>CANIUD010000398.1:60000-64321 GCA_947470075.1 Closterium sp. Yama58-4 | reverse complement strand
CTCCTCTCGGGATGGTCCGGACCCCCACCCGGCCTGGGTGGATCCGATCCCACCCGAGATGGTCGGACCCCCACCCGACCCGGGGGGGATCCGGTTCTCAACCGGATGGTCCGGACCCCCACCCGACCCGGGTGGGGATCCGGTTCTCAACCGGGATGGTCCGGACCCCCACCCGACCCGGGTGGATCCGGTTCCTACCCGGGATGGTCCGGACCCCCACCTGACCCGGGTGGATCCGGTTCCCACCCGTGATGGTCCGGACCCCTACCAGACCCGGATGGGGATCCGGTTCCCACCCGGGATGGTCCGGACCCCCACCCGAACCGGGTGGATCCGGTTCCCTCCCGGGATGGTCCGGACCCCAACCCGACCCGGTGATCCGGTCCCCACCCGAGATGGTCCGGACCCCAACCGGACCCGGGTGGATCCGGATCCTAATAGGGTTCTTTCGGGTGCCCCGAATGACGTTAACCCAACGTAATCGGAGTGATTGGCCCTGGTTTTATGGCAGGTTGTCAATCACATCAACCGGCTCCTCTCGGGATGGTCCGGACCCCCACCCGGCCTGGGTGGATCCGGATCCCACCCGAGATGGTCCGGACCCCCACCCGACCCGGGTGGGGATCCGGTTCTCAACCGGGATGGTCCGGACCCCCACCCGACCCGGGTGGATCCGGTTCCCACCCGAGATGGTCCGGACCCCCCCCACCCCGACCCGGGTGGGGATCCGGTTCTCAACCGGGATGGTCTGGACCCCCCCACCGGCCTGGGTGGACCCGGTTCCCACCCTGGATGGTCCGGACCCCCCACCCGACCCGGGTTGGTCCGGTTCCCACCCGGGATGGTCTGGACCCCCACCCGGCCTGGGTGGACCCGGTTTCAACCCGGGATGGTCCGGACCCCCACCCGACCCGGGTGGATCCGGTTCCTACCCGGGATGGTCCGGACCCCTACCCGACCCGGGTGGGGATCCGGTTCCCACCCGGGATGGTCCGGACCCCCACCCGAACCGGGTGGATCAGGTTCCCTCCCGGGATGGTCCGGACCCCAACCCGACCCGGGTGGATCCGGTTCCCACCCGGGATGGTCCGGACCCCCACACGACCTGGGTGGGGATCCGGTTCTCAACCGGGATGGTCCGGACCCCCACCCGACCCGGGTGGATCCGGTTCCTACCCGGGATGGTCCGGACCCCCACCCGACCCGGGTGGATCCGGTTCCCACCCGTGATGGTCCGGACCCCTACCAGACCCGGATGGGGATCCGGTTCCCACCCGGGATGGTCCGGACCCCCACCCAAACCGGGTGGATCCGGTTCCCTCCCGGGATGGTCCGGACCCCAACCCGACCCGGTGTGATCCGGTCCCCACCCGAGATGGTCCGGACCCCAACCGGACCCGGGTGGATCCGGATCCTAATAGGGTTCTTTCGGTTGCCCCGAATGACGTTAACCCAACGTAATCGGAGTGATTGGCCCTGGTTTTATGGCAGGTTGTCAATCACATCAACCGGCTCCTCTCGGGATGGTCCGGACCCCCACCCGGCCTGGGTGGATCCGGATCCCACCCGAGATGGTCCGGACCCCCACCCGACCCGGGTGGGGATCCGGTTCTCAACCGGGATGGTCCGGACCCCCACCCCACCCGACCGGGTGATCCGGTTCCCACCCGAGATGGTCCGGACCCCCACCCGACCCGGGTGGGGATCCGGTTCTCAACCGGGATGGTCTGGACCCCCACCCGGCCTGGGTGGACCCGGTTCCCACCCTGGATGGTCCGGACCCCCCACCCGACCCGGGTTGGTCCGGTTCCCCCACCCGGGATGGTCTGGACCCCCACCCGGCCTGGGTGGACCCGGTTCCTACCCGGGATGGTCCAGACCCCCACCCGACCCGGGTGGATCCGGTTCCTACCCGGGATGGTCCGGACCCCTACCCGACCCGGGTGGGGATCCGGTTCCCACCCGGGATGGTCCGACCCCCCCACCCGAACCGGGTGGATCAGGTTCCCTCCCGGGATGGGCCGGACCCCAACCCGACCCGGGTGGATCCGGTCCCCACCCGAGATGGTCCGGACCCCAACCCGACCCGGGTGGATCCGGATCCTAATAGGGTTCTTTCGGTTGCCCCGAATGACGGTAACCCAACGTAATCGGAGTGATTGGCCCTGGTTTTATGGCAGGTTGTCAATCACATCAACCGGCTCCTCTCGGGATGGTCCGGACCCCCACCCGGCCTGGGTGGATCCGGTTCCCACCCGAGATGGTCCGGACCCCCACCCGGCGGTTCTCAACCGGGATGGTTCGGACCCCCACCCGACCCGGGTGGATCCGGTTCCTACCCGGGATGGTCCAGACCCCCACCCGACCCGGGTGGATCCGGTTCCTACCCGGGATGGTCCGGACCCCTACCCGACCCGTGTGGGGATCCGGTTCCCACCCGGGATGGTCCGGACCCCCACCCGAACCGGGTGGATCCGGTTCCCTCCCGGGATGGTCCGGACCCCAACCCGACCCGGGTGGATCCGGTCCCCACCCGAGATGGTCCGGACCCCAACCCGACCCGGGTGGATCCGGATCCTAATAGGGTTCTTTCGGTTGCCCCGAATGACGGTAACCCAACGTAATCGGAGTGATTGGCCCTGGTTTTATGGCAGGTTGTCAATCACATCAACCGGCTCCTCTCGGGATGGTCCGGACCCCCACCCGGCATGGGTGGATCCGGTTCCCACCCGAGATGGTCCGGACCCCCACCCGGCGGTTCTCAACCGGGATGGTCCGGACCCCACCCGGCCTGGTTGGATCCGGTTCCGTCCCAGCATGGTCCGGACCCCCCCACCCGGCCTCGGTGGATCCGGTTCCGTCCCGGCATGGTCCGGACCCCCACCCGGCCTGGTTGGATCCGGTTCCGTCCCAGCATGGTCCGGACCCCCCACCCGGCCTCGGTGGATCCGGTTCCGTCCCGGCATGGTCCGGACCCCCACCCGGCCTGGTTGGATCCGGTTCCCACCCGGGATGGTCCGGACCCCCACCCCCGATCAGGGTGGGTCCGGTTCCCACCCGGGTTGGTCCGGACCCCCATCCAGCCTGGGTGGATCCGGATAGCACCCAGGATGGTCCGGACCTCCACCCGGCCGTTCGATTCAAGATCGCCCCAAAATGATGGTAAGCCAACGTGATCCAGGTGATTGGCCTTGGGGTGGGATGGGGTGTTGTTCGTCTCATTCATCCTTGGGGCCATGGTAAACTTTACCAAAGGCCCCAAATGATGGTAAGCCAACGTGATCCAGGTGATTGGCCGAGGAGTGCGGTGGGGGGGGCTTGCGCCTTTTTTATCCCTCCCTAGGACTTGGGCTGGGTGGATTCGGTTCCCAACCGGGCTGGGTCCATCCTGTCCCCCTTTGGATGGTCCGGACCCCACCCGACCCGGGTGGATCCGGATCCTAATAGGGTTTTTTCGGTTGCCCCGAATGACGGTAACCCAACGTAATCGGAGTGATTGGCCCTGGTTTTATGGCAGGTTGTCAATCACATCAACCGGCTCCTCTCGGGATGGTCCGGACCCCCACCCGCAGGGGTGGATCCGGTTCCCACCCGAGATGGTCCGGACCCCCACCCGGCGGTTCTCAACCGGGATGGTCCGGACCCCACCCGGCCTGGTTGGATCCCCCTGTTCCGTTCCCAGCATGGTCCGGACCCCCCCACCCGGCCTCGGTGGATCCGGTTCCGTCCCGGCATGGTCCGGACCCCCACCCGGCCTGGTTGGATCCGGTTCCGTCCCAGCATGGTCCGGACCCCCCACCCGGCCTCGGTGGATCCGGTTCCGTCCCGGCATGGTCCGGACCCCCACCCGGCCTGGTTGGATCCGGTTCCCACCCGGGATGGTCCGGACCCCCACCCCCGATCAGGGTGGGTCCGGTTCCCACCCGGGTTGGTCCGGACCCCCATCCAGCCTGGGTGGATCCGGATAGCACCCAGGATGGTCCGGACCTACCCCGGGCCGTTCGATTCAAGATCGCCCCAAATGATGGTAAGCCAACGTGATCCAGGTGATTGGCCTTGGGGTTGGATGGGGTGTTGTTCGTCTCATTCATCCTTGGGGCCATGGTAAACTTTACCAGAGGCCCCAAATGATGGTAAGCCAACGTGATCCAGGTGATTGGCCGAGGAGTGCGGTGGGGGGGGCTTGCGCCTTTTTTATCCCTCCCTAGGACTTGGGCTGGGTGGATTCGGTTCCCAACCGGGCTGGGTCCATCCTGTCCCCCTTTTTTATGGTCCGGACCCCCACCCCCTATCCTGGGTGGATCCGGTTCCCACCTGAGAT
>CANIUD010000398.1:35000-50000 GCA_947470075.1 Closterium sp. Yama58-4 | reverse complement strand
CAGGACCCGGAACCGGATCATCCGGATCATCCGGGTCGTGCGGGTGGGTAACCGGATCGACCGGACCATCCGGATGGGGAACCTGATTATCCGGGTCATCCGGGTGGGGAACCGGACCCAGCCGGTCCATCCAGGTGGGGAACCGGACCCAACCGGACCGTTCGATTGGGGTACCGGGTCGGGTAACGGACCTAACCGGACCATCCGGGTGGACAACCGGACCCATCTGGGTCATTCGGGTGGGGAACCGGACCGATCCGGACCATCCGGGTAGGGAACCGGGTCATCCGGGTGGGGAACCGGATCACCCGGGTCATCCGGGAGGAGAACCGGATCATCCGGGTCATTCGGGTGGACAACCGGACCCATCCGGACCATCCGGGTCATCCGGGTGGGGAACCGGACCCGTCCCGACCATCCGGGTGGGGAACCGGATCAACCAGGGTCATCCGGGTGGAGAACCGGACCCATCCGGACCATCCGCGCGTGGGACCGGACCCATCCGGACCATCCGGGTGGGGAGTCGGACCCATCCGGACCATCCCCGGGTGGGGAACCGGACCGGGCGGGAAACCGGACCCATCCGGACCATCTGGGTGGGGACACGGACCGATCGGAGCATCCGGATGGAGAACCGGGTGGGGAACCGGTCCGACCGGCCGAGAAACCGGTTCATCCGGGTGGAAAACCGGATCGACCGAGTCATCCGGGTCGGGAACCGGATCATCGGGGTCATCCGGGTGGGGACCCTGATCCATCCGGACCATCTGGATGAGAAACCGGACCCATCCCGGCCATCCGGGTGGGGAACCGGACCCAACGGGACCATCCGGATGGGGAACCGGACCCAACCGGTCCGTCCGGGTGGGGTACCGGGTCGGGAACCGGACCCGTCCGGACCATCCGGGTGGGGAACCGGATCGACCGGATCAACCGGGTCATCCGGGTCGGGAACCGGACCATCCGGCTCACCCGGGTGGGGAACCAGACCAATCCGGACCATCCGGGCAGGGAACCGGACCCATTCGGACCATTTGGGTGGGGAACCGGATCGACCGGGTCATCCGGGTGGGGAAACGGGCTCATCCGGACCATCCGGGGGGGGACCGGACCCATTCGGACCATCCGCGTTGGGAACCGGGTGGAAATCCGGACCAGTCGGATGGGGGAACGAGATCATCCGGGTCATCTGGGCGGGGAACCGGATCGTTCCGGTCGTCCTGGTGGGGAAACGGACCGACCGGACCATCCGGATGGGGATCCGGACCAACCGGGCGGGGAACCGGTTCATCCGGATGGTCCGGGTGGGGAGCCGGATGAACCGGATCCGGCGTATCGACCGGACCGAGGCCGGGTGGGGTACCGAATTGGAACCAGATCAACCGGGCCGGACCGTGTCATGCGGGTGGAAAACCGTTTCGACCGGGTCATCCGGGTCGGGAACCAGATCATCGGGGTCACCCGGGTGGGGACCCTGATCCATCCGGACCATCCGGGTGAGAAACCGGACCCATCCGGGCCATCCCGGTGGGGAACCGGACCCATCCGGGCCATCCCGGTGGGTCGGATGGACCGGATCGGTCGGTCGAACGACCCGGGCCGGAAAACCGGATCCCTTGGGTCACCACCTCGATTTCGGCCTGGTTCCTTCGTGGGCTCTAGGGTGGGTGCGGGCCGTTGCACGGGCCCCTACCTTCCCTAGAGCCCTTTTTTTTTTTTTTTTTTTGGTCACGCCCTCGGTTTCGACCGGGGTCCTTTTAGGCTTTTAGGGCTCTAGGGTGGGTGTGGGTCCTTG
The DNA here is from genome assembly GCA_947470075.1 of Closterium sp. Yama58-4. Lineage (NCBI taxonomy): Eukaryota > Viridiplantae > Streptophyta > Zygnematophyceae > Desmidiales > Closteriaceae > Closterium > Closterium sp. Yama58-4. The sequence goes on along the minus strand of CANIUD010000398.1, from coordinate 48,205 downwards.
TTAGGGCCCCTGCCCTCCCTAGAGCCCTTTTTCCTTTTGGTCACCACCTTCGGTTCTCGACCGAGATCCTTTCCGGTCCCAAGAGACATTTTTTTTTTCAATGTTTTGGATGCGCCCACGGTTTCGGTTTTGGGTCCTTTGAGGGCTCTAGGTGGGTGTGGGTGTGGGTGTGGTTCCCACCAGGGATGGTCCGGGACCCCACCCGACCCCGACCCGGGTGGGTCCCATCCCCACCCGGGATGGTCTGGACCCCCACCCGGCCTGTGTGGACCCGGTTTCAACCCGGGATGGTCTGGTCCCCCACCCTACCCGGGTGGATGCGGTCCCCACCCGAGATGGTCCGGACCCCCACCCGACCCGGGTGGATGCGGTCCCCACCCGAGATGGTCCGGAAACCCCCCCCCCCCCCCCCTTCCTTCCCTCCGGCCTGCGTGGACTCGGTCCCCACCCGGATATGGTCCGGAACCCCCACCCCGCCCGGGTGGACCCGGTTCCCACCCGGGATGGTCCGGACCCCCACCCGACCCGGGTGGATCCGATCCTCACCCGGGATGGCACGGACCCCCCACCAGGCCTGTGTGGACCCGGTTCCCACCCAGGATGGTCCAGACCCCCACCCGCCACGGGTGGACCCGGCTCCCACCCGGGATGGTCCGGACCCCCACCCTGCCCGGGTGGACCCGGTTCCCACCCTGGATGGTCCGGACCCCCCACCCGACACGGGTGGACCCGGTTCCCACCCGGGATGGTCCGGACCCCCACCCGGCACGGGTGGACCCGGCTCCCACCCGGGATGGTCCGGACCCCCACCCTGCCCTGGTGGACCCGGTTCCCACCCTGGTGGGTCCGGTTCCCACTCGTGATGGTCTGGACCCCCACCCGGCCTGGGTGGATCCGGTTCCCACCCGGGATCGTCCGGACCCCCAACCGACCGGGGCGGATCCGGTCCCCACCCGGGATGGTCCGGACCCCCCACCCGACCCGGGTGGGTCCGGTTCCCACCCGGGATGGTCTGGACCCCCACCCGGCCTGGGTGGACCCGGTTTCAACCCGGGATGGTCCGGACCCCCCACCCCGCCCAAGTGGACCCGGTTCCCACCCGGGATGGTCCGGAACCCCCACCCAGCCTGGGTGGACCCGGTTCCCACCCGGGATGGTCCGGGCCATCACCCGACCCGGGTGGATCCGATCCTCACCCGGGACGGCAAGGACCCCCCACCAGGCCTGTGTGGACCCGGTTCCCACCCGGGATGGTCCGGACACCCACCCGGCCCGGGTGGACCCGGTTCCCACCCGGGATGGTCCGAAACCCCCACCCGACCCGGGTGGGTCCGGTTCCCACCCGGGATCGTCCGGACCCCCACCCGACCGGGGCGGATCCGGTCCCCACCCGGGTATGGTCCGGAACCCCCACCCCGCCCGGGTGGACCCGGTTCCCACCCGGGATGGTCCGGACCCCCACCCGGCCCGGGTGGACCCGGTTCCCACCCTGGATGGTCTGGACCCCCACCCGGTCTGGGTGGACCCGGTTTCAACCCGGGATGGTCCGGACCCCCCACCCCGCCCGGGTTGACCCGGTTCCCACCCGGGATGGTCCGGAACCCCCACCCCGCCCGGTTGGATCCGATCCCCACCCGGGATGGCACGGACCCCCCACCCGGCCTGCGTGGACCCGGTTCCTACCCCGGATGGTCCAGACCCCCACCCGACCCCGACCCGGGTGGGTCCCATCCCCACCCGGGATGGTCCGGACCCCCAACCGGTCTGGGTGGACCCGCTCCCCACCCTGGATGGTCCGGACCCCCCACCCCGCCCGGGTGGACCCGGTTCCCACCCGGGATGGTCCGATCCCCACCCGACCCGGGTGGATCCGATCCTCACCCGGGATGGCACGGACCCCGCACCAGGCCTGTGTGGACCCGGTTCCCACCCGGGATGGTCCGGACCCCCACCCGGCCCGGGTGGACCCGGTTCCCACCCGGGATGGTCCGGACCCCCACCCTGCCCGGGTGGACCCGGTTCCCACCCTGGATGGTCCGGACCCCCCACCCGACCCGGGTGGGTCCGGTTCCCACCCGGGATGGTCTGGACCCCCACCCGGCCTGGGTGGACCCGGTTTCAACCCGGGATGGTCCGGACCCCCCCACCCCGCCCGGGTGGACCCGGTTCCCACCCGGGATGGTCCGGAACCCCCACCCCGCCCGGTTGGATCCGATCCCCACCCGGGATGGCACGGACCCCCCACCCGGCCTGTGTGGACCCGGTTCCCACCCCGGATGGTCCGGACCCCCACCCGACCCCGACCCGGGTGGGTCCCATCCCCACCCGGGATGGTCCGGACCCCCAACCGGTCTGGGTGGACCCGGTTCCCACCCTGGATGGTCCGGACACCCACCCGGCCCGGGTGGACCTGGTTCCCACCCGGGATGGTCCGGGCCATCACCCGACCCGGGTGGATCCGATCCTCACCCGGGACGGCAAGGACCCCCCACCAGGCCTGTGTGGACCCGGTTCCCACCCGGGATGGTCCGGACACCCACCCGGCCCGGGTGGACCCGGTTCCCACCCGGGATGGTCCGAAACCCCCACCCGACCCGGGTGGGTCCGGTTCCCACCCGGGATCGTCCGGACCCCCACCCGACCGGGGAGGGGTGGGAAGAAAGAGCGGGTGGGGACGAGAAGGATGGGAGCAAAGTGGTCGGCAAGGAGTAGTGAATGGGTGGGAATGTGAAGGTTGGGCAAGGTAGTATTGCAAATCCTCTGAGAACCCCCACCCAGCCCCGGATGGCACGGACCCCGCACCAGGCCTGTGTGGACCCGGTTCCCACCCGGGATGGTCCGGACCCCCACCCGGCCCGGGTGGACCCGGTTCCCACCCGGGATGGTCCGGACCCCCACCCTGCCCGGGTGGACCCGGTTCCCACCCTGGATGGTCCGGACCCCCAACCCGACCCGGGTGGGTCCGGTTCCCACCCGGGATGGTCTGGACCCCCACCCGGCCTGGGTGGACCCGGTTTCAACCCGGGATGGTCCGGACCCCCCCCACCCCGCCCGGGTGGACCCGGTTCCCACCCGGGATGGTCCGGAACCCCCACCCCGCCCGGTTGGATCCGATCCCCACCCGGGATGGCACGGACCCCCCACCCGGCCTGTGTGGACCCGGTTCCCACCCCGGATGGTCCGGACCCCCACCCGACCCCGACCCGGGTGGGTCCCATCCCCACCCGGGATGGTCCGGACCCCCAACCGGTCTGGGTGGACCCGGTTCCCACCCTGGATGGTCCGGACACCCACCCGGCCCGGGTGGACCTGGTTCCCACCCGGGATGGCCCGGAACCCCCACCCCGCCCGGTTGGATCCGATCCCCACCCGGGATGGAACGGACCCCCCACCCGGCCTGTGTGGATCCGGTTCCCACCCCGGATGGTCTGGACCCCCACCCGACCCCGACCCGGGTGGGTCCCATCCCCACCCGGGATGTACCGGACCCCCAACCGGTCTGGGTGGACCCGCTCCCCACCCTGGATGGTCCGGACCCCTCACCCCGCCCGGGTGGACCCGGTTCCTACCCGGGATGGTCCGATCCCCACCCGACCCGGGTGGATCCGATCCTCACCCGGGATGGCACGGACCCCCTACTAGGCCTGTGTGGACCCAGTTCCCACCCGGGATGGTCCGGACCCCCACCCGGCCCGGGTGGACCCGGTTCCTATCCGGGATGGTCCGGACCCCCACCCTGCCCGGGTGGACCCGGTTCCCGCCCTGGATGGTCCGGACCCCCCACCCGACCCGGGTGGGTCCGGTTCCCACCCGGGATGGTCTGGACCCCCACCCGGCCTGGGTGGACCCGGTTTCAACCCGGGATGGACCGGACCCCCCACCCTGCCCGGGTGGACCCGGTTCCCACCCGGGGTGGTCCGGAACCCCCACCCCGCCCCGTTGGATCCGATCCCCACCTGGGATGGTCTGGACCCCCCACCCGGCCTGTGTGGACCCGGTTCCCACCCGGGATGGTCCGGTCCCCCACCCTACCCGGGTTGATGCGGTCCCCATCCAAGATGGTCCGGACCCCCACCCGACCCGGGCGGATGCGGTCCCCACCCGGGATGGTCGAGAATCCCCCCCCCCCCCCCCTTCCCTCCGGCCTCCGTGGACTCGGTTCCCACCCGGAATGTGTGGACTCGGTTCCCACCCGGGATGGTCCGAACCCCCACCTGGCCCGGGTGGATCCGATCCCCACCCGAGATGGTCCGGACCCCCACCCGGCCCGGATGGACCCTGCCAGGGACCCTGTTCCCACCCTGGATGGTCTGGGCCGGACCCCCCATCCGACCCGGATGGACCCGGTTCCCACCCGGGATGGTCCGGACCCCCCACCCGGCCCGGGTGGATCCGGTTCCCACCCGGGATGGTCCGGACCCCCCACTCGGCCCGGGTGGATCCGGTTCCCACCCGGGATGGTCCGGACCCCCCACACGACCCGGGTGGATCCGGCCAAGGTAGAACTCCTCCCTTGCACGGGCTCGGATGGACTCCGGGACCTCTTTTTCCCGGTGGAAAGGCCTGGATGACCGGGGAAAAGTGTCAGCCGTGGTGAGAACCACCTCTCTACGGGTTCACATCCATCCCATGGGTCCTTTGGACCGGCTGGAAGGGCCCAGGTGCTTCAATGAACTGGCCAAGGTCAAAATGCACCCTTTCACGGGCTCGGGTGGCCTCCGGGACCTCTTTTTCCCGGTGGAAAGGCATGGATGACCGGGGGAAAGTGTCACCCGTGGTGAGAACCACCTTTGTACGGGTTCATATCCATCCCAAGGGTCCTTTTGACCGGGTGGAATGACCCGAGCACTCCAACGAACCGGCCGAGGACGAAATCCACCCTTGCACGGGCTCGGATGACCTCGGGGACCTCCTTTTCCCGGTGGAAAGGCATGGATGACCAGGGGAAAATGTCACCCGTGGTGGGAACCACCTTTGTACGGGTTCACATCCATCCCAAGGGTCCTTTTGACCGGCTGGAATGACCCAAGCACTCCAACGAACCGGCCAAGGTCGAAATCTACCCTTGCGCGGGCTTGGATGGGCTCCGGGACCTCTTTTTCCAGGTGGAAATCCCTGGATGACCGGGGGAAAGTGTCAACCGGGGTGGGAACCACCTTTGTACGGGTTCACATCCATCCCAAGGGTCCTTTTGATCGACTGGAATGACCCAAGCACTCCAATGAACCGGCCAAGGTAGAAATCCGCCTTGCACGGGCTCGGATGGCCTCCGGATCTCCTTTTCCCGGTGGAAAGACATGTATGACAGGGGGAAAGTTTCAGCCGTAGTAGGAACCACCCTTGTACGGGTTCACATCCATCCCAAGGGTCCTTTTGACCAGCTGGAATGACCCAAGCACTCCAACGAACCGGCCTAGGTCGAAATCCACCCTTGCGCGGGCTTGGATGGGCTCCGAGACCTCCTTTTCCCGGTGGAACGGCCTGGATGACCGGGGGGAAGTGTCAACCGGGGTGGGAACTACCTTTCTACGGGTTCACATCTATCCCAACGGTCCGTTTGACCGGCTGGAATGACCCAAGCACTCCAACGAACCGGCCTAGGCCGAAATCCACCCTTGCGCGGGCTTGGATGGGCTCCTGGACCTCTTTTTCCAGGTGGAAAGCCCTGGATGACCGGGGGAAAGTGTCAACCGGGGTGGGAAGTACCTTTCTACGGGTTCGTATCCATCCCAACGGTCCTTTTGCCCGGCTGGAATGACCCGAGCACTCCAGTGAACCGAGTGGATCGGGCCCAATGTTGAAATCCACCCTTGCACGGGTTCATATCCATCCCAAAACTGCCCCAAATGATGGTAACCCAATGTAACCCGAGTGATTGGACCTGGAATAGGGTAGGGAGAGGGATAGTTTGTCCCTCCCTAGAGCTCGGGCGAGTCTTTCCAACTGCCCCAAATGATGGTAACCCAACATAATCGAGGTGATTGGCCCTGGAATAGGGTAGGGAGAGGGGTGATTTGTCCCTCTCTAGGGCCTGGTGAGTCTTTCCAATTGCCCCAAATGATGGTAACCCAACGTAATCCATGTGATTGGCCATGGAATAGCCTAAGGAGAGGGTTTTATTTCCCTCCTTATGGCCCCGGCGACTCTTTCCAGTCGCCACAAAGGATGGTAGCCCAACATAATCGAGGTGATTGGCCGTGGTATAGGGTGGGAATGTCGTTCCACTCCCCTCTCTATGGCCCTGGTATGTCATCGTTTGTGGCCCCAAATTGCGGTAACCCAATGTAATCCGAGTGATTGGCCTAGGAGCACCGAGGGAGTTCTTTGTGCCATCCATCCCCTAGGCTCTTTTGCTTGCTCCAAATGATGGTAAGCCAACGTAATCGAGGTGACTGTCCTTGGAATAGGGTGGGGTGTTGCTCCTCCCATGCATCCCTAGGGCCGTGGCAAAGTTTAATCAAAGGCCCACAATGATGGTAACCCAACGTTATCCATGTGATTGGCCGGGTAGTTAGGTGGGGGTGGCGCTATTTCATCCCTCCCTAGGATGGGGATGGTTGGATCCGGTTCCCACCCGGGATGGGTCCATCCGGTACCCATTTCGGATGGTCCGGACCCCCACCCGACCCGGGTGGATCCGGTTCCCACCCGGGATGGTCCAGAACCCCACCCGACCCGGGTGGATCCGGTTCCCACCCGGGATGGTCCGGACCCCCACCCGAACCGGGTGGACCCGGTTCCCTCCCGGGATGGTCCGGACCCCAACCCGACCCGGGTGGATCCGGTCCCCACCCGAGATGGTCCGGACCCCAACCCGACCCGGGTGGATCCGGATCCTAATGGGGTTCTTTCGGTTGCCCCGAATGACGGTAACCCAACGTAATCGGAGTGATTGGCCCTGGTTTTATGGCAGGTTGTCAATCACATCAACCGGCTCCTCTCGGGATGGTCCGGACCCCCACCCGGCCTGGGTGGATCCGGTTCCCACCCGAGATGGTCCGGACCCCCACACGACCTGGGTGGGGATCCGGTTCTCAACCGGGATGGTCCGGACCCCCACCCGACCCGGGTGGATCCGGTTCCTACCCGGGATGGTCCGGACCCCCACCCGACCCGGGTGGATCCGGTTCCCACCCGTGATAGTCCGGACCCCTACCAGACCCGGATGGGGATCCGGTTCCCACCCGGGATGGTCCGGACCCCCACCCGAACCGGGTGGATCCGGTTCCCTCCCGGGATGGTCCGGACCCCAACCCGACCCGGGTGGATCCGGTCCCCACCCGAGATGGTCCGGACCCCAACCGGACCCGGGTGGATCCGGATCCTAATAGGGTTCTTTCGGTTGCCCCGAATGACGTTAACCCAACGTAATCGGAGTGATTGGCCCTGGTTTTATGGCAGGTTGTCAATCACATCAACCGGCTCCTCTCGGGATGGTCCGGACCCCCACCCGGCCTGGGTGGATCCGGATCCCACCCGAGATGGTCCGGACCCCCACCCGACCCGGGTGGGGATCCGGTTCTCAACCGGGATGGTCCGGACCCCCACCCGACCCGGGTGGATCCGGTTCCCACCCGAGATGGTCCGGACCCCCACCCGACCCGGGTGGGGATCCGGTTCTCAACCGGGATGGTCTGGACCCCCACCCGGCCTGGGTGGACCCGGTTCCCACCCTGGATGGTCCGGACCCCCCACCCGACCTGGGTGGGTCCGGTTCCCACCCGGGATGGTCTGGACCCCCACCCGGCCTGGGTGGACCCGGTTTCAACCCGGGATGGTCCGGACCCCCACCCGACCCGGGTGGATCCGGTTCCTACCCGGGATGGTCCGGACCCCTACCCGACCCGGGTGGGGATCCGGTTCCCACCCGGGATGGTCCGGACCCCCACCCGAACCGGGTGGATCAGGTTCCCTCCCGGGATGGTCCAGACCCCAACCCGACCCGGGTGGAACCGGTTCCCACCCGGGATGGTCCGGACCCCCACACGACCTGGGTGGGGATCCGGTTCTCAACCGGGATGGTCCGGACCCCCACCCGACCCGGGTGGATCCGGTTCCTACCCGGGATGGTCCGGACCCCCACCCGACCCGGGTGGATCCGGTTCCCACCCGAGATGGTCCGGACCCCCACCCGACCCGGGTGGGGATCCGGTTCTCAACCGGGATGGTCCGGACCCCCACCCGACCCGGGTGGATCCGGTTCCCACCCGAGATGGTCCGGACCCCCACCCGACCCGGGTGGGGACCCGGTTCTCAACCGGGATGGTCTGGACCCCCACCCGGCCTGGGTGGACCCGGTTCCCACCCTGGATGGTCCGGACCCCCCACCCGACCCGGGTGGGTCCGGTTCCCACCCGGGATGGTCTGGACCCCCACCCGGCCTGGGTGGACCCGGTTTCAACCCGGGATGGTCCGGACCCCCACCCGACCCGGGTGGATCCGGTTCCTACCCGGGATGGTCCGGACCCCTACCCGACCCGGGTGGGGATCCGGTTCCCACCCGGGATGGTCCGGACCCCCACCCGAACCGGGTGGATCAGGTTCCCTCCCGGGATGGTCCGGACCCCAACCCGACCCGGGTGGATCCGGTTCCCACCCGGGATGGTCCGAACCCCCACACGACCTGGGTGGGGATCCGGTTCTCAACCGGGATGGTCCGGACCCCCACCCGACCCGGGTGGATCCGGTTCCTACCCGGGATGGTCCGGACCCCCACCTGACCCGGGTGGATCCGGTTCCCACCCGTGATGGTCCGGACCCCTACCAGACCCGGATGGGGATCCGGTTCCCACCCGGGATGGTCCGGACCCCCACCCGAACCGGGTGGATCCGGTTCCCTCCCGGGATGGTCCGGACCCCAACCCGACCCGGGTGGATCCGGTCCCCACCCGAGATGGTCCGGACCCCAACCGGACCCGGGTGGATCCGGATCCTAATAGGGTTCTTTCGGGTGCCCCGAATGACGTTAACCCAACGTAATCGGAGTGATTGGCCCTGGTTTTATGGCAGGTTGTCAATCACATCAACCGGCTCCTCTCGGGATGGTCCGGACCCCCGCCCGGCCTGGGTGGATCCGGATCCCACCCGAGATGGTCCGGACCCCCACCCGACCCGGGTGGGGATCCGGTTCTCAACCGGGATGGTCCGGACCCCCACCCGACCCGGGTGGATCCGGTTCCCACCCGAGATGGTCCGGACCCCCACCCGACCCGGGTGGGGATCCGGTTCTCAACCGGGATGGTCTGGACCCCCACCCGGCCTGGGTGGACCCGGTTCCCACCCTGGATGGTCCGGACCCCCCACCCGACCCGGGTTGGTCCGGTTCCCACCCGGGATGGTCTGGACCCCCACCCGGCCTGGGTGGACCCGGTTTCAACCCGGGATGGTCCGGACCCCCACCCGACCCGGGTGGATCCGGTTCCTACCCGGGATGGTCCGGACCCCTACCCGACCCGGGTGGGGATCCGGTTCCCACCCGGGATGGTCCGGACCCCCACCCGAACCGGGTGGATCAGGTTCCCTCCCGGGATGGTCCGGACCCCAACCCGACCCGGGTGGATCCGGTTCCCACCCGGGATGGTCCGGACCCCCACACGACCTGGGTGGGGATCCGGTTCTCAACCGGGATGGTCCGGACCCCCACCCGACCCGGGTGGATCCGGTTCCTACCCGGGATGGTCCGGACCCCCACCCGACCCGGGTGGATCCGGTTCCCACCCGTGATGGTCCGGACCCCTACCAGACCCGGATGGGGATCCGGTTCCCACCCGGGATGGTCCGGACCCCCACCCGAACCGGGTGGATCCGGTTCCCTCCCGGGATGGTCCGGACCCCAACCCGACCCGGGTGGATCCGGTCCCCACCCGAGATGGTCCGGACCCCAACCGGACCCGGGTGGATCCGGATCCTAATAGGGTTCTTTCGGTTGCCCCGAATGACGTTAACCCAACGTAATCGGAGTGATTGGCCCTGGTTTTATGGCAGGTTGTCAATCACATCAACCGGCTCCTCTCGGGATGGTCCGGACCCCCACCCGGCCTGGGTGGATCCGGATCCCACCCGAGATGGTCCGGACCCCCACCCGACCCGGGTGGGGATCCGGTTCTCAACCGGGATGGTCCGGACCCCCACCCGACCCGGGTGGGGATCCGGTTCTCAACCGGGATGGTCCGGACCCCCACCCGACCCGGGTGGATCCGGTTCCTACCCGGGATGGTCCGGACCCCCACCTGACCCGGGTGGATCCGGTTCCCACCCGTGATGGTCCGGACCCCTACCAGACCCGGATGGGGATCCGGTTCCCACCCGGGATGGTCCGGACCCCCACCCGAACCGGGTGGATCCGGTTCCCTCCCGGGATGGTCCGGACCCCAACCCGACCCGGGTGGATCCGGTCCCCACCCGAGATGGTCCGGACCCCAACCGGACCCGGGTGGATCCGGATCCTAATAGGGTTCTTTCGGGTGCCCCGAATGACGTTAACCCAACGTAATCGGAGTGATTGGCCCTGGTTTTATGGCAGGTTGTCAATCACATCAACCGGCTCCTCTCGGGATGGTCCGGACCCCCGCCCGGCCTGGGTGGATCCGGATCCCACCCGAGATGGTCCGGACCCCCACCCGACCCGGGTGGGGATCCGGTTCTCAACCGGGATGGTCCGGACCCCCACCCGACCCGGGTGGATCCGGTTCCCACCCGAGATGGTCCGGACCCCCACCCGACCCGGGTGGGGATCCGGTTCTCAACCGGGATGGTCTGGACCCCCACCCGGCCTGGGTGGACCCGGTTCCCACCCTGGATGGTCCGGACCCCCCACCCGACCCGGGTTGGTCCGGTTCCCACCCGGGATGGTCTGGACCCCCACCCGGCCTGGGTGGACCCGGTTTCAACCCGGGATGGTCCGGACCCCCACCCGACCCGGGTGGATCCGGTTCCTACCCGGGATGGTCCGGACCCCTACCCGACCCGGGTGGGGATCCGGTTCCCACCCGGGATGGTCCGGACCCCCACCCGAACCGGGTGGATCAGGTTCCCTCCCGGGATGGTCCGGACCCCAACCCGACCCGGGTGGATCCGGTTCCCACCCGGGATGGTCCGGACCCCCACACGACCTGGGTGGGGATCCGGTTCTCAACCGGGATGGTCCGGACCCCCACCCGACCCGGGTGGATCCGGTTCCTACCCGGGATGGTCCGGACCCCCACCCGACCCGGGTGGATCCGGTTCCCACCCGTGATGGTCCGGACCCCTACCAGACCCGGATGGGGATCCGGTTCCCACCCGGGATGGTCCGGACCCCCACCCAAACCGGGTGGATCCGGTTCCCTCCCGGGATGGTCCGGACCCCAACCCGACCCGGGTGGATCCGGTCCCCACCCGAGATGGTCCGGACCCCAACCGGACCCGGGTGGATCCGGATCCTAATAGGGTTCTTTCGGTTGCCCCGAATGACGTTAACCCAACGTAATCGGAGTGATTGGCCCTGGTTTTATGGCAGGTTGTCAATCACATCAACCGGCTCCTCTCGGGATGGTCCGGACCCCCACCCGGCCTGGGTGGATCCGGATCCCACCCGAGATGGTCCGGACCCCCACCCGACCCGGGTGGGGATCCGGTTCTCAACCGGGATGGTCCGGACCCCCACCCGACCCGGGTGGATCCGGTTCCCACCCGAGATGGTCCGGACCCCCACCCGACCCGGGTGGGGATCCGGTTCTCAACCGGGATGGTCTGGACCCCCACCCGGCCTGGGTGGACCCGGTTCCCACCCTGGATGGTCCGGACCCCCCACCCGACCCGGGTGGGTCCGGTTCCCACCCGGGATGGTCTGGACCCCCACCCGGCCTGGGTGGACCCGGTTTCAACCCGGGATGGTCCGGACCCCCACCCGACCCGGGTGGATCCGGTTCCTACCCGGGATGGTCCGGACCCCTACCCGACCCGGGTGGGGATCCGGTTCCCACCCGGGATGGTCCGGACCCCCACCCGAACCGGGTGGATCAGGTTCCCTCCCGGGATGGGCCGGACCCCAACCCGACCCGGGTGGATCCGGTCCCCACCCGAGATGGTCCGGACCCCAACCCGACCCGGGTGGATCCGGATCCTAATAGGGTTCTTTCGGTTGCCCCGAATGACGGTAACCCAACGTAATCGGAGTGATTGGCCCTGGTTTTATGGCAGGTTGTCAATCACATCAACCGGCTCCTCTCGGGATGGTCCGGACCCCCACCCGGCCTGGGTGGATCCGGTTCCCACCCGAGATGGTCCGGACCCCCACCCGGCGGTTCTCAACCGGGATGGTTCGGACCCCCACCCGACCCGGGTGGATCCGGTTCCTACCCGGGATGGTCCAGACCCCCACCCGACCCGGGTGGATCCGGTTCCTACCCGGGATGGTCCGGACCCCTACCCGACCCGTGTGGGGATCCGGTTCCCACCCGGGATGGTCCGGACCCCCACCCGAACCGGGTGGATCCGGTTCCCTCCCGGGATGGTCCGGACCCCAACCCGACCCGGGTGGATCCGGTCCCCACCCGAGATGGTCCGGACCCCAACCCGACCCGGGTGGATCCGGATCCTAATAGGGTTCTTTCGGTTGCCCCGAATGACGGTAACCCAACGTAATCGGAGTGATTGGCCCTGGTTTTATGGCAGGTTGTCAATCACATCAACCGGCTCCTCTCGGGATGGTCCGGACCCCCACCCGGCATGGGTGGATCCGGTTCCCACCCGAGATGGTCCGGACCCCCACCCGGCGGTTCTCAACCGGGATGGTCCGGACCCCACCCGGCCTGGTTGGATCCGGTTCCGTCCCAGCATGGTCCGGACCCCCCCACCCGGCCTCGGTGGATCCGGTTCCGTCCCGGCATGGTCCGGACCCCCACCCGGCCTGGTTGGATCCGGTTCCGTCCCAGCATGGTCCGGACCCCCCACCCGGCCTCGGTGGATCCGGTTCCGTCCCGGCATGGTCCGGACCCCCACCCGGCCTGGTTGGATCCGGTTCCCACCCGGGATGGTCCGGACCCCCACCCCCGATCAGGGTGGGTCCGGTTCCCACCCGGGTTGGTCCGGACCCCCATCCAGCCTGGGTGGATCCGGATAGCACCCAGGATGGTCCGGACCTCCACCCGGCCGTTCGATTCAAGATCGCCCCAAAATGATGGTAAGCCAACGTGATCCAGGTGATTGGCCTTGGGGTGGGATGG
>CANIUD010000398.1:27500-30000 GCA_947470075.1 Closterium sp. Yama58-4 | reverse complement strand
CCAGGGAGCCTGCTTCCCGGCGGCACCGGGCGTCCATGCGGAACAAAAACCAAATCCCTTTCCCCCGATGGTAACCGGTCGGACTCTCTCCCAAAAGCGGAAGCACCGGGAAGTTCGACGTCGGACCTAGGACGTATCCTCAGAAAATGGGCTTGCCGGATTCCTCCTCTAACCTAGCGTCCCCCGCCACCGGTGCTCCAATCTCTCTTGGCACCGGCTGGTGTGACTGCGGGGTCTTGCTCGCCCGGCCCTCCGAAATCCTCTTCGGTTGGCTGGGAAGGGGCGCCCGTGGTGATGGCAAGGGACCGTTTCTCAGCCGGGCCCGATCGCAGTGCATCAAGGAGCTGCGAACGGGCACGGGATATAGACCTCTCCGCGATCGGGACTGGCCGTCCGGTCGCAAAACCCTCCCCTTGAGCGGGGCCCCCACGAGCCCCGGCACCTAATAAAAACTGGGACCCCACTCCTGACGATGGATATCTTGGAACCTGGCTCGATGAAGAACGCAGCGAAATGCGATACGTAATGCGAATTGCAAAACTCCGTGAATCATCGAAACTTTGAACGCATGTTGCGCCCGAGGCCTCGGCCGAGGGCACGTCTGCTTGAACGCCACACACATCCAGGTGGAGCCACGCATTCCGCACCCACACCCTCCGCACGCGGCTAACGTGCGGCTGGATGAACGGGACGGAGCTGCCAAAGTGCGCCGGCATACGAGGGGCGCTCGGGCTGTTTTTGCCCGAGACAATCGCCCGTACCTGGGAAAACGAGATGGCCGTCGCAACCCGTGCACAACGGGGGGCAGTCGGCTGAAATCGCAGGGCCGCCGCAAGCCCGTCTCCTCTCCGTCTCGACCCCAGTGCAGATCCCCGGATGCCAACCGGGAGGACGCGAGCGGGACGAGCGCGACGAGGCGGGTGGCGACCCCGCTGGGCCCGGTGAACCCAGCCGGCCAACGGACCCCGTCCGGACCTCCCAGCAGGTGGGGGGGTATCGGATGCCAAACCGGTTCCTCTTTTCCTCTCCCGAGAAGGCCGCGAAACGGAGAAATGGAGTCCGAGGGCGTGGCAACCCTCGGTCTCCGCCCTCCAAAGTAGCGCGCACGGACCGGGCGAGGGGCGGACGGGGCTCGTACTAAAAATGGTCGGACCGGGGAAGAACCGGGCAAACCCCCAAACGATGGCTTCAAGTCAGGCGAGACCACCCGCTGAATTTAAGCATATTACTAAGCGGAGGAAAAGAAAACAACCGTGATTCCTTTGGTAGCGGCGAGCGACCAAGGAAAAGCCCAGGCTTGAAATCCGAGGGCCTCCGGCCCTCCGAATTGTAGTCTGAAAAGGAAGCGTTCTCTGTGACGGGCGCCGCCTCAAGTCCACTGGAAAGTGGCGGCAGAGAGGGTGACACCCCCGTCGGGCGACGACCCGTCACTTCACGAGGCGCATCCGAAGAGTCGGGTTGCTTGGGAGTGCAGCCCCAACATGGGTGGTAAGCTCCATCCAAGGCTAAATACGGCCAGGTTTCCGATAGCGAACAAGTACCGCGAGGGAAAGATGAAAAGAACTTTGGAAAGAGAGTAAAAAGTGCTTGAAATCGTCAGGAGGATAAGCGCATGAGCCCAAGCAAACCTGCGGGACCCGTTCACGCGGGGCCCGGAGGTACGCAGCGCCGGTCGAGGCCGCGGGAAAAGGAGCTCGCTCCCACCGCGGCGGAGACCGAGGATGGCCCTCACGGGTCGGCGCTGGCGAAACGGGCTGATGCGACCCGTCTTGAAACACGGACCAAGGAGGCCAACGCGGCTGCGAGCCAATGGGTTGAAAACCACAATGGCGACAGTGAAAGCGACCCGTGAGAAGGCGGCCTCGTGCTGCCCGCACCACGGACCGCCCCGGGGGCCTCGGCGCCCGGGGTGCGTTGAGTAGTCGCGTTGGGACCCGAAAGATGGTGAACTATGCCTGAGCAGGGCGAAGCCAGAGGAAACTCTGGTGGAGGCCCGCAGCGCTACTGACGTGCAAATCGTTCGTCAGACTTGGGTATAGGGGCGAAAGACTAATCGAACCATCTGGTAGCTGGTTCCCTCCGAAGTTTCCCTCAGGATAGCTGGTGCTCGATACGTGGTTACGTCTGGTAAAGCGAATGATTGGCGGGCTCGGGGGAGAAGCTCCCTCGACCGACTCTCAAACTTTAAACGGGCGAGGAGGGCCGCCATCTTAATTGTGGCTGGCTTTCAGGGGTGCTGGCTGACCCCACCAACATGAGTGCCAAGTGGGCCATTTTTGGTAAGCAGAACTGGCGAGGCGGGATGAACCGAAAGCCGGGTTACGGTGCCTAACTACGCGCTAACCTAGATCCCACAAAGGGTGTTGATTGATTAAGACAGCAGGACGGTGGTCATGGAAGTCGAAATCCGCTAAGGAGTGTGTAACAACTCACCTGCCGAATCAATTAGCCCCGAAAATGGATGGCGCTCAAGCGCGTGACCTATACCCGGCCGCACCCG
>CANIUD010000398.1:7500-25000 GCA_947470075.1 Closterium sp. Yama58-4 | reverse complement strand
ATAAGGACGGCCCCAACCATGCCCCGATTTTCAGCAAAGTTCCGGATTTCTAGGGGTCCGGGGGTCAAAAAGCGAGGCCAAACCGGACCAACCGGGGTCATCCGGATGGGTAACCGGACCATGCGGGTCATCCGGGTCCGGAACCTGACCGACCCGACCCGACCATCCGGATGGGAAATCGGGTGGGGAACCGGACCGACCGGGTCATCCGGGTGGGGACCGGATCGACCGGACCATCCGGGTAGGGAACAGGACCCGGAACCGGATCATCCGGATCATCCGGGTCGTGCGGGTGGGTAACCGGATCGACCGGACCATCCGGATGGGGAACCTGATTATCCGGGTCATCCGGGTGGGGAACCGGACCCAGCCGGTCCATCCAGGTGGGGAACCGGACCCAACCGGACCGTTCGATTGGGGTACCGGGTCGGGTAACGGACCTAACCGGACCATCCGGGTGGACAACCGGACCCATCTGGGTCATTCGGGTGGGGAACCGGACCGATCCGGACCATCCGGGTAGGGAACCGGGTCATCCGGGTGGGGAACCGGATCACCCGGGTCATCCGGGAGGAGAACCGGATCATCCGGGTCATTCGGGTGGACAACCGGACCCATCCGGACCATCCGGGTCATCCGGGTGGGGAACCGGACCCGTCCCGACCATCCGGGTGGGGAACCGGATCAACCAGGGTCATCCGGGTGGAGAACCGGACCCATCCGGACCATCCGCGCGTGGGACCGGACCCATCCGGACCATCCGGGTGGGGAGTCGGACCCATCCGGACCATCCCCGGGTGGGGAACCGGACCGGGCGGGAAACCGGACCCATCCGGACCATCTGGGTGGGGACACGGACCGATCGGAGCATCCGGATGGAGAACCGGGTGGGGAACCGGTCCGACCGGCCGAGAAACCGGTTCATCCGGGTGGAAAACCGGATCGACCGAGTCATCCGGGTCGGGAACCGGATCATCGGGGTCATCCGGGTGGGGACCCTGATCCATCCGGACCATCTGGATGAGAAACCGGACCCATCCCGGCCATCCGGGTGGGGAACCGGACCCAACGGGACCATCCGGATGGGGAACCGGACCCAACCGGTCCGTCCGGGTGGGGTACCGGGTCGGGAACCGGACCCGTCCGGACCATCCGGGTGGGGAACCGGATCGACCGGATCAACCGGGTCATCCGGGTCGGGAACCGGACCATCCGGCTCACCCGGGTGGGGAACCAGACCAATCCGGACCATCCGGGCAGGGAACCGGACCCATTCGGACCATTTGGGTGGGGAACCGGATCGACCGGGTCATCCGGGTGGGGAAACGGGCTCATCCGGACCATCCGGGGGGGGACCGGACCCATTCGGACCATCCGCGTTGGGAACCGGGTGGAAATCCGGACCAGTCGGATGGGGGAACGAGATCATCCGGGTCATCTGGGCGGGGAACCGGATCGTTCCGGTCGTCCTGGTGGGGAAACGGACCGACCGGACCATCCGGATGGGGATCCGGACCAACCGGGCGGGGAACCGGTTCATCCGGATGGTCCGGGTGGGGAGCCGGATGAACCGGATCCGGCGTATCGACCGGACCGAGGCCGGGTGGGGTACCGAATTGGAACCAGATCAACCGGGCCGGACCGTGTCATGCGGGTGGAAAACCGTTTCGACCGGGTCATCCGGGTCGGGAACCAGATCATCGGGGTCACCCGGGTGGGGACCCTGATCCATCCGGACCATCCGGGTGAGAAACCGGACCCATCCGGGCCATCCCGGTGGGGAACCGGACCCATCCGGGCCATCCCGGTGGGTCGGATGGACCGGATCGGTCGGTCGAACGACCCGGGCCGGAAAACCGGATCCCTTGGGTCACCACCTCGATTTCGGCCTGGTTCCTTCGTGGGCTCTAGGGTGGGTGCGGGCCGTTGCACGGGCCCCTACCTTCCCTAGAGCCCTTTTTTTTTTTTTTTTTTGGTCACGCCCTCGGTTTCGACCGGGGTCCTTTTAGGCTTTTAGGGCTCTAGGGTGGGTGTGGGTCCTTGTTAGGGCCCCTGCCCTCCCTAGAGCCCTTTTTCCTTTTGGTCACCACCTTCGGTTCTCGACCGAGATCCTTTCCGGTCCCAAGAGACATTTTTTTTTTCAATGTTTTGGATGCGCCCACGGTTTCGGTTTTGGGTCCTTTGAGGGCTCTAGGTGGGTGTGGGTGTGGGTGTGGTTCCCACCAGGGATGGTCCGGGACCCCACCCGACCCCGACCCGGGTGGGTCCCATCCCCACCCGGGATGGTCTGGACCCCCACCCGGCCTGTGTGGACCCGGTTTCAACCCGGGATGGTCTGGTCCCCCACCCTACCCGGGTGGATGCGGTCCCCACCCGAGATGGTCCGGACCCCCACCCGACCCGGGTGGATGCGGTCCCCACCCGAGATGGTCCGGAAACCCCCCCCCCCCCCCCCTTCCTTCCCTCCGGCCTGCGTGGACTCGGTCCCCACCCGGATATGGTCCGGAACCCCCACCCCGCCCGGGTGGACCCGGTTCCCACCCGGGATGGTCCGGACCCCCACCCGACCCGGGTGGATCCGATCCTCACCCGGGATGGCACGGACCCCCCACCAGGCCTGTGTGGACCCGGTTCCCACCCAGGATGGTCCAGACCCCCACCCGCCACGGGTGGACCCGGCTCCCACCCGGGATGGTCCGGACCCCCACCCTGCCCGGGTGGACCCGGTTCCCACCCTGGATGGTCCGGACCCCCCACCCGACACGGGTGGACCCGGTTCCCACCCGGGATGGTCCGGACCCCCACCCGGCACGGGTGGACCCGGCTCCCACCCGGGATGGTCCGGACCCCCACCCTGCCCTGGTGGACCCGGTTCCCACCCTGGTGGGTCCGGTTCCCACTCGTGATGGTCTGGACCCCCACCCGGCCTGGGTGGATCCGGTTCCCACCCGGGATCGTCCGGACCCCCAACCGACCGGGGCGGATCCGGTCCCCACCCGGGATGGTCCGGACCCCCCACCCGACCCGGGTGGGTCCGGTTCCCACCCGGGATGGTCTGGACCCCCACCCGGCCTGGGTGGACCCGGTTTCAACCCGGGATGGTCCGGACCCCCCACCCCGCCCAAGTGGACCCGGTTCCCACCCGGGATGGTCCGGAACCCCCACCCAGCCTGGGTGGACCCGGTTCCCACCCGGGATGGTCCGGGCCATCACCCGACCCGGGTGGATCCGATCCTCACCCGGGACGGCAAGGACCCCCCACCAGGCCTGTGTGGACCCGGTTCCCACCCGGGATGGTCCGGACACCCACCCGGCCCGGGTGGACCCGGTTCCCACCCGGGATGGTCCGAAACCCCCACCCGACCCGGGTGGGTCCGGTTCCCACCCGGGATCGTCCGGACCCCCACCCGACCGGGGCGGATCCGGTCCCCACCCGGGTATGGTCCGGAACCCCCACCCCGCCCGGGTGGACCCGGTTCCCACCCGGGATGGTCCGGACCCCCACCCGGCCCGGGTGGACCCGGTTCCCACCCTGGATGGTCTGGACCCCCACCCGGTCTGGGTGGACCCGGTTTCAACCCGGGATGGTCCGGACCCCCCACCCCGCCCGGGTTGACCCGGTTCCCACCCGGGATGGTCCGGAACCCCCACCCCGCCCGGTTGGATCCGATCCCCACCCGGGATGGCACGGACCCCCCACCCGGCCTGCGTGGACCCGGTTCCTACCCCGGATGGTCCAGACCCCCACCCGACCCCGACCCGGGTGGGTCCCATCCCCACCCGGGATGGTCCGGACCCCCAACCGGTCTGGGTGGACCCGCTCCCCACCCTGGATGGTCCGGACCCCCCACCCCGCCCGGGTGGACCCGGTTCCCACCCGGGATGGTCCGATCCCCACCCGACCCGGGTGGATCCGATCCTCACCCGGGATGGCACGGACCCCGCACCAGGCCTGTGTGGACCCGGTTCCCACCCGGGATGGTCCGGACCCCCACCCGGCCCGGGTGGACCCGGTTCCCACCCGGGATGGTCCGGACCCCCACCCTGCCCGGGTGGACCCGGTTCCCACCCTGGATGGTCCGGACCCCCCACCCGACCCGGGTGGGTCCGGTTCCCACCCGGGATGGTCTGGACCCCCACCCGGCCTGGGTGGACCCGGTTTCAACCCGGGATGGTCCGGACCCCCCCACCCCGCCCGGGTGGACCCGGTTCCCACCCGGGATGGTCCGGAACCCCCACCCCGCCCGGTTGGATCCGATCCCCACCCGGGATGGCACGGACCCCCCACCCGGCCTGTGTGGACCCGGTTCCCACCCCGGATGGTCCGGACCCCCACCCGACCCCGACCCGGGTGGGTCCCATCCCCACCCGGGATGGTCCGGACCCCCAACCGGTCTGGGTGGACCCGGTTCCCACCCTGGATGGTCCGGACACCCACCCGGCCCGGGTGGACCTGGTTCCCACCCGGGATGGTCCGGGCCATCACCCGACCCGGGTGGATCCGATCCTCACCCGGGACGGCAAGGACCCCCCACCAGGCCTGTGTGGACCCGGTTCCCACCCGGGATGGTCCGGACACCCACCCGGCCCGGGTGGACCCGGTTCCCACCCGGGATGGTCCGAAACCCCCACCCGACCCGGGTGGGTCCGGTTCCCACCCGGGATCGTCCGGACCCCCACCCGACCGGGGAGGGGTGGGAAGAAAGAGCGGGTGGGGACGAGAAGGATGGGAGCAAAGTGGTCGGCAAGGAGTAGTGAATGGGTGGGAATGTGAAGGTTGGGCAAGGTAGTATTGCAAATCCTCTGAGAACCCCCACCCAGCCCCGGATGGCACGGACCCCGCACCAGGCCTGTGTGGACCCGGTTCCCACCCGGGATGGTCCGGACCCCCACCCGGCCCGGGTGGACCCGGTTCCCACCCGGGATGGTCCGGACCCCCACCCTGCCCGGGTGGACCCGGTTCCCACCCTGGATGGTCCGGACCCCCAACCCGACCCGGGTGGGTCCGGTTCCCACCCGGGATGGTCTGGACCCCCACCCGGCCTGGGTGGACCCGGTTTCAACCCGGGATGGTCCGGACCCCCCCCACCCCGCCCGGGTGGACCCGGTTCCCACCCGGGATGGTCCGGAACCCCCACCCCGCCCGGTTGGATCCGATCCCCACCCGGGATGGCACGGACCCCCCACCCGGCCTGTGTGGACCCGGTTCCCACCCCGGATGGTCCGGACCCCCACCCGACCCCGACCCGGGTGGGTCCCATCCCCACCCGGGATGGTCCGGACCCCCAACCGGTCTGGGTGGACCCGGTTCCCACCCTGGATGGTCCGGACACCCACCCGGCCCGGGTGGACCTGGTTCCCACCCGGGATGGCCCGGAACCCCCACCCCGCCCGGTTGGATCCGATCCCCACCCGGGATGGAACGGACCCCCCACCCGGCCTGTGTGGATCCGGTTCCCACCCCGGATGGTCTGGACCCCCACCCGACCCCGACCCGGGTGGGTCCCATCCCCACCCGGGATGTACCGGACCCCCAACCGGTCTGGGTGGACCCGCTCCCCACCCTGGATGGTCCGGACCCCTCACCCCGCCCGGGTGGACCCGGTTCCTACCCGGGATGGTCCGATCCCCACCCGACCCGGGTGGATCCGATCCTCACCCGGGATGGCACGGACCCCCTACTAGGCCTGTGTGGACCCAGTTCCCACCCGGGATGGTCCGGACCCCCACCCGGCCCGGGTGGACCCGGTTCCTATCCGGGATGGTCCGGACCCCCACCCTGCCCGGGTGGACCCGGTTCCCGCCCTGGATGGTCCGGACCCCCCACCCGACCCGGGTGGGTCCGGTTCCCACCCGGGATGGTCTGGACCCCCACCCGGCCTGGGTGGACCCGGTTTCAACCCGGGATGGACCGGACCCCCCACCCTGCCCGGGTGGACCCGGTTCCCACCCGGGGTGGTCCGGAACCCCCACCCCGCCCCGTTGGATCCGATCCCCACCTGGGATGGTCTGGACCCCCCACCCGGCCTGTGTGGACCCGGTTCCCACCCGGGATGGTCCGGTCCCCCACCCTACCCGGGTTGATGCGGTCCCCATCCAAGATGGTCCGGACCCCCACCCGACCCGGGCGGATGCGGTCCCCACCCGGGATGGTCGAGAATCCCCCCCCCCCCCCCCTTCCCTCCGGCCTCCGTGGACTCGGTTCCCACCCGGAATGTGTGGACTCGGTTCCCACCCGGGATGGTCCGAACCCCCACCTGGCCCGGGTGGATCCGATCCCCACCCGAGATGGTCCGGACCCCCACCCGGCCCGGATGGACCCTGCCAGGGACCCTGTTCCCACCCTGGATGGTCTGGGCCGGACCCCCCATCCGACCCGGATGGACCCGGTTCCCACCCGGGATGGTCCGGACCCCCCACCCGGCCCGGGTGGATCCGGTTCCCACCCGGGATGGTCCGGACCCCCCACTCGGCCCGGGTGGATCCGGTTCCCACCCGGGATGGTCCGGACCCCCCACACGACCCGGGTGGATCCGGCCAAGGTAGAACTCCTCCCTTGCACGGGCTCGGATGGACTCCGGGACCTCTTTTTCCCGGTGGAAAGGCCTGGATGACCGGGGAAAAGTGTCAGCCGTGGTGAGAACCACCTCTCTACGGGTTCACATCCATCCCATGGGTCCTTTGGACCGGCTGGAAGGGCCCAGGTGCTTCAATGAACTGGCCAAGGTCAAAATGCACCCTTTCACGGGCTCGGGTGGCCTCCGGGACCTCTTTTTCCCGGTGGAAAGGCATGGATGACCGGGGGAAAGTGTCACCCGTGGTGAGAACCACCTTTGTACGGGTTCATATCCATCCCAAGGGTCCTTTTGACCGGGTGGAATGACCCGAGCACTCCAACGAACCGGCCGAGGACGAAATCCACCCTTGCACGGGCTCGGATGACCTCGGGGACCTCCTTTTCCCGGTGGAAAGGCATGGATGACCAGGGGAAAATGTCACCCGTGGTGGGAACCACCTTTGTACGGGTTCACATCCATCCCAAGGGTCCTTTTGACCGGCTGGAATGACCCAAGCACTCCAACGAACCGGCCAAGGTCGAAATCTACCCTTGCGCGGGCTTGGATGGGCTCCGGGACCTCTTTTTCCAGGTGGAAATCCCTGGATGACCGGGGGAAAGTGTCAACCGGGGTGGGAACCACCTTTGTACGGGTTCACATCCATCCCAAGGGTCCTTTTGATCGACTGGAATGACCCAAGCACTCCAATGAACCGGCCAAGGTAGAAATCCGCCTTGCACGGGCTCGGATGGCCTCCGGATCTCCTTTTCCCGGTGGAAAGACATGTATGACAGGGGGAAAGTTTCAGCCGTAGTAGGAACCACCCTTGTACGGGTTCACATCCATCCCAAGGGTCCTTTTGACCAGCTGGAATGACCCAAGCACTCCAACGAACCGGCCTAGGTCGAAATCCACCCTTGCGCGGGCTTGGATGGGCTCCGAGACCTCCTTTTCCCGGTGGAACGGCCTGGATGACCGGGGGGAAGTGTCAACCGGGGTGGGAACTACCTTTCTACGGGTTCACATCTATCCCAACGGTCCGTTTGACCGGCTGGAATGACCCAAGCACTCCAACGAACCGGCCTAGGCCGAAATCCACCCTTGCGCGGGCTTGGATGGGCTCCTGGACCTCTTTTTCCAGGTGGAAAGCCCTGGATGACCGGGGGAAAGTGTCAACCGGGGTGGGAAGTACCTTTCTACGGGTTCGTATCCATCCCAACGGTCCTTTTGCCCGGCTGGAATGACCCGAGCACTCCAGTGAACCGAGTGGATCGGGCCCAATGTTGAAATCCACCCTTGCACGGGTTCATATCCATCCCAAAACTGCCCCAAATGATGGTAACCCAATGTAACCCGAGTGATTGGACCTGGAATAGGGTAGGGAGAGGGATAGTTTGTCCCTCCCTAGAGCTCGGGCGAGTCTTTCCAACTGCCCCAAATGATGGTAACCCAACATAATCGAGGTGATTGGCCCTGGAATAGGGTAGGGAGAGGGGTGATTTGTCCCTCTCTAGGGCCTGGTGAGTCTTTCCAATTGCCCCAAATGATGGTAACCCAACGTAATCCATGTGATTGGCCATGGAATAGCCTAAGGAGAGGGTTTTATTTCCCTCCTTATGGCCCCGGCGACTCTTTCCAGTCGCCACAAAGGATGGTAGCCCAACATAATCGAGGTGATTGGCCGTGGTATAGGGTGGGAATGTCGTTCCACTCCCCTCTCTATGGCCCTGGTATGTCATCGTTTGTGGCCCCAAATTGCGGTAACCCAATGTAATCCGAGTGATTGGCCTAGGAGCACCGAGGGAGTTCTTTGTGCCATCCATCCCCTAGGCTCTTTTGCTTGCTCCAAATGATGGTAAGCCAACGTAATCGAGGTGACTGTCCTTGGAATAGGGTGGGGTGTTGCTCCTCCCATGCATCCCTAGGGCCGTGGCAAAGTTTAATCAAAGGCCCACAATGATGGTAACCCAACGTTATCCATGTGATTGGCCGGGTAGTTAGGTGGGGGTGGCGCTATTTCATCCCTCCCTAGGATGGGGATGGTTGGATCCGGTTCCCACCCGGGATGGGTCCATCCGGTACCCATTTCGGATGGTCCGGACCCCCACCCGACCCGGGTGGATCCGGTTCCCACCCGGGATGGTCCAGAACCCCACCCGACCCGGGTGGATCCGGTTCCCACCCGGGATGGTCCGGACCCCCACCCGAACCGGGTGGACCCGGTTCCCTCCCGGGATGGTCCGGACCCCAACCCGACCCGGGTGGATCCGGTCCCCACCCGAGATGGTCCGGACCCCAACCCGACCCGGGTGGATCCGGATCCTAATGGGGTTCTTTCGGTTGCCCCGAATGACGGTAACCCAACGTAATCGGAGTGATTGGCCCTGGTTTTATGGCAGGTTGTCAATCACATCAACCGGCTCCTCTCGGGATGGTCCGGACCCCCACCCGGCCTGGGTGGATCCGGTTCCCACCCGAGATGGTCCGGACCCCCACACGACCTGGGTGGGGATCCGGTTCTCAACCGGGATGGTCCGGACCCCCACCCGACCCGGGTGGATCCGGTTCCTACCCGGGATGGTCCGGACCCCCACCCGACCCGGGTGGATCCGGTTCCCACCCGTGATAGTCCGGACCCCTACCAGACCCGGATGGGGATCCGGTTCCCACCCGGGATGGTCCGGACCCCCACCCGAACCGGGTGGATCCGGTTCCCTCCCGGGATGGTCCGGACCCCAACCCGACCCGGGTGGATCCGGTCCCCACCCGAGATGGTCCGGACCCCAACCGGACCCGGGTGGATCCGGATCCTAATAGGGTTCTTTCGGTTGCCCCGAATGACGTTAACCCAACGTAATCGGAGTGATTGGCCCTGGTTTTATGGCAGGTTGTCAATCACATCAACCGGCTCCTCTCGGGATGGTCCGGACCCCCACCCGGCCTGGGTGGATCCGGATCCCACCCGAGATGGTCCGGACCCCCACCCGACCCGGGTGGGGATCCGGTTCTCAACCGGGATGGTCCGGACCCCCACCCGACCCGGGTGGATCCGGTTCCCACCCGAGATGGTCCGGACCCCCACCCGACCCGGGTGGGGATCCGGTTCTCAACCGGGATGGTCTGGACCCCCACCCGGCCTGGGTGGACCCGGTTCCCACCCTGGATGGTCCGGACCCCCCACCCGACCTGGGTGGGTCCGGTTCCCACCCGGGATGGTCTGGACCCCCACCCGGCCTGGGTGGACCCGGTTTCAACCCGGGATGGTCCGGACCCCCACCCGACCCGGGTGGATCCGGTTCCTACCCGGGATGGTCCGGACCCCTACCCGACCCGGGTGGGGATCCGGTTCCCACCCGGGATGGTCCGGACCCCCACCCGAACCGGGTGGATCAGGTTCCCTCCCGGGATGGTCCAGACCCCAACCCGACCCGGGTGGAACCGGTTCCCACCCGGGATGGTCCGGACCCCCACACGACCTGGGTGGGGATCCGGTTCTCAACCGGGATGGTCCGGACCCCCACCCGACCCGGGTGGATCCGGTTCCTACCCGGGATGGTCCGGACCCCCACCCGACCCGGGTGGATCCGGTTCCCACCCGAGATGGTCCGGACCCCCACCCGACCCGGGTGGGGATCCGGTTCTCAACCGGGATGGTCCGGACCCCCACCCGACCCGGGTGGATCCGGTTCCCACCCGAGATGGTCCGGACCCCCACCCGACCCGGGTGGGGACCCGGTTCTCAACCGGGATGGTCTGGACCCCCACCCGGCCTGGGTGGACCCGGTTCCCACCCTGGATGGTCCGGACCCCCCACCCGACCCGGGTGGGTCCGGTTCCCACCCGGGATGGTCTGGACCCCCACCCGGCCTGGGTGGACCCGGTTTCAACCCGGGATGGTCCGGACCCCCACCCGACCCGGGTGGATCCGGTTCCTACCCGGGATGGTCCGGACCCCTACCCGACCCGGGTGGGGATCCGGTTCCCACCCGGGATGGTCCGGACCCCCACCCGAACCGGGTGGATCAGGTTCCCTCCCGGGATGGTCCGGACCCCAACCCGACCCGGGTGGATCCGGTTCCCACCCGGGATGGTCCGAACCCCCACACGACCTGGGTGGGGATCCGGTTCTCAACCGGGATGGTCCGGACCCCCACCCGACCCGGGTGGATCCGGTTCCTACCCGGGATGGTCCGGACCCCCACCTGACCCGGGTGGATCCGGTTCCCACCCGTGATGGTCCGGACCCCTACCAGACCCGGATGGGGATCCGGTTCCCACCCGGGATGGTCCGGACCCCCACCCGAACCGGGTGGATCCGGTTCCCTCCCGGGATGGTCCGGACCCCAACCCGACCCGGGTGGATCCGGTCCCCACCCGAGATGGTCCGGACCCCAACCGGACCCGGGTGGATCCGGATCCTAATAGGGTTCTTTCGGGTGCCCCGAATGACGTTAACCCAACGTAATCGGAGTGATTGGCCCTGGTTTTATGGCAGGTTGTCAATCACATCAACCGGCTCCTCTCGGGATGGTCCGGACCCCCGCCCGGCCTGGGTGGATCCGGATCCCACCCGAGATGGTCCGGACCCCCACCCGACCCGGGTGGGGATCCGGTTCTCAACCGGGATGGTCCGGACCCCCACCCGACCCGGGTGGATCCGGTTCCCACCCGAGATGGTCCGGACCCCCACCCGACCCGGGTGGGGATCCGGTTCTCAACCGGGATGGTCTGGACCCCCACCCGGCCTGGGTGGACCCGGTTCCCACCCTGGATGGTCCGGACCCCCCACCCGACCCGGGTTGGTCCGGTTCCCACCCGGGATGGTCTGGACCCCCACCCGGCCTGGGTGGACCCGGTTTCAACCCGGGATGGTCCGGACCCCCACCCGACCCGGGTGGATCCGGTTCCTACCCGGGATGGTCCGGACCCCTACCCGACCCGGGTGGGGATCCGGTTCCCACCCGGGATGGTCCGGACCCCCACCCGAACCGGGTGGATCAGGTTCCCTCCCGGGATGGTCCGGACCCCAACCCGACCCGGGTGGATCCGGTTCCCACCCGGGATGGTCCGGACCCCCACACGACCTGGGTGGGGATCCGGTTCTCAACCGGGATGGTCCGGACCCCCACCCGACCCGGGTGGATCCGGTTCCTACCCGGGATGGTCCGGACCCCCACCCGACCCGGGTGGATCCGGTTCCCACCCGTGATGGTCCGGACCCCTACCAGACCCGGATGGGGATCCGGTTCCCACCCGGGATGGTCCGGACCCCCACCCGAACCGGGTGGATCCGGTTCCCTCCCGGGATGGTCCGGACCCCAACCCGACCCGGGTGGATCCGGTCCCCACCCGAGATGGTCCGGACCCCAACCGGACCCGGGTGGATCCGGATCCTAATAGGGTTCTTTCGGTTGCCCCGAATGACGTTAACCCAACGTAATCGGAGTGATTGGCCCTGGTTTTATGGCAGGTTGTCAATCACATCAACCGGCTCCTCTCGGGATGGTCCGGACCCCCACCCGGCCTGGGTGGATCCGGATCCCACCCGAGATGGTCCGGACCCCCACCCGACCCGGGTGGGGATCCGGTTCTCAACCGGGATGGTCCGGACCCCCACCCGACCCGGGTGGGGATCCGGTTCTCAACCGGGATGGTCCGGACCCCCACCCGACCCGGGTGGATCCGGTTCCTACCCGGGATGGTCCGGACCCCCACCTGACCCGGGTGGATCCGGTTCCCACCCGTGATGGTCCGGACCCCTACCAGACCCGGATGGGGATCCGGTTCCCACCCGGGATGGTCCGGACCCCCACCCGAACCGGGTGGATCCGGTTCCCTCCCGGGATGGTCCGGACCCCAACCCGACCCGGGTGGATCCGGTCCCCACCCGAGATGGTCCGGACCCCAACCGGACCCGGGTGGATCCGGATCCTAATAGGGTTCTTTCGGGTGCCCCGAATGACGTTAACCCAACGTAATCGGAGTGATTGGCCCTGGTTTTATGGCAGGTTGTCAATCACATCAACCGGCTCCTCTCGGGATGGTCCGGACCCCCGCCCGGCCTGGGTGGATCCGGATCCCACCCGAGATGGTCCGGACCCCCACCCGACCCGGGTGGGGATCCGGTTCTCAACCGGGATGGTCCGGACCCCCACCCGACCCGGGTGGATCCGGTTCCCACCCGAGATGGTCCGGACCCCCACCCGACCCGGGTGGGGATCCGGTTCTCAACCGGGATGGTCTGGACCCCCACCCGGCCTGGGTGGACCCGGTTCCCACCCTGGATGGTCCGGACCCCCCACCCGACCCGGGTTGGTCCGGTTCCCACCCGGGATGGTCTGGACCCCCACCCGGCCTGGGTGGACCCGGTTTCAACCCGGGATGGTCCGGACCCCCACCCGACCCGGGTGGATCCGGTTCCTACCCGGGATGGTCCGGACCCCTACCCGACCCGGGTGGGGATCCGGTTCCCACCCGGGATGGTCCGGACCCCCACCCGAACCGGGTGGATCAGGTTCCCTCCCGGGATGGTCCGGACCCCAACCCGACCCGGGTGGATCCGGTTCCCACCCGGGATGGTCCGGACCCCCACACGACCTGGGTGGGGATCCGGTTCTCAACCGGGATGGTCCGGACCCCCACCCGACCCGGGTGGATCCGGTTCCTACCCGGGATGGTCCGGACCCCCACCCGACCCGGGTGGATCCGGTTCCCACCCGTGATGGTCCGGACCCCTACCAGACCCGGATGGGGATCCGGTTCCCACCCGGGATGGTCCGGACCCCCACCCAAACCGGGTGGATCCGGTTCCCTCCCGGGATGGTCCGGACCCCAACCCGACCCGGGTGGATCCGGTCCCCACCCGAGATGGTCCGGACCCCAACCGGACCCGGGTGGATCCGGATCCTAATAGGGTTCTTTCGGTTGCCCCGAATGACGTTAACCCAACGTAATCGGAGTGATTGGCCCTGGTTTTATGGCAGGTTGTCAATCACATCAACCGGCTCCTCTCGGGATGGTCCGGACCCCCACCCGGCCTGGGTGGATCCGGATCCCACCCGAGATGGTCCGGACCCCCACCCGACCCGGGTGGGGATCCGGTTCTCAACCGGGATGGTCCGGACCCCCACCCGACCCGGGTGGATCCGGTTCCCACCCGAGATGGTCCGGACCCCCACCCGACCCGGGTGGGGATCCGGTTCTCAACCGGGATGGTCTGGACCCCCACCCGGCCTGGGTGGACCCGGTTCCCACCCTGGATGGTCCGGACCCCCCACCCGACCCGGGTGGGTCCGGTTCCCACCCGGGATGGTCTGGACCCCCACCCGGCCTGGGTGGACCCGGTTTCAACCCGGGATGGTCCGGACCCCCACCCGACCCGGGTGGATCCGGTTCCTACCCGGGATGGTCCGGACCCCTACCCGACCCGGGTGGGGATCCGGTTCCCACCCGGGATGGTCCGGACCCCCACCCGAACCGGGTGGATCAGGTTCCCTCCCGGGATGGGCCGGACCCCAACCCGACCCGGGTGGATCCGGTCCCCACCCGAGATGGTCCGGACCCCAACCCGACCCGGGTGGATCCGGATCCTAATAGGGTTCTTTCGGTTGCCCCGAATGACGGTAACCCAACGTAATCGGAGTGATTGGCCCTGGTTTTATGGCAGGTTGTCAATCACATCAACCGGCTCCTCTCGGGATGGTCCGGACCCCCACCCGGCCTGGGTGGATCCGGTTCCCACCCGAGATGGTCCGGACCCCCACCCGGCGGTTCTCAACCGGGATGGTTCGGACCCCCACCCGACCCGGGTGGATCCGGTTCCTACCCGGGATGGTCCAGACCCCCACCCGACCCGGGTGGATCCGGTTCCTACCCGGGATGGTCCGGACCCCTACCCGACCCGTGTGGGGATCCGGTTCCCACCCGGGATGGTCCGGACCCCCACCCGAACCGGGTGGATCCGGTTCCCTCCCGGGATGGTCCGGACCCCAACCCGACCCGGGTGGATCCGGTCCCCACCCGAGATGGTCCGGACCCCAACCCGACCCGGGTGGATCCGGATCCTAATAGGGTTCTTTCGGTTGCCCCGAATGACGGTAACCCAACGTAATCGGAGTGATTGGCCCTGGTTTTATGGCAGGTTGTCAATCACATCAACCGGCTCCTCTCGGGATGGTCCGGACCCCCACCCGGCATGGGTGGATCCGGTTCCCACCCGAGATGGTCCGGACCCCCACCCGGCGGTTCTCAACCGGGATGGTCCGGACCCCACCCGGCCTGGTTGGATCCGGTTCCGTCCCAGCATGGTCCGGACCCCCCCACCCGGCCTCGGTGGATCCGGTTCCGTCCCGGCATGGTCCGGACCCCCACCCGGCCTGGTTGGATCCGGTTCCGTCCCAGCATGGTCCGGACCCCCCACCCGGCCTCGGTGGATCCGGTTCCGTCCCGGCATGGTCCGGACCCCCACCCGGCCTGGTTGGATCCGGTTCCCACCCGGGATGGTCCGGACCCCCACCCCCGATCAGGGTGGGTCCGGTTCCCACCCGGGTTGGTCCGGACCCCCATCCAGCCTGGGTGGATCCGGATAGCACCCAGGATGGTCCGGACCTCCACCCGGCCGTTCGATTCAAGATCGCCCCAAATGATGGTAAGCCAACGTGATCCAGGTGATTGGCCTTGGGGTGGGATGGGGTGTTGTTCGTCTCATTCATCCTTGGGGCCATGGTAAACTTTACCAAAGGCCCCAAATGATGGTAAGCCAACGTGATCCAGGTGATTGGCCGAGGAGTGCGGTGGGGGGGGCTTGCGCCTTTTTTATCCCTCCCTAGGACTTGGGCTGGGTGGATTCGGTTCCCAACCGGGCTGGGTCCATCCTGTCCCCCTTTTGGATGGTCCGGACCCCAACCCGACCCGGGTGGATCCGGATCCTAATAGGGTTCTTTCGGTTGCCCCGAATGACGGTAACCCAACGTAATCGGAGTGATTGGCCCTGGTTTTATGGCAGGTTGTCAATCACATCAACCGGCTCCTCTCGGGATGGTCCGGACCCCCACCCGGCATGGGTGGATCCGGTTCCCACCCGAGATGGTCCGGACCCCCACCCGGCGGTTCTCAACCGGGATGGTCCGGACCCCACCCGGCCTGGTTGGATCCGGTTCCGTCCCAGCATGGTCCGGACCCCCCCACCCGGCCTCGGTGGATCCGGTTCCGTCCCGGCATGGTCCGGACCCCCACCCGGCCTGGTTGGATCCGGTTCCGTCCCAGCATGGTCCGGACCCCCCACCCGGCCTCGGTGGATCCGGTTCCGTCCCGGCATGGTCCGGACCCCCACCCGGCCTGGTTGGATCCGGTTCCCACCCGGGATGGTCCGGACCCCCACCCCCGATCAGGGTGGGTCCGGTTCCCACCCGGGTTGGTCCGGACCCCCATCCAGCCTGGGTGGATCCGGATAGCACCCAGGATGGTCCGGACCTCCACCCGGCCGTTCGATTCAAGATCGCCCCAAAATGATGGTAAGCCAACGTGATCCAGGTGATTGGCCTTGGGGTGGGATGGGGTGTTGTTCGTCTCATTCATCCTTGGGGCCATGGTAAACTTTACCAGAGGCCCCAAATGATGGTAAGCCAACGTGATCCAGGTGATTGGCCGAGGAGTGCGGTGGGGGGGGCTTGCGCCTTTTTTATCCCTCCCTAGGACTTGGGCTGGGTGGATTCGGTTCCCAACCGGGCTGGGTCCATCCTGTCCCCCTTTTGGATGGTCCGGACCCCCACCCCCTATCCTGGGTGGATCCGGTTCCCACCTGAGATGGTCCGGACCCCCACCCCGCCTCGGTGGATCCGGTTCCCACCCGGGATGGTCCGGACCCCCACCCGGCCTGGGTGGATCCGGTTCCCACCCGGGATGGTCCGGACCCCCCAATCGGAACTGGATGGGTTCCCTTTAGTGTGGGACTTTTGGAACAACGGTAACCCAACGTTATCCGGGTGATTGGGCTGGGAATGGGCTGGGGGCAGGTGCATTTTATGCTTGCCTGCTGAAGTGGCGCATTCGATCATATAATGGTAAGCCAACGTGATCCGGGAGATTGTGTTACGTGTGAAGTGTGACGGTCTAGCTTTGTCCAAGCCGTCGGCTCCACCGTTTATTGCTAGCTGTAAACGTCGGTAACCCAATGTAATCCATGTGATTGAACTCGGCGCATGCCAGACTGTTTTGTTTCTACTCCACTGGTCCTGCATGTTGTGCAAATTTTAAAAAATTTGGTAAGCCAAGGTGATCCCGTTACTTTCTGTAGTTATATCACGTGGAAGAGGAGGTAAAGGACCCTCTCCACAAAGGCCCGGTGGTTTACCCAGGTAATCCGTCGAGCCTTCGAGACCCATCGATTCACCACATCGGTCCGCGTTTGACGTGGACCGGGACGCCCGGACTTTTTGTGTGCTTCGACACTCTTCGGAGGGTTGGCGTGCACTTTGACCCCCAGAGGCAGGGGGCGGGACGTACTTGTGGAGAGGAGGGCCATCTGGGAGGCGGGGGCTCTGGCTAAAATTCAATGCAGAGACCCCGCCTCTTGCTAAAACTCAATGGGCAACGGGAAACCGTTGCAGGTTGGCAAGCTCAACTACCCTGGACCCTCCGCGGAAGGCGACGGGAGCCCTGTACGGGGCAACCGGAGTCGACCAAGGGGGCACGGGGAAGATGGTGTGCCTCTCGGGCCGGAGGCAAACCAGGTCGATTGAGGGACAGCAAAGCCTCGTTTTTAACGGGGCCGAGCGGGGACCTCGGCCTGGAGGGAGGGACGGAACACAGCCGCCTCCGTGCGGGTGGCGTTGTCGTCCCGCCGCGGGCAGGCCGCCGCGGCAGACGGGAAAGAATCGAGGGATGGCTGCCACCTTGGGGCCAATCCATCACACCCAGCTTTGGGTACCCGGGATAGAGGCCCG
>CANIUD010000398.1:0-2500 GCA_947470075.1 Closterium sp. Yama58-4 | reverse complement strand
GCGGCAGAGAGGGTGACACCCCCGTCGGGCGACGACCCGTCACTTCACGAGGCGCATCCGAAGAGTCGGGTTGCTTGGGAGTGCAGCCCCAACATGGGTGGTAAGCTCCATCCAAGGCTAAATACGGCCAGGTTTCCGATAGCGAACAAGTACCGCGAGGGAAAGATGAAAAGAACTTTGGAAAGAGAGTAAAAAGTGCTTGAAATCGTCAGGAGGATAAGCGCATGAGCCCAAGCAAACCTGCGGGACCCGTTCACGCGGGGCCCGGAGGTACGCAGCGCCGGTCGAGGCCGCGGGAAAAGGAGCTCGCTCCCACCGCGGCGGAGACCGAGGATGGCCCTCACGGGTCGGCGCTGGCGAAACGGGCTGATGCGACCCGTCTTGAAACACGGACCAAGGAGGCCAACGCGGCTGCGAGCCAATGGGTTGAAAACCACAATGGCGACAGTGAAAGCGACCCGTGAGAAGGCGGCCTCGTGCTGCCCGCACCACGGACCGCCCCGGGGGCCTCGGCGCCCGGGGTGCGTTGAGTAGTCGCGTTGGGACCCGAAAGATGGTGAACTATGCCTGAGCAGGGCGAAGCCAGAGGAAACTCTGGTGGAGGCCCGCAGCGCTACTGACGTGCAAATCGTTCGTCAGACTTGGGTATAGGGGCGAAAGACTAATCGAACCATCTGGTAGCTGGTTCCCTCCGAAGTTTCCCTCAGGATAGCTGGTGCTCGATACGTGGTTACGTCTGGTAAAGCGAATGATTGGCGGGCTCGGGGGAGAAGCTCCCTCGACCGACTCTCAAACTTTAAACGGGCGAGGAGGGCCGCCATCTTAATTGTGGCTGGCTTTCAGGGGTGCTGGCTGACCCCACCAACATGAGTGCCAAGTGGGCCATTTTTGGTAAGCAGAACTGGCGAGGCGGGGCGAACCGAAAGCCGGGTTACGGTGCCTAACTACGCGCTAACCTAGATCCCACAAAGGGTGTTGATTGATTAAGACAGCAGGACGGTGGTCATGGAAGTCGAAATCCGCTAAGGAGTGTGTAACAACTCACCTGCCGAATCAATTAGCCCCGAAAATGGATGGCGCTCAAGCGCGTGACCTATACCCGGCCGCACCCGGCTGCTGGTGAGCCGGTGCGAGTAGGAGGGCGCGGTGGGACGCATCGAAGCGTGCGCGTGAGCGCGCGTGGAGCTCCCGATCGCTGCAGATCTTGGTGGTAGTAGCAAATATTCAAATGAGAACTTTGAAGACTGAGGTGGAGAAAGGTTCCATGTGAACAGCAGTTGCACATGGGTTAGTCGATCCTAAGAGATGGGGTAACTCCTTGAGAACGGCGCGGTTCTCCCCGCGCCGCCCATCGAAAGGGAATCGGGTCAAAATTCCCGAACCGGGGACGTGGCAGCTGGCGGCAACGCGAGCGAATCCGGTTACGTCGGCGGGGGCTCGGGGGAGAGATGTCTTTTCTTTTTCACAGCTCGATGGCCCTGAAATCGGCTTGCACGGAGATAGGGCCTGCGCAGCTGGTAAAGCACCGCACGTCTCGCGGTGTCCGGACCGCCCCCAACGGCCCTTGAAAAGCGGAGGAGCGGAGAGCGAATACTGCTCACGCACGGTCGTACTCATAACCGCATCAGGTCTCCAAGGTGAACAGCCTCTGGTCAATGGATTAATGTGGGTAAGGGAAGTCGGCAAAACGGATCCGTAACCTCGGGAAAAGGATTGGCTCCGAGGGCCGGGCCCGGGGGGCTGCGCCTCGACGCCGCAGGCTGTCGGAGGTCTACCCGACGCCGGTTCACCCCGGTAAGGGCGGGCCCCCGCGTGCCTGCTGGCCGACGGGCGCAGAGCGGTCCCTTCACGGGGACCCTCCCCTGGGCGGAGAGCGGTCGTCTCGGAACTGGCGCGGACAAGGGGAATCCGACTGTTTAATTAAAACAAAGCATTGCGATGGTCCCGACGGATGTTGACGCAATGTGATTTCTGCCCAGTGCTCTGAATGTCAAAGTGAAGAGATTCAACCAAGCGCGGGTAAACGGCGGGAGTAACTATGACTCTCTTAAGGTAGCCAAATGCCTCGTCATCTAATTAGTGACGCGCATGAATGGATTAACGAGATTCCCACTGTCCCTACCCACTATCCAGCGAAACCACAGCCAAGGGAACGGGCTTGGAAAAATCAGCGGGGAAAGAAGACCCTGTTGAGCTTGACTCTAGTCTGACATTGTGAAATGACTCACGAGGTGTAGCATAAGTGGGAGGGAAACCGCCGGTGAAATACCACTACTCTTGACGTTATTTTACTTAATCCGTGAGGTGGAGGCGGGGAATTGCCCTGATTCTTGCCTAAAGGCTTCGGCCGATCCAGGCGGATGACATTGTCAGGTGGGGAGTTTGGCTGGGGCGGCACATCCGTTAAACGATAACGCGGGTTGTCTAAGGCGAGCTCAACGAGAACAGAAATCTCGTGTGGGCGAAAAAGGGCAAAAGCTCGCTTGACTTTGATTTTCAG
>CANIUD010000397.1:0-344712 GCA_947470075.1 Closterium sp. Yama58-4 | reverse complement strand
TCTCTTCTCCCCTCTCCAGCACTTTTGAGAATTCTCAAAAGTGATTTCAGTCTCCCCTCTGCAGCACCAGTTTCAACGTCAGTTTTGTATCAACCCAGCCATCCACGCCCCTCTCCTTGGCCACCCCATCCCCTTTCCCTCCACCTCCTCCACCTCCACCTTCTCTTCCACCTCCTCCGACTCCTCCCACACTGACTTCTCCTCCCCAACGGCATCACCGCCGGTCCCTTGTCTTCCGAGCGAGCTTCAACCATCGGAGCAGCAGCCAGCAGGCGCGTCCTTTGCATCGCCTGTCTGATCGACTCACTTATACTCTCTGTGCCCTGCCCTGCTTCCTTCCACCCTCTCTCTCCCCCCTATCAGCACCGGTTTTCAACGCCAGTGGTGTTCAGATAAAACCCGCCCTCCACGCCCCCCTTCTAGCCCACCCTCTCACCTTCGCTCCCTCCCCTCCCTCCTCTCCTCCTCCTCCTCCTCCTCCTCCTCCTCCTCCTCCTCCTCCTCCTCCTCCTCCTCCTCCTCCTCCTCCTCCTCCTCCTCCTCCTCCTCCCACACTAGCTTCTCCCTCCCCCACCGCATCACCTCCGGTCCCTTGTCTTCCGAGCGTGCATCAACCATCGGAGCAGCAGCAGGCGCGTCCTTTGCTGTCGTGGCGTCCTCTCAGCGGTTGCTGTCATGGGGGTATGGTGGGCGGAAAAGAAGGCTAGCAGTAACAGCAGGAGCAGGAGGAGCGGCGGCAGCAGCGCACGCAAGCTCTGTGTTACTTGGACGAATAGGGGGAGCAGCAGAGGAGCCGAGTGAGGTGGTGGGAGAGGAGGAAGGGGGGGAGGGGGGAGTGCGGATGGGTGGGGTGGTGCAGGTGGTGGGTGGTGCGTCGTTTGTACTTGCGAGAACCGCCAGTGGACAGGTCTTTTCGTGGTGAGTTGAGCTGCTGTCACCTGTGTGCTTTTGCCTAGCCTAGCATGTAATGTTGGCTACTGTCTCACATTGAGGTGGTGGGGGGGTCCTGATTGCTCTCCTTCCCCTCCCATCCCGCACTTCTCTCCAGGGGTCACAACAACCATCACCAACTCGGCCGCCTGACATGTTTTGCGCTGCTTATTACTCTCCTTTCCTGCACCTTTCTTTCCGTTGTCCAGGGGCCACAACAATTATCACCCCTGTTCCCCTCCCCTTCCCTCACCCCTCCCTCCTTTTCCTTATCAGGGGTCACAACAACTATAACCAGCTCGGCCGCTCGACGCCAAACGCCGCCGACCCGCTTCCCGGCCTCGTGGACGGCCTGGCTTGTCTGCACGTGGACACTGTAGTAGCAGGGTCGCACCACGGGCTTGCCTTTGGGCGGGCGGAGCGCGGCAAGGAGTTGGAAGTGGTTGAGATGGAACAGGTGGTGAAGGAAGAGTGGGAGCGGGTGCATTCAAATGGTGGGGAGGACAAAACAGGAAGAGGAGAAACAGCCGGAACAGGAGGAACAGAAACAGGAGGAGGAGCTTGGGGAGGTTGGGGAGGGAGAGGAAGAGGAGGAGGAAAAGGAGTAGAAGGAGGGGGGTCCGTGTTTCCGGTGATGTACAACGAAAACCATAGGGGCGACATCATGCAGGTGGCAGGGGAGTGGTTTTCCCAGCTGCCCCCTTCAGGGTTCGACCCTTCATTTCGCAACCCCTGCTGGAAGGACGGCTCTGGGTTTCACTGCCTGCCCTACTTTCTGGTCATTGGGGCTATGAGGTATGAACACAGAAAGAACACTCACATCATATGCCTTAGAGCACACCCGCTGCCTCTGTTCGCCCAGCTTCCCGCGTCAGGGTTCAACCCATCATTTCGCAACTCCTGCTGGAGGGACGGGTCAGGGTTTCACTGCCTGCCCTACTTCCTGGTTATCGGGGCTAATGAGGTAGGAGGAGCACTCACACCACCGTGGCTTGCCGCACACCCTATGTGCGTTACCCCGGCTGCCAGCAACGGGGTTTGATCCCGCTTTCTGCAAACAATCTCTGCTGGAAGGAGGGGTCAGCACTGCATTGCTGGTTATTGGCTTTACTTCCAACGCATCAATAACCAGCAGTGCAATGCTGAACCTCCCTGGTTATTAATGCTCTCAGGTAGACGCACTATCTCTCAGGTGGACGCACTATCTCTCAGGTGGACGCACTATCTCTCAGGTGGACGCACTATCTCTCAGGTGGACGCACTATCTCTCAGGTGGACGCACTATCTCTCAGGTGGACGCACTATCTCTCAGGTGGACGCACTATCTCTCAGGTGGACGCACTATCTCTCAGGTGGACGCACTATCTCTCAGGTGGACGCACTATCTCTCAGGTGGACGCACTATCTCTCAGTTGGACGCACTATCTCCCCCCTCCTCTCTCAAACTCCTCTTGACAATCCCTTTTGCACCTCTTCCCCGCCCCCCCTTTCGCTACCAGGTAATGGCACTCAGGACTTCTTCCATCGGTTGACCATGGCCCAACCCACTGCTCTGCATCTTACGTAACTGTATAATCACCGTGCCGTTCTTTTCACATCTCTCCCCAACCTCCGTTTTTTTGCTACCAGGAGTGGCACTCAGGACTTCTTCCATCGGTTGACCATGGCCCATCCGACTGCTCTTCAGCCTGCCTCTATGCTCAACCTTGAATGGTCAGTCTTCCCTTTCTGAATCTCAATGCGCTCATGCGTCTGCCTCTGCCTCATTAAAGCAGCCACTCATCCCACTACGTTTTCTGTGTGTGCATGTGTATGTATGCAACGTGTGCTTCACCCCTGTCTACTCTGACCAGGTGGGACATGAGGGTATGGCCGAACGCTCCGCCTCACGTCTCCTTGCACCTTTCTCTTCTCTGTGTCCTGCCCCATACATTTATGCACGTGTGCGTGTGTGTGCCTGTGCCCTAACCAGGTGGGACATGAGGGAGTATGACCCCTTAGACTGGTACACGGGCAAATTCCAACCAGCACCAGCCCACATAGCCACCCACCCGACCGCCATCGCAGGGGAGGTGACCCCCGTCTCTGCCCCACGTTTCCTTGCGTTCTTTTTTTCTCTCTGTCCTGCCCCACGCTTGTGCTCTCACCAGGTGGGACATGAGGGAGTACGACCCTCTAGACTGGTACACGGGCAAATTCCAAGACGCAGCCACCCACATAGCCACCCACCCAACCGCCATTGCAGGGGAGGTGACCCCCTCGCTGCTTACCCACTCAGGGATTCTGGCTCGAGGGCCGCACGCACGCCAATTCCTGCTTCCAGAGCTAATCTTCTCGATGCTCCCGCATGCGCGGTTTATCGTGCTGCTCCGCAACCCCATCCACCGGTCAGTCCATCCCTGTAGAAGCTGCACTAGTCAGTCAAACTTTCCACCTCTTTCCGCCCAAAGCTCATCTTCTCACTGCTCCCGCATGCGCGGTTTATCGTGCTGCTCCGCAACCCCATCCACCGGTCAGTCCATCCCTACACAAGCTGCACTAGTCAGTCAAACTTTCCACCTCTTTCCGCCCAAAGCTCATCTTCTCGATGCTCCCGCATGCGCGGTTTATCGTGCTGCTCCGCAACCCCATCCACCGGTCAGTCCATCCCTGTAGAAGCTGCACTAGTCAGTCAAACTTTCCACCTCTTTCCGCCCAAAGCTCATCTTCTCGATGCTCCCGCATGCGCGGTTTATCGTGCTGCTCCGCAACCCCATCCACCAGTCAGTCCATCCCTGTAGAAGCTGCACTAGTCAGTCAAACTTTCCACCTCTTTCCGCCCAAAGCTCATCTTCTCGCTGCTCCCGCATGCGCGGTTTATCGTGCTGCTCCGCAACCCCATCCACCGGTCAGTCCATCCCTACACAAGCTGCACTAGTCAGTCAAACTTTCCACCTCTTTCCGCCCAAAGCTCATCTTCTCGATGCTCCCGCATGCGCGGTTTATCGTGCTGCTCCGCAACCCCATCCACCGGTCAGTCCATCCCTACACAAGCTGCACTAGTCAGTCAAACTTTCCACCTCTTTCCGCCCAAAGCTCATCTTCTCGCTGCTCCCGCATGCGCGGTTTATCGTGCTGCTCCGCAACCCCATCCACCGGTCAGTCCGTCCCCTTCTGAAAAAAATCGAATGTAGGCCATTAAATCAATGAAGGTAGAAGAAGGGTGCATGCATAGTCCTGCTATGTCATGATCAGCCAGGCATGCATATTCCTGCTATGTCATGACCAGCCAGGCATGCATATTCCTGCTATGTCATGACCAGCCAGGCATGCATATTCCTGCTATGTCATGACCAGCCAGGCATGCATATTCCTGCTATGTCATGACCAGCCAGGCATGCATATTCCTGCTATGTTATGACCAGTTGCACTTGTTTCCATATGATGCCTAAAATGAAAACAAAGACAATTGAGACAAGCACACGGGCAGTGTATGACGATAGGACAGAGGAAAACAGAAACTCCATGCTTTTGTTTCCCCCCCCCCCCCTCCCTTTGTCTTGTGCAATCCCTACCAGTTGGTTCTCGTCTTTCCTGTCTGCGAAGCAGCAAGACGATTCCCACATCACCTTTGATGGCAGCGACAGCAGCAGCATTGCAGCGAACACTTTCAAGTCGACTCAAACACTTTTTCCTCTTCTTTCCTCTCCCCCCCTCCCCCCTCCGATTTTTTGTGCAATCCCTGCCAGTTGGTTCTCTTCTTTCCTGTCTGCGAAGCAGCAAGACGATTCACACATCACCTTCGACGGCAGCGACAGCAGCAGCAGTGCAGCGGACGCTTTTTCGCGGCACGTAGATGCGGTGTTACCCGCAATTAAAGGGTGTATGGTGGATCATTCCCCTGTCTACTGCTCCCGCCTGCTCTTCCACTCCTTCCCCCACGTGTGCCGCAGCATGTATGCCTACTTCCTATCGGTAAGCTGACTCGACATGCCTCTTTATTTCCACCGCTCTCTACTCTACCCCGCTCCTTCTCCCATGTGTGCCGCAGCATGTATGCTTATTTCCTACCTGTAAGTTGACGCGCCTCTTTATTCCTGCAGCTCTACACCTCATTCCTTCCCCCATGTTTGTTGCAGCATGTAAGGTATGCTGACTTTATCTCCTGACTCCTGAGACCCCCTTTCCTCTGTTGTCACTCCCTATCTCCCTCTCCTGCTTTGACTTTGGCAGGACTGGCTGGAAGTCTATCCTCGGAAAAACTTCCTCTTCATAAAGTTTGAGGATTATATATCAGATCCAAAGCTACACCTCGTTCAAGCCATGAAGTTCCTTCAAGTACCTTCAGAAGAAATCGATAAAATCTCAGATGACACGTGGAGAGATGTTACAGGTCAAGCAGTCGTGGGTGCACGGGAGCAAGAGCAAGGGCAGGGACAGGACATGCACCCTAAGACTAGAGAAGTGTTACAGGATTTTTTTCTTCCTATCAATACAGACCTAGCCAGGTTGTTGCGGGATGGCAGTTTCTTGTGGAAATGAAAGTAATGTCTGTTATACCGGCAATATTGCTTTGCAGAAAAGTGACACTTGCTCATGAATGAAAGAAAGTAAACAT
This sequence comes from Closterium sp. Yama58-4, assembly GCA_947470075.1. Classification (NCBI taxonomy): domain Eukaryota; kingdom Viridiplantae; phylum Streptophyta; class Zygnematophyceae; order Desmidiales; family Closteriaceae; genus Closterium; species Closterium sp. Yama58-4. The sequence goes on along the minus strand of CANIUD010000397.1, from coordinate 339,185 downwards.
CTTACCTATTACCACTAATGGAAAAGGATTAACAGCGTGACTGCTACTGGTATGGTTCTAAGTAGTAACTTAGTAAGGAGGAAGCATCCAGTCCAACAGCGTCCAGTCCACAGCAGTGTGAGGAAGCATATGAGGGCTTGAAAGACCCAGCAGCAGCACTAACAAGAGCACGAGCTGTAAGGCATGAATTCACACAAATCATGCTTTCCTTCTCCTACAACCATTCTGCTGGTGCTGCTGCTGCTCCTGCTGTTCCAGCTCCTGCTATTCCGGCTCCTGCTGCTGTTCCTGCTGCCTCATATTGGGATAGTCAGGGTGCTACGGTACCGTAATAGAAACTAGCGGGTTTTGCCCGAATGATCGGACTCAGGATTCGTGGGAGACGGGAGTTGGTGCAGTTGCGGCAGTGAAATCCCTGTTGTAGACGGATTCGTTAACATATCCACCTGCTTCTCCCCGCGTCTGAGAAGGTACTCGATACGCCCGATCTCCGTCCGTCCGACAGAATTCGCTGTTCTTCTAAATTCAGCCGTCAGGTATGCCCGCAAAGCCGCGGATTCCACGGGTGGTTTCGATCTGGCTACGCGTAGCAGACGGCGGTAGAGAGAGAAGATCTCACGTTGGATACCCGAAACCCGCATCGGAACGTAAATTGGTCTATTTTAATCGGTCTGATTGTACCACGCTTGCAATATCCGCGTCGGACCGCGAGTCTCTAAAACTGGAAAGGAAGGCCTAACTCAATCTACTACCACCAGCGATGACTCTGAAAGCTAGTCCCGAGCAACAAAACACACAAACCCACAAAACGTACTCGTTACAAGCTCTTATCGAAAGGGCGAAAAGATCACCCATCATCTGTAACCAGCTGTCCACCCACAAATACCATCTGTGGATGCAAAAGCTGAACCAACATTGCAACATTGGGCTGGCATTTCTAAATGTGTGATCTTAAGAATATTACCGTATTGTAACGTACAGAATCTCACTGCAACACAGATTACCATGTGAAAAAATCGTCAACACCATCCACCTCCAGACAATGAGCCGAAATCTGAACAGCCCGCCACACGAGTCTGTTAGAAATCTATCCAGTTCTGGAAAACGAATGGTTGAAAACGATAATGAGTGTTGAAGTAGGATACCGTGGGTTACAGAGCGGTTTCGGTTGAAAGAAAGCCCATCACCCCATCTCCCCCCTCACCTGACAACCATCTTCCGCTTTTCATGCTCCTTATCGACTACGGATATGCATCAATTACTCAGCACAGGACGGCAGTTGATGGCTGGATCGGCATTACCCACTGAGCAACTGCCGCATTCTCCGGCTCCCAGATCCTATTAAGGCCGAACTGAATAGTTTCCAGTTTAAGTTCAAATCAAGACACATCCATATTTATAGCTTCTTGTTGTTTTTCGTTGTCAGTAGCGAAACCCTGATATCGCAGCGACCGCCATGTTCTGGTCAACGCGCCACGACTATCAGCCTGTCGCGACCACCACCGAAGATGGGACCGCTTCGTCCGCATCCTACGCCGGAGAATCCGGAAGCCCGTCGCGACCCTCTCCCGGGACCGTGTCGCCATCAGCGTCATCGCCGCCGCCTAAGGCGCAGCAGTGGGTGGTGGTGCTCATCGCCGTAGTCGGCGGGCTCGCACTGGCGATGACTCTAGCCGCTGACGTCATGCGGGTGAAGGTGAGACGCTTAGGGATGAGCCAAGAGTTATTGCACGCTAGGAACGTTCAACATGCAGCCAAGAGTGATTGCAGCCGTTCTTTACCAATCTTTACCGATCGCGGCCGTTCACAACCGTTCGTTACCGTTCGTTCCCTTTCCCATTCGCTCGTATGATTCGCGAGGCCCTCAATCGTCAAGGCAAGCAGTCTTTCTCCCGCTCCTCTTGACTCGGCACAGAGGGGCGGTTGCAATGCTGCGGTTTCCTTTGAGAATTCTTAACACTTCTAGAAGCAACCTCGATATTGTTATGGTTTTTTGAGGTCCTTGATTTGTTAAGGCTTGCAAAGTGTCCTTCCCCGCTCCTTCCGGCTCGGCACAATGGGCGAGTTGCAAATTCACAGTGCCCCGCCTTGGGTGGTTTTACGTCCTCCTCCGTTCCTTTCCCCCTGTGTGATAAGTCGACTTTTGAGTCGACTCAAAAGTCGACCTAAAAAATCGACTCAAAAATCGACTGATCACACACGCCTTGGGTGTTACGTCCTTCTCCGTTCCTTTCCCCCTCGCCCCTCCCCCCGCCAGTAGTCATCCACTCACATGCTGGACGCGCAGAACGCGCTGAATCTACCCCAGCAGCCCTCACGTATCCCCTCTATCTCCCCCACTCCGCCCCTCCTTCCCCCCATCCCACCCCCACCTCCCCCTCCCGTCCCCAGCAGTCATCCACTCACATGCTCGACGCGCAGAACGCCCTTCACTGCATCTATCCCAGCAGCCCTGATGTATCCCCTCTATGCCCTTCCCTCCGCGCCTCTTCCCCCCAACATTCCCCTCCCCCTCCCCCCGCCAGCAGTCATCCACTCACATGCTGGACGCGCAGAACGCGCTGCACTGCAGCAGCTCTCATGCAACCCCTCTATTCCCCTCCCTCCGCGCCTCTTCCCCCCGTCATCCCCCTCCCTTCATACCCCCTTCCCCCGCCAGCAGTCTTCCACTCACATGCTGGTCGCGCAGAACGCCCTGCACTGCATCTACCCCAGCAGCCCTCATGTATCCCCTCTATCCCCCCTTTCTGCCTCTCTTTTCCCCCATCCCTTCCTCTCCCCCTCCCCCTCCCCCTCCCTTTCCCCCCACCAGCAGTCCGCCACTCACATGCTCGACGCACAGAACGCCCTTCACTGCGTCTACCCCAGCAGCCCCTCAGGGGGCTACGCTGCGGCAGCAGCGCTGCTGCTGGTGGTGGCTCAGGGGTTCACTCTCCTGCACGGAGGAACGCACTGGTGCCATGCCTCCCGCCTCGATACACGGCGGAACAGGAACCTTCTTCTTATTGTGCTGCTCACGAATCTGTGAGTGTGTTCTGTATGAGATGGGTTTTGAGTCAAACAATAAGTGTGTCCCTCTCTTGCATGGGGGCACACACTGGTGTCAGGCTTCTGGCCTCGACACACGGCGCAATCGCAACCTTCTGCTCGTGGTTCTGCTCACCAACCTGTAAGTGTGCCTTAAAGAGGACTGCGGAGGGGGCCTATGCTGCAGCGGAGCTGCTGGTGGTGGTGGCTCAGGGGTTCACTCTCCTGCACGGAGGCACACACTGGTGCCAGGCGTCCCGCCTCGACATGCAGCGGAACAGGAACCTTCTGCTAGTGGTCCTTCTCACCAATCTGTAAGCGTGTCTTTTCTCTACTTGACGCTTTTTGAGGGAAGTGCATGCCCCTCAGGGGGCTCTGCTGCTGCAGCGGCGCTGCTGCTGCTGGTGGCTCAGGGTTTCACTCTCCTGCATGGGGGCACACACTGGTGCCAGGCCTCCCGCCTCGACACACGGCGCAACAGAAACCTTCTGCTTATTGTGCTGCTCACCAACCTGTAAGTGTCCCTATATAACGCCCATCGTGGCACCTACGCCCTCCGCTCCCCCTTCCATTTACCGCCCTTCAACCTTATGGTTTTTTTGACATATTGCTGTTTCTCTATCCCTGCACCCTTGCATACACCCCTGGCAGGATCTTCCTCTGTGTTACCATCCTCGCTCTCTCCGTCTCCTCCCTAGACAACGCCCATCCCGGAACCTACGCCCTCCGCTCCTCCTCCCCATCCTCCTCCCCCCTCTCCCCCAACCAAACCCCCGACCCCTGCCCAGTAGCCGACTCGGCTCTCTTCCTCTCCGCCTCACTCCTCTGCCTCTTCACCGTTCTTCTCATGGAGGCGTATTATATCGCTGCCATGCGCACGCGGCAATATGCGTGGATGATCTCCCGTTATTGCACCGTTCGCTCGGTGCATCTCGAGGCGTTTCAGCGCGAGGCGATGCGGGCGAGCGTCGTGCCGGTCGGATCACCGAGATCGGATCTAGAAGCAGGAGAGGAGATCAAGGAGGCCTAACAGCTTGTACGGTAGTAACTAGTTATTTCTCTTTGAACTTTCAAGAATAAGCTTTCTGTAGCATGTTGCTATGCCAGCTCATGACAGTGTACCAACGATATGACCCGTGTATTGCGTGGATGATTTCCCGTTATTGCACCGTTTGCTCGGTGCAACTCGAGGCGTTTCAGCTCGAGGCCATGCATGCGAGCGTTGTGCTGGTCGGATCAGATATAGAATAGGTGCTGATAACATTGTCAAGTACTGAAATCTGGGGAAGAGATAGAGGAAGTTGATAACATTGTCGAGTACTGGTAGTTGCAAGATCCAAGCCTATTTTTGTGCTGTTCATGCAGAGTGTACCGTACTCTGAACTGGTACGCAGCTTTGGTTTCATGTCAACAGGTGGCTTCCAGTGCATAGATTGCTTCCCTCAAGTACCAGGACCCTGAATTCCCGAGTAATGCGCCCAGCTGTGGCATTCTCAGTGCGAGTCCTAAGTCCTGACACCTACAGCTGCAGCAAGCAACTCTTCACAACTTATCGTAATCTGGTAAAAAGAAAAACCTCTGCTCTTGTATAATGACTCCTGCTTTGCAATCCCAGGCACCTAAATCAGCAAGACCTCCCTTTCTCACGTACAGGTACTGTATTTTTCCATCCACCAAAAACTCTCAATTCTTGTATTTCCAATCTGGACATTGCCCTTGGCGATCTTGAACCATTCAGTAGGGAAGCTACCACCGATGTCCGCACGCCCACTCTCCCTTCTCCCCATCTTCACCTTAGACGTTTTGGCTCTACATCTTGCCCTTGGCGATCTTGGACCACTCAGTATGGTAGCTGCCATCAACGTCCACACGCTCGTACGTGTGTGCCCCAAAGTAGTCGCGCTGCGCTTGCACGAGGTTGGCAGGCAGGCGGGCACGGCGGTAGCTGTCAAAGTAAGCCAGGCTGCAAGTGGGGGAGGCAGGGAGACAGGTGGCAAGAGGACAAGTGAAGGCATGAGCGAGAGTTTTTTAAGGTGCAGTAGGGGTGGTCGAGCTGTGCTTGCACCAGGTTTGCAGGCAGGCGGGCACGGCGGTAGCTGTTGAAATAGGCCAAGCTGTGAGTGGGCGAGGCAGGGAGACAGAGGGCAAGCGAAGGCACGAGCAAGAGTTTTTCAAGGGCTGTAGTTGCAGAGAGCTTGCACCAGGTTGGCAAGCAGGCGGGTGCAGTGGCAGCTGTGGAAATCTGCGAGGCTGTAAGCGGGTAAGGGAGAGATCTTAGGGGACGGAAAGCAGAAAAGAGAGCAATACAGGAGGGACGAGTCAAGGGAACACGGTTGGCGGGCAGGCAGACATGCCAGCAGCCCATCCCCCCACCTCACCTGGTGCTCATGCGCGAGGCTGTAATCACTGCTCGGTTCGCTAGAGTGACAACGCGCCGCCACGCCTGCTGCCTTTCCACCACCTCCTTTTGCAATACTCAACCAGCAATCCCCTGCCACTACCTTACCTCTCTCTCCCCTCACCTGGTGCTCATGCCGGGGGCAGTGATCCCTGCCTGGATCGCTAGAGTGACCACCCTACGCCACGCCTGCTGCCGCTCCACCACCTCCTTGGCGAACTCAGAATCCACCAGCAGATTCGCCAGCGCTGGGTTCCGGTCATACGCCTGCTTGATGCGATCCAGAAACACAGCCCGGATAATACACCCGCCCTTCCAGATCCTCGCCAGCTCGCCGAGGTTCAACCCCCAGCCCTGCTCCGTGCTTTTCGCGCGGATGAGGTTCATCCCCTGCGCGTAACTGCAGACCTTGGACGCGTAAAGAGCCTTCCGAACATCGTCTACAAGCTGGGCTTTATCCACTCCTGGGACAGCCGCTGCCCCGTCCGAAAGCCCAGCTGCGGCGAATACCGCAGAAGCCGCCACCCGCTCGTCTTTCAGGCCGGAGATGTAGCGGGAGTCAAGAGACGCAGCGATGGTGGGGGCGGCTATTGAGAGCTCTGCTGCCTGCTGGACCGTCCATTTGCCCGTGCCCTTCATGCCGGTTTTGTCGAGGATTGCGTCGACCAGGAACTTGTTCTCGCCGGGTGCTGCACGGTCGTCCTTGACTGCGAAGATGTCGGCGGTGATCTCCACCAGGAAGCTCTCCAGCTCGTTCTTGTTCCAGCTGGTAAAAACAGAGTGGAGCTCCTCGTTGGATAGCCCGCCCACATTCTTCAGGATGTCATAGCTGCAAGAAGCATGGGGGGGGCATGGGGAGCAGAAGGAGAACAGGAGTGACCAGGAAGCTCTCCAGCTCGTTCTTGTTCCAGCTCGTGAAGACGGCATGCAGCTCCTCGTTTAAAGGCCGCCCACGTTCTTGAGAATGTCGTACCTGGGATGACAAGAAGGGGACAGGGGTTAAGAGGGAAGCGAGAAAGCCAGGGAGGGGGAAAGGGAAGGGGGGAAGCCAGGATGGGGGAAGGGGAAGGGGGAAGGATGGAAAATGGGAATAGGAGAGTGAGCTTTTGAGCTCATACTTGTTCCAGCTGCATGTCGCCGTATTTAATCCCTCAGTGCACCATTTCACGAAGTTCCCCGCACCAGCAGTCTTCACGAACACAACACCCGTCCCATCGTCACCTGCCCATCCCCACCGCAACCAACCCCACCCGACCCCAAGCCACCCAGCCATAACACCCCAGTAACTCACGCTTCCGAGATGAGCTGCATGTCGCCGTACTCAATCCCATTGTGCACCATCTTTACGAAGTTCCCCGCGCCGCCCTTGCCCACGAAAGTCACGCACGGCCCGTCGTCCACCTGAGCGGCCACCTTCTTTACCACGTCCTCCACTATCGCGTACGCCTCCTTGGACCCGCCTGGCATGAGCGACGGCCCGAACCGAGCGCCCTCCTCGCCGCCTGACACGCCCATGCCCAGGTAGAGCAGACCCTTGGCCTTCGCCTCCGCCTCTCTGCGCTCCGTGTTCTCGTACCTGGAGCACAACACAATGCGGAACAGGGAAATGCGGGACAGGGAAGAGAAGGGAGGGGTAACGGAAAAGGAGGATTTTTTTAATCCACTCATACTTTGCCTCAGCTTGGCCTCCGCATCCGTTTAACCCATATATCAAGCGATACTGCGAAAGAAAGGGCGAGGAGGATAATGCATGAACTACTAATGTTGAAATGTGAGCAGAACATAATTGGCTGTATCCAGGTCTTGCACATCTGTTTTACGAGTGCGATTTATCATTTTTGGACAAAGTTTCCCAAATCGTCTCGCTGTCGTAGACTCTCATAGTATTATCCATAACATTCTGGGTGAATCAACTAAAACATACTGCCTCACCATTCGTTCCCGCCGTCGATGATGACGTCACCCGGCTCCAAATACTCCGAGAGAGCCTTGATCGTGTCATCGACGGGCTTCCCGGCCTTCACCAGAATGATGATCGCTCTGGGCCGTTGGATCGACTGCACGAAGTCCTTCACGTCGTGGAAGCCCCGCAGCGGCAGGTCGCCCTCCGCCTTGGCGCGAGCGACGGTGTCGTCGACCTTGCTGGCCGTGCGGTTGTACACGGAGATGGGGAAACCCTTTTCGGCAATGTTCAGAGCGAGGTTCTGCAGGGAAGGAAAGAAGACGGACGGAATACATTAGATACGACATCACCGGGTCGTTCATCTTGGTTGCTGTGCGGGTTTGCACGAAAGTCGAGAAACCCCTTTCCGCAATGATTCGCAGGCAGGGAGGAATTTTCCCTGCGCAACCTTGCAAAACTGCTTGGCGGAATTATGAAATAAATATCGTCTCGCGAATATTCAAAACAGGCTCATTACTCAAGAAAAACGAAGGGAAATGCCTTGACAAATGTCCATTCCCAGTAACCTTACCTGTCCCATCACCGCCAAGCCAGCGAGGCCGATCCGTGAAAAACCAGTGGAAGACGCCATTCTGCAGGGAAATATTGAAGTATTACACGGATGAGATGGACGGGAAGAGACAGCGATACAACGAATTAGTACCAATCAATGCATCAACAAACTGCAGCTGAAATTGCGTACGCCAATAGTTTGGCCGGAAAAAATCAGCAAAGACATCGCATTTCTTTGTCAACCATGATAATTATTTTTTTGGTTACTCTCTTATAGCTTAGTCCTGCAAAAACAAACAGATGTAGCGCCGTTATTCGTTGTGACTTACTTGGAACTCTGAGCTGCGTCTGCGACAGTCGCCCGAACAATGCTGCTAGATCGTTGACGCTTTTCTTGGAATACTTCTGCAGCGGAACATTATGTGAAGAAACAATACGAAATTGGTGTAACGAACAGTAAATCTGCCGTCCGAACGACTGATCGTAAAGTAATCGAAATGTAATCGCTACGAGGTAGCAGGCCAGACAGAGCGCGCGCGGAAAATACGTTCGGTGGGATGGAGACGAGCGGGAAGCATTACCAACACACCTTGTTTGTGCGTGGATGACAATGGGAGACCAGACTGCGAGAAACTTGCAGAAAGCTTTTTCCAAGCAAGCCTGTTCTGGGTGCCTGATTGACTCTTCCGGACAGAGCTAGCTGATCGAGTAAGAGACGCAGCAGCGGTCAACGAACTCGTGGCTACGAGCTCAGCAGCCATGGAATGACGTTATATGAATGCCTGGAAGAATCTGTAGGCAAGAATCAGGCAAATTGCCTTGGGAGATGGCTGAGGGGGGAGGTGAGTGAAAATGGAGGGGATGCAAGGAAAGAGGGGAGGTTCTGGAATCCTGGAACGTTGGAGCTTGGGAAGCTGGAAGGAAAATGAAAGCCCAAGGTTGGTTCGTCCGAAATAGCTGCGAGGGAAGCAGTCGCGTGCGAAATATCCGGAATCGCTTGTCAATGTAGGGAATTTTTTTTTGAAGACATTCTCCACAGGTTTATGTAATATGGGAGTTTTCTATGCCGCAGAGAAAGTGTCTGTACCGTGGCCAATACGTAAACGCTAGTTCAACCCTGGGTATCAGGTCTGATCCAGAGGAATTGTGAAGTTTTACTTCTCCGCTTCTGAAAAACGAGATGACTTTCCAAAACTCGAAGCCCCCAGAAACAGGGGGTGACATAATGCTTGCAGGGCAGCCAGGGTAGATGACTTTTACAAAAGCCACCTTTCCAAGCGGCCAAAAAGGTGCCCTGCAGCTCCGAAAAGCGGGGATCTCAGACAGCTTTTTACTGGCCCGTCCGCATCAGCCCACTAGACCCAAACTGCGTGTCAAGGTCTTACAGATCTTTTATCTGCCCAGTTGGAGCTCCAAGCCACGTCGAAGGTCAGGCCAGCTGGGCTGCTCTGGGGACCACCAGCTGGCCCTTCGCTCGAAAATTCCGCGAATTCTTGCGCAGTCCAAAAATCTGCCCCTTCCAGAGCGCAGAGGCCTCGGATTCACCGCAAACATCAATGTTCGGGAGGCGGAAAAGGCGCACAGCTGAGGGGTTTAGGTGAAGAGCTAGACGCCCCTTTCTATGTGCAGCTCTTTGCCCTTTCTCCCAAACCTTATCTGCTAAGGATGCTGCCTCCATTTTCACAAAGCTTCTATGTCTGATGGCTACTCCATCAGCCGGCATGCCTCGCTTTGCTGCTCTCTGCTTGCCTCCCTATCGCGCGCAGTAGCCAGCGTTGGCCCACTGCGTTGACGTCAAAACGTGGGCAGGTGATCGACGCGTAAACGGATGATTTTCGTTAGAGAGTGATGTGTGAACACGAAGAATCTGAACTCTAGCGGATTCTTCATGGTTGGCTAGATTTGGAGCTTTCATGGCTTCGCCCGGCCGTCTCTGGCTTGGCTCCTGGGCGCGCTTCCTATTGGGCCAGCGCCTCGCGCCGTACGTCCCCACACCTCCGCACGTGGTTCGGGAGATGCTTCGGCTGGCTCGTGCCGGACCTGACGACGTGGTTTGCGACCTGGGGTGCGGCGACGGGAGATTGCTGGTGGAAGCCGCACTAAGACACGGGTCGAGAGGGTTCGGCGTGGATTTAAATGCGGAGTTGCTACGCGCAGCTGAAGAAAACATTCGAAGTCACGGATTGGCTGACCGAATTACAGTCTCTTGCCAGGTAGCATTGCGAGAAAGGTGTGAGGGTGTTTGGATTGGGATAATGGGGGCCGGACTGGAGGGGAACTTGAAAACAGGAAGGGGTAAGGGGAAGGAGGGAGGAGGAAGGGGGGAGAGAATGGAGTAATGGGAGGATAGAGTGGAAATGGCTGGTGGATTGTATTTCTGTTAAGGTTGAAGTAGGGCATTTGAAGTAACGAATCGGAACTAGGGGGTTCGAAGTATGGGAAGAGCCGTGGTTAATAAGTCAGGCACTGATAAAAATATGTCTGTCCTTATCCCTGCAGGATGCACTGAAGGTGGACCTTCACGAAGCAACAGTGGTAACCCTATACCTTAGCGAATTTGGTAACCAGCAGCTGGTGCCTCGCCTGCAGTTCCAGCTGCCTCCGCACAGCCGCGTCGTCTCCTTCTGCTGGAAGTTTCCTGAGAAGTTTCGGCCGGTGGAGGAGAGGAGAATAGATGGCATTCCGCTCTACTTGTACAAGTTCTGTTAACAAGAGAAGTGGTAGGGTGGGAAGGGATGTGGTAAGGTAACAGGGACGTAGGTGTACAGGTTAGGAGATAGGACATACTGCGAACAGAGGAGGTGCAAGGGAGGAATGTATGCCTGAAATTCGAGGATAGCCTGCTAGCAGAGGAGGTACCGTAGCAGGAATGTAGCTGTGCATCAGACTGAGTGCTGCAATGTGGTCTCAAGCGGTGCAAAACAGTGCAAGTGGCAGTGATTGATGTATATAAGAACTATGCAGGGTAGCTGAAGGCCAAATGCATGCTCCTGCGCGGTGGATGGATGAGCCTTGGAAATTGTGTTGTGGAAAGACTGGGCGAAATCCGTGTGTATCCAGAGTCATCCCTAGTACAAGCACATAGTGATGGCTTCATGCTGGTGGGTAATGCTAAGGGATCCACCCTAAACAAATTGTGGGATAACCAGGCCAAATCTATGCGTCCTGAGAGTCAATGCAGTGGGTCCCCATGTGGCCACTCCCATTACAAGCACACAGCCACCGGAGGGGCCTGCCGTGTCATGTAGCCGTGTGCTGACCCCACAACCAAGATTCATGCTTTCCTTGCTCTGCTCTGCTGTTGCTACACATTCTGAGCGTCGAAGCGTGAATTCCACAGTTGCCGATTCCCCTGGTGAGATCACACCTGAACCAGGTTGCACCTGCAGCCAAATCGGCCAATCACATCTCGCGCCTGCTCCTGTTGTAATCACATCTCCGTGTGCAGTCAACCCATCCTCGTTTCCGGTGCCGGACCCTCCCACCCTCTTCTCCCCATCCTTCCATCCCTCCACCTCCTCCTTCAGCCCATCCACACCCTCGCAAACAACTCTAAACCCCATCGCATGTCCTGTGCTCTTATCGCTCTTATTGCTCACGACCACCGAAGCTCTTCCCATGCTCGAGTCTATTCTCACATTAGTGCTGGCAGCAAGGAGGGAGGAGCGTTGGGATGTTGCCATTTGCCGGAGCAGCAAGGAGAGAGGGGGATATGTGTCTTGTGGCGCCTCAAGAGTGGAGGAGAGAGGGGAGGAGAGAGGGGAAGAGAGAGGGGAAGAGAGAGGGGAAGAGAGAGGGGAAGAGAGAGGGGAAGAGAGAGGGGAAGAGAGAGGGGAAGAGAGAGGGGAAGAGAGAGGGGAAGAGAGAGGGGAAGAGAGAGGGGAAGAGAGAGGGGAAGAGAGAGGGGAAGAGAGAGGGGAAGAGAGAGGGGAAGAGAGAGGGGAAGAGAGAGGGGAAGAGAGAGGGGAAGAGAGAGGGGAAGAGAGAGGGGAAGAGAGAGGGGAAGAGAGAGGGGAAGAGAGAGGGGAAGAGAGAGGGGAAGAGAGAGGGGAAGAGAGAGGGGAAGAGAGAGGGGAAGAGAGAGTGGGCGTTTCAGCGGAAAAAGCAGCAGGAGAGAGGTTGCTTCCAGAAGGAAGGTTTGTTTCAGCAGTAAAAGAGAGCAGGTCAGTGGCAGGGGTGGGGGTAGTAGAGCTAGTGGTGCTAGTGGAGGGGAGTGGGGTGGAGAGGAGTGGAGATGTGAGGAGGCGGGCAACCAGAGACCTCTGAGCAGCAGCATCAGGGCAGGCGATGGTGACTTGCATGATCGAGGTGACTGGCTTGTGGTCGCTCTGAAAGGCCGCCATGCAGGACGTGTAGCTGGGGGGAGGGGGAGTAGTGCGGAATGGTAGCAAGGGGAACAGGGGGACAGGAGGGTGTGACTTGCATGAAGGAGGTGACTGGCTTGTGATCGCTCTGAAAGGCCGCCATGCAGGCTGTGTAGCTGGGGATGGGCAGGGGGGAAGAGGGGGTAGGAGGACGGGGGAGGGGGAGTATGGGAGGGGGAGCATGAAAAGGTAGAAAGGGGAATAGGGCAAGTGAACAGTGGGAGGGCAGGCGATGGTGACTGGCTTGTGGTCACTCTGAAAGGCCGCCATGCAGGTTGTGTAGCTGGGGGGTGGTAGGGAGGGGGAAGGGAAGAGCGGTGGTGGGAGGTGGGAAGGGAGAAGCGAGGGGGCATTGGAGAGAGAAAAAGAACGGCAGCAAGGTAGGCGTTTGTGGCATAGTAGCAGAACGAGCATCAGCGAGAGGCATAGAAACGGAGTGAGAGCGGAAGCAAGAGCGAGGAGAGAGAGAGACGCACCGTAGCACTTCGACTGAAACAGGGTGGGAGAGGGAGGTTCTCCCCTTGGCCACGCCATTGCTGCCACAGCCACCATCCCTTAGTGGGCCAGACGAATCGATCCTGCTTGTTTCACCACTCTGGGGTGTGCTGCTGCTGCTAGTGAAGCTGTCTCTAAAGAGGATGCGGTCGCACCAGGCAGGGACCCGGCGCTTCTCACCGGAATCATATGCTGGGAGGGATGGGAGGGACGATTGGCATGAGAGGGACCAAACAACAAATTATTTAAGGTACCAGAACTGACACCCACTGAGCGTGATCAAACTTGTAGGTCAGGGCAAAGTCAACAGCCCCCTCCTGCATGCCCACAAACGCCCTCCCTGCCTTCATCTCCGCTCTCAGCTGATCGCAATCGAGCAGCAGCGGGCACTGCCTTCTTGCCACGGAGCTGCATGCTTCTACACTACCTCTACACCCACTGCCAGCCTGCATCTCCGCTCTCAGCTGATCACAATCCAGCAGCAGCGGGTACTGCCTCTGCCTCTGCCTCTGCCTCTGCCTCCAGTAACACTGATCCCACGCCAGCAGCAGCGGGTACTGCCTCCTTGCCACAGTGCTGCACGTTTCTAAACTATACCACACCACACCCAGCCTGCATTCCTCCTCGCACAGGGACCTAGAACAGGCACCCACCCTGGGGGTTGAAAGTGCCACGATCGAACTTGTAAGTCGGCGCAAAGTCAACTCCAGCCTCCTGCATTCCCACAAACGCCCTCCCTGCCTTCATCTCCGCTCTCAGCTGATCACAATCCAGGAGCAGCGGGTACTGTCTCCTGGCAACAGCGCTGCATGCTTCATCGTAGGTCACCCCGTCGAGGCGGTAGTTCAAATCGCCCATCCAGATGAGCAGGTCGCTCTGAGAGAGGTCAGGGCGCGGGGAGGAGGGCTGGGGGAGAGGCAGGGGAGGGGAGGGGGAAGCAGCTGGTCAGGGCCCTCCTAGCCACCGCGCTGCATGCCTTGGGAATCACTTTTGAGAATTCTCAAAAGCATGCCTCGTCGCATGTACACCCGTCGAGGCGGTAGTTCAAATCGCCCAATCCAAATGAGCAGATCGCTCTGAGCTAGGTCAGGACGAGGGGAGGGGGGCTGCGGGGATGGGAGGAATAGGGGCAGGGCAGGGAGGCAGGTGGTGACTGAAAGGCCTTCTTTTGCCCTTGCCTTGAACCAAATCGCCCATCCAAATGAGCAGATCGCTCTGACCTAGGTCAGGACGAGGGGAGGGGGGCTGCGGGGATGGGAGGAATAGGGGCAGGGCAGGGAGGCAGGTGGTGACTGAAAGGCCTTCTTTTGCCCTTGCCTTGAACCAAATCGCCCATCCAAATGAGCAGATCGCTCTGAGAAGGAGGGGGGGGGGGCAGGCGAGGGGGGCTGCAGGAGGGGGAAGGAGGGAAGGGGAGAGAGGGACGGGAAGCGGTTGGCCACAGGCCTTCATCCTTTCAGCTGGTCACGTGCCTTCATCCCTCCTCTCAGTAAGACACCCCGTCGAGGAGGGGGTAGTTCAAATCGCCCATCCACATCAGCAGATCGACCTGAGATAGGTCAGGACAGGGGGGGGTGGGCTGTGGGGATGGGGGAGGGGAGGGGAGGGGGGGGGTAGAACTAGTCATCGCTCTAAGGCCAGCACTCTATTAAGTAGTAGCCACTCTAGTAAGCAATATGGTCTGGTAGGTTTCGTGTTCTTGAGAATAATAATAATAATAATAATAAAAAAAAACCCTGCAACCTGACAGGCTCTGCTGCAGTCCACATAATGGCAGGCAGGATTTAACAACTTCTGCCAGTCAGATGTTTCTTGAGGCGCCTCATAAGTCAATCTAGTTGACTCCTCGGCCTGTTCTGATAGCCCTCGCCAGTCCGTCGCATTTCACAATTCTAGTGATATAGCTGCCATGGCTGTACTGTACAGTGTGACTCACTAAGGCGTGACTCTTTTAAGCATGCCAGACTTACCGCGGGAGGTGAGACGATGAGCACAGCTGCAGCAGTCACGGCAGCAACTGTGGCAGCAGAGGCAAGGGCTGCTGCAGGCCAACCAAACGAAAGGGCGCCAAGGAGAAGCAGAGGCAGACCGGTGCACACACAACAGCAGCACGCAGCAGCAAGGTCTTCGGAGGGAGATTTCACCTCCAGATGGGGCAAGCAAGCAGAGCGAGATGGCTGCTGAGCTGGGAACCCTACAGAGTCACAGGAGGGCTGAGAACCAGCAGACGCGGTCAGAGCTTTCTCTGATGAATCAGAGGAAAGACCACGTGATTTCAAAAGGGGGGCCGCTTCAGAGCTCTCTTGCTCCTCTTCGTTGCCATTCCCTTGCAGTTTCAAATGCCTTTCGGGGACACCAGAAGAAGCCAAAGAGGGAGGCAGCACCACAGAACATGAAGAATCACTGTTCCCAATGCCGGACCTGCTGCTAGTAGTAATGGTGGTGATGCCTTCAGTCGACGCAAAACGCACCTCAGAATACGAATCAACTCTTCCAATGCCGGAGATGCTGTTGTTGCCAGCTGCAGATGGGACCCAATCAGACCCTGCCACGTCAGTGCCTTGAGTGCTGGAGATGGGGACAAAGCCTGCCGCCCCTCCTGCTCCCACTCCCCTCCCTGCTGCTTTCACAAAACCCTGTACGGCTGATTGGAAGCCGGCTGAAACGACAAGAGAGCGTGGTGGTAGGGGAGAAGAAGGGGTGGATTGGGAGAAGGGGTGGGTGGTTTGGTTTGTCATACTTTACAAGGTGGCATCTGAGTTGACTCATGCGTCAGGAGAAAGCGAGTTGAATGATCCAGCTTCCAAGATTCACACGCCCACCCTCTCTACTCCTTGAACCTCATCTGATTCACTTTTGAGTCGACTCAAAAGACACCCACCCTCTTCACTCCTTGAACCTCATCTGATTCACTTTTGAGTCGACTCAAAAGACACCCACCCTCTTCACTCCTTGAACCTCATCTGATTCACTTTTGAGTCGACTCAAAAGACACCCACCCTCTTCACTCCTTGAACCTCATCTGATTCACTTTTGAGTCGACTCAAAAGACACCCACCCTCTTCACTCCTTGAACCTCATCTGATTCACTTTTGAGTCGACTCAAAAGACACCCACCCTCTTCACTCCTTGAACCTCATCTGATTCACCTCCAGCATGCCTTTGCAGCGTTGGTGGCAGCAGTGCCTACAGTCCTAATGGATCGCCCAAACTCCATGCTTGTGTAAATGCGATGCCAGTCCTCGTTGCACACTTCCCACACTCTCCTCACCCATCCCCCTCAAGCCCCCGACCTCACACCTACCTCCAGCAGCTTTAGCTGCATTAGTAGCAGCAGTACCAACAGTCCCCATGATTCGCCCAAACTCCATGCTTGTGTGAATCCGATGCCAGTCCTCGTTCTGTACCCTATCCCCTCCCCCAAACCCCCCAGGCCCCACCCTGTATTTTACCTCCAGCGGCCTTGGCTGCGTTGGTGGCAGCAGTGCCAACAGTTCCCATGGATCGCCCGAACTCCATGCTCGTGTAAATCCGATGCCAGTCCTCGTTCCGCTTAGCTGTCGCGTTGTCATGGGCTGCCAGGTGGCAGTTGATGATTGCACAGACGCGCCCGCATATTGTCATGCGCACGCCCACCCCTCCCTGGTCGTAAAGTGTGCAAGAATATGGGATTATATGGGATAATATGGGATAATATGGGATAATATGGGATAATATGGGATGATATATGATAAACTGTGCACTGTCGTGCGCTGCCAGGTGGCAGTTAACGATTGCACAGCTGTCGACCACATACTGAAATGTTGGATCGAATGGGCGGTGAGAGATTGAGTGAGTGAATGATTGGAAAACCAGAAAAACAGAGAATACGAGGAATATAGAGTTGGGCTTGTGAAGCGACAAACAAACAGTGAAAGAACGGGAGGCAAAGGAAGTGGAAAACATTCAGCGCGATATAAAAATGAACGAGAAGCACAAGGCCGAGCTGTAATCCAGCTGTAGCACACTTATAGTGCCAGAAACCACAGTTGTTATTTCAGACTCTGCACCTTGTTTCCAAGGGCTCGACCGAAACCGCATGCAACAGCCCCCGTCTCGACGTCAGAGATGTCCGGAAGGAGAGACTCTCGCACCCTGTAGGAGAGAAAGAGTGAGGTAGGGCAGGATGGGGAAGAAAGTTAGAGACAAGATATTTGGGGCGCCTCATGATAGACACATGCCTGTGTCAACGTCAGATTTATCCGGCAGGAGTGATTTACGCACCCTGGTGGAGAGAGAAACAGGTGAGGTAGGGGAGGAAAATAGGCTAGGGTTGTGAAAATTAACAAAAATAGAAATCAACAAATAACACAAATAGAATCTCCAACTTAGAATGATGGACCAACCAAAAGCTGCCACCTTACCAAACAGTAAGCAGCATGCCCGCCAGCTGTCGAGACGCGATTCGCACAAAACCATCATCCGCACAGGCAGCAGCAGCAGAGGAGGAAGCGGAAGAGGCAGAGGAGATGGAGGAAGGATCAGAGGAAGCAGTGAGTCCAGAACCAACAGCAGAAGCACCAGCAGAACCGCCAGCAGCAGCACCAGCAGAAGAGCCAGCAGAACCACCAGCGGCACCAAGGGCCTTGCGAATAACCGCAGTCCACTCCTGCGCAGCACCGCTCTCTTTCTCCTGCAAACCCATCCCAACCGATTCCTTGGCAGCAGCAAGAGCAATGGCCCTTGCACCCATCTCAACCTCTTGCAACCCCACTGCAACCACATCTGCCCCCCTAGCCACCTCCCCCAACAAAGCCTGGACCGTCTCCCCGTCTGGTTTCTCCTCCCCCACGTTCCATGTTCCAGTTGCCACTTGCAGCTTTCGTCTTTTAGTGAACGCCTGGGACTGGGCGGCGAGGTCGGCAAGCAGTGCGGATTGTAGGGGCGGCGAGGGAAGGGCGGAGGGCCAGGCTGAAACTTCGCCGTTCTTTGCAACGGATAAGACAAACTGGCCCACTGTTGTGGTGGTACTGTAGCTGCAGCTGCTGCCGCCACCACCGCCGCCACCGCAGCCGCCGCGGCTGCTGTCAGTGGCACTACTGCCGCTGCTATTACTCCTGGTGGTGGTAGTGGTGGTGGTAGTAGTGGTAGCAGCTTGGGCAATCAGTCCTAGAGTGAAAGGTACGAGCTGGCGAACGGCAGGGAGACCAGAAATACCCTGGCTACCACTCATGCGCATAATACCACTGCTCCCTTCTCTGCTTTCCGCGCTGATCCCTCTACTAGTCCCCCCATAGCTTTCCCCACTCCTGCTGTCATCTGGGCGTGCGAAGCCATCCTGACGCCCTTCTAACAGCATGCCTCCCCTGAACCTTTCCTTCTGATCCTGCTCCTGCTGCTGCTGGTACTGCTGCTGCTGCTGCTGTTGTTGCTGCTGCTGATACTGCTGTTGCTGTTGCTGGTACTGCTGCAGCTGTAGCTGCTGCTTGCGACTCAGCCTTTGCACACCAGGCCACCCGCCTAGTCTCCTCCCGTTTCTCGCCCCAAGCACTACTATCCCCCCATCCGCCATCCCCACCCAAAGCCTCAACCCCACAATACAGACACAACACACGCCTGCCTCCAACCCTACCTCATGCAGCCTCGCCCCACACCTGTCAATCCGAACCAGCGCGCCGGACCTGAACCCGAACCAGACCGAACCATCACCCACAGCGGTTGCTGCTTGAAGCTTTCTCAGAGACCCCCCTGAGACTCTTACTGCTGGGGACGGAGAGGAAAAGGTGGTGCTGCTACCACCGCTACTACTCGTATCCAAATCGTCAATACCACCACCACTGCCACTCAAGTACTCCTCTCCTTTTCCTGCTGCTGCAGCAGCTCTTACAGCATCGGTCACTGCCCCCTTAGCTTTCCCCAGCACTTCCCGAGACTTAGCTAAAAGTTTCCACGCGCCTTCCATACGCCTGTCTCGAGAATTACCCCCACCACCAGCAGTATTGCTGAATGCGCTGCTGCTGCTGATGATGCTGACGTCACTGCTATTTGCTGTTGAGTCGCCACGGGGAGGAAAGCTCCTGGAAGGTTCTTCTGATGCACTCGGCTCTGAGAGGGAGGAGAGAGCTCGAATCAGCTCCTTTTTTCTTGCATCCCTGTCAAGGGGGAACAAGGGCGTGCAGAGGGATACGACGGGGTGGAGAGTTCGGGTTTCGGGTTTCTGGTTTAGGGGGATCGGAGAGATGTTGAGAGACTCAGTGTGGTAAGGGAGGAGAGAGCTCTTATTACCTTCCCTTCTTGCATCCCTTTCGAGGGGGGGATGGGAAGCGGTTTGGGATGTGCAGGGATGGACAGGGATGCGCAGGGATGAGCAGGGATGTGCAGGGATGAGCAGGGATGTGCAGGGATGTGCAGGGATGAGCAGGGATGTGCAGGGATGTGCAGGGATGTGCAGGGATGCGCAGGGACGTGCAGGGATGTGCAGGGATGTGCAGGGATGCGCAGGGATGTGCAGGGATGTGCAGGGATGTGCAGGGATGTGCAGTGATTGCCATATTTATAGAACGGTGGGATAAAGCTTACCAGATGCATGCCGAGGCAGGGCCAGCCGTCCACCCCACCTCACCCCACCCCAACCATGATCCTTATGAGGTTGGAGGCAGTGGGATGAAGCTTACCAGATGCATGCCGAGGCAGGCCCGGCAGTCCACACCCAGCCAGTAGCCGCATCAGCCACCATCACCCTCACAGCTCCTCGTGCGGTTGAAACGTTAGGCAGCGGTACAGCCGGAATGCTCTCAGGTACAGGTGATAGTGCCCTGGGTGATGTACCGCCGTTATTGGCAGCACCAGCACCAGCACCAGCACCACAGCCAGCACCACCAGTTGCAGCGGCAGCAGCATTGGCAGTAGCAGGGTCATAGCCTGTGCGGTTTTCGTTACTGGTACTACTCCCGCCACCGCCGTATCCTCTTAGATTGGATTCCGCCACATCGTTCCGAGCCTGCTCGCCCGCCGCCGAGCCTGACGAGCCTCGGTGCTGCCGAAGCTCCACGCAGGCAGGGCTGATGCGGTTCGGCAGGGCCGCACCTGCCACGTCAACATTCTGCTGCTGCTGCTTCTGATCAGATGCTACTATCGGCCTGTACCCCTCCTCCTCTAGGCCCTCCTCTAGTGCAACGAAGGCACGGTGAATCTCTTTACTAAGGGAGAGCCCGTTCCATGCTTTGATGATGCCACGATCACCTGCTGACCACAGCTCGCCTGCCCATGCCATGGGGGTAGGTGGGTTGGGGAAGAGGAGACCAGCAGGAAGCAAGTATTGACATGCCAATGCCATGGAGGTGGGCCTCTCTGCTCAGGGAGAGCCCGTTCCATGCTTTGTTGATGCCACGATCTCCTGTCGACCACAGCTCGCCTGCCCATGCCATGGGGGCGGGGAGGAGGGGTGGGATGAGTACAATGAAGCAGAGACAGGCATGCTGAAAAGATATCTTCAAGATCTCCTGTCGACCACAGCTCGCCTGCCAGTGCCATGCAGGCGGGGGGAGAAGAGGGTGAGTGCAATGAAAGGAGTATAGGCGTGCTCTTCTGAGTTTTCTGCCAGATTTCAGGCATGTGACTAACTCTTGGATACATATGCAGCACCTTAGTAAGGGGATGGATACTCACCATAGGGAGTGACGATCAGAGCAGTCACAGTGGCAGTATGCGCCTGCCAATCCGCCACCAGCGCCACCTGCACTGCAGGATCCTGCAAACCAATTCCCAACCCCCTCTTGACTCCCTTCTTTCCTGGACCTGCCTTCACTCCAACGTCCCTTCTAATGCCTCCTCCTGAGTCTCCTCCTATGCCGCTTTCTGTGCCTCTCTTTGTTCCTGTCACCCCCATTCCCGTTAGCAGCACCCTCCACACTAGCACGCGCCCGTCCTTGTGCCCCGTAAACACCACGCC
This sequence comes from Closterium sp. Yama58-4, assembly GCA_947470075.1. Classification (NCBI taxonomy): domain Eukaryota; kingdom Viridiplantae; phylum Streptophyta; class Zygnematophyceae; order Desmidiales; family Closteriaceae; genus Closterium; species Closterium sp. Yama58-4. Next base: position 318,516 of record CANIUD010000397.1, on the reverse strand, counting down.
GAGCCTGTCGTCCGAGGCTATGCTCTTAGCTCGGGCTGCCAGGCCTCGGAACGGCACAAAGACAAACGGGGCAGCATCAGAACCCAGACGGGAAGGGGGCTTTAATGGTCTCTTCGGCTGTGAAAATTCCATATCCTTTAGTGCTACGCCTTCAGAATCTACTGCTCCTGCCACTGCTGTGTCAAATCCCCCGGGAACTCCTGCTTTGTATTCTCCTGTTGCTCCTGCTTTGGCAGCTCCCGATGCTCCTGCCTGGCCTGCTCCGATTGCTCCTGCTGCTCCTGCTTTCGCTGCTCCCCCTGCTGCTTCAGGTAGCATGGCTTGCCGCATGTCCCATGCCCTCAGGCCGTCATCAGTCACACACACCGCCACACTCCCCACTGCCACAAGCAGACAACTCTTGCCACCCGCATCTGGCCCAGTTAGATTCGCTTCAGCTGCTGCTGCTGCTGCTGCTTCTTCCGCTGATGCTGCTGCCGCTGTTGCTGCTTTTGCTGCTTCTGCTGCCGCTGTTGCTGCTGCCACTGCCGCTGTCGCTGCCGCTGTTGCTGCTGCTGGTGATGGCGATGGCAAGGAGGACGACGACGAATGCGGCAGTAACGACGACGTGGACGACACAGGTGAGAGGTCGGAAGATGCGGAAAGAGATGCTGTTACTGATAACGACTGCGGAACAGCTAAAAACGAGGATAAAGGAGGGGAGGAGGACAATAAGGATGAGGTTGAGGATTGGGAGGAGGCGTAAGGAAAGGGAGGAGTGGTAAAACCGGAGGTAAAACCGGAGGCAAAACCGGAGGCCCCAGGTGAAGACATTGCAGCAGATGGGGATGCCTTTCCGCTCTCCCTCCCCTTTCCTTCCCCTCCCCGAACCTCCGCCCGAGCCTCTCCCCTAGGCTTGGGACACACCACGAGCGGAACTGGCCGATTCGGGTCAACAGGTATTCGTGTGGGCGCATCAAAGATGATTCTGGGAAGCTTCCCTGCAGGGCCATAGTACTCTACAGGGGGTAGGGAGGGGATATACCCTGACTTGACAATAGCCGCAGGAGATGATGATGACGATGATGTCAGCACGGGGCTGCTGGTGACGTCATCATCACCAGCCCTGCTCGTGTCAGTGTCATTGATTTTGTCTCGGCCCCCCTGCTCGTTTCTTCTTCCCACTTCTCCCTGCGCCTCCCTCTTCCCCTCCCTCTTCTCCTGCCGCTTTCCCTCCTCCTGACCTTCCTCCACTGGGTCATAAGCAGTCTGGAAGGCAGGAAAGAGAGGCTCCGCAGCAGCAGGAACACGAGGAGCAGGAGTAGGTACAGCAGCAACAGCAGGACCAGGTGCAGCAGCAGCAGAAGCAGGGACTACGACTGCTGGCAGACCAAGATCAGAAAAGTCCCCAAACCCATCGAATCCACCAGCACCACCAGCAGCACCACCAGCACCAGCAGTAGCACCAGCAATATCAGCAGAACCAGAATATTCTTCCCCGGAGGCAACAGGGGGGACCGAGAGACTTTCGAGGAAGCTCAAGTCATGAGCCGTCTCTGCTGCAGCAGAGGCACCACTCGCTTGGGTGCTGGCTACAGGGCCTGTGCCTGCTGCACCAAACAGCAGCAGCAGCAGCATCAGCAGCACCAGCAGCAGCAGTACCCACAGCACCTGCAGCACCACCACCAGCAGTAGCACCCACCGCACCTGCATTGGCAGCAGCACCCACAGCACCTGCATCGGCAGCAGTAGCAGGGGAAGAGCTAGTGTGTTGGACCAGAGGGTCTCCCAAAAGGTCCATGAGAGGAGGCACCGCAGAGTCAGTCCGTTCAGTGTGGACGAGGGTACTGTTTAGGGATATATTAAAGGGGTCCTGTGACAATAACGAGGGGTGCTGTGACGGTACCGAGGGGGGCTGTGACGATATCGAGGTCCAGAAGGGGTCTGATGCAAGCTCTGGGTCTGGAGGCAAGCTGGGAGCATCAAATCCCAATGATGGTGATGAGGATGCCACAAACGGGGATGAGTTGAATCCAAAGATATCGTCCTGCTGCAAACTGACTTGCTGCTGGAACAGCTGGTTTGTCGCTGAAAAGCTGGTACTGGTGTCTTTTGAATGGATGCTACTACTGGTAACTCCTAGTGGAATGTTGTCTAGAAAAGCAAACGGATCCGCAGTGGTTTCTGTCCCGTCCCTCTTTTTCCCTGCTGCTTCTGCTGCTGTTCCTGCTGCTACTGGTGCTGTTGTTGAGGCAGCAGCAATAGGAACCTTTGCTGTTGACGTGGCAGGATGTGCTGTTCCGGCTACAGCGGTTCCTATCGCTCCCCCAACGCCAGAAGTCCCGTGCACCGCTCGAAGAAAACCCATGGCTAGCTGTGCCGCTGCCAAAGGATCAACTTGTGACTGTAAGTGGGGCTCGGTTCCACTAGCGAATGTGCCTGTACCGAGTCCGCTAGTTGTGCTCGGTGACAATGCATTAGATCGTTTTCCGTTGGAAAATCTTGTTGAACTAGGATCGGAAGAACCAAAGGCGTCTGCAGCAGCAAAAGGCGATGTGCTTGTAGCGAAAGCGCTGCTCGCAGCAGAGGCTGTGGATGTGACTGAAGAGGAGGCTGAAGCGGATGAGCTCACTCCAGCCCAAGAATCAAGCCAATCCTCAGGGATTGCCGAGGAACGCGCGGAATCTGCGGTGCTGATATTCGTTGTACTTCTCGTGTCCGTGACCCTGGTACTATCGCTGGTGCCGGTGTGCTTCTTAACGGGTATAAGAGTCTCGGATGGCAATGAGAACGGGTTGACTGGCAGTTGCGTGCCTGTGGGCTTCTTCCTGCCTCCAGCAACAAACGGCAGAGCGTCTTCGCCGGTGGCGAACGGATTCTCATCAAAGCCGTCCATTTCTGTGACTCTGAAACAGATTATTGTCGTTTTAGGTCTACGCGAGTAGAAAGGGTTCTGTGCCGAGTCACCGCTGCGAGTGCAGAGCCATACTGTCGCATGATTGAATAGTCTTCCTGTGACATTCACAGGCCAGGGTAGCTATGGTGGGACAAGGTTGCTCTCCACATTCTGTTGTGGAGGTATTCTAACGCTCGCCTGCTCCTACTATCTGCCTGTTTTGGCAGAAATTTTCGAGGGGGTTGTGTTTTTACTGGCTCACTCGTTATAGAACCAATCATTATTGCGGAGGATTAGCAAGTGAAACCTCATCATAAGAATATATCATTAACTGTACACTGTGCTTGAATATATTCAACGCATGAAGTCCTTCGCCTTGTAATGGAACACCGACTGATCCATAACATTCATGAAACATTGGGAGTTCCGACGTGGATTTTGTACCACGTGGCTCTGACTGGTTCGTGGTCGTCATTACCTTTTGCTTCGTTGCGGAACACAATCCCACACCACGGGGGTTGGGGGTGTTTGCGCGCACCCCCTGCGGGAGGATCTCCTGGCTCTGCTCCGGTACAGTCTACGGTCCGCGCCAAGCTTGTGGCTCGCTTTGCTGGTGATGGCGCAACGCGATGCGCACATTACGCTGGCGGCGGAACCAAGGGATGCAGCCGCGGGAACCGTCTGCAGCACACACTGAAGCTCCTATGGAGCTCCATCCTCCAAGCCACAAACTCTCATCAAGCACCTTGATCAAGCTGCTGGACATTAGCCTTCTGGAGCTAGCGGCATAAGTGGCGACATCCTTCATTTTGGGGAGATTTTCCTCAGCTCGAACGTCTCAGCTGTTCCGTTTCCCAAAATTTACAGGATGTCGTCCAGCACTGCCATCTCCCACGTCTCTGCGACCCTCGCCTCGCTGAGACTAGCTTCCACAAGCGCACGTGTCCAGTCGTTCAGGCAGTCTTCTTTCGGTACGCAGTCTTCCAGCTCCTACTCTCCTACTGCTTACCTTCCTTTAGTGCAGCTCCGCTTGCAGGGAGTTTGGGAAGCGGTTTTGGAAGTGAGAGAGGGATGGTAATGGTCATAATTATATCACATTGGTTCGCAAGTTTCTATATGCGTTTTTCTCTCCTTCCTTTTCTTCCCATATATGCAGTGCGTTCGGCCGCACTGAAGCAGCGCCTGGGCGCTAAAGTTGGCGCTGGATCGCGAGTCTCGGCGTGGTTCAAATTCGGCAAGAACGGCCTCGATGCGGAGTCGTCGGGTATCTACGGCAGTCAAGGGCGGGACGACTTCGACAGAGACGACGTGGAACACGTAAGCGTACCTTTTGCGGCAATTCTTTTCACAACAAATAAGGTTCTTGATTTGGAAGTGGAATGAAGAAGCTTACAGTTTAGTCAGCCATCGGTCCTTCCAGGTTAAAAAATGCTGGCGACATGGCAATAAGCTGGAGTGGGAGAAAGCATTCTATGGGAGAATCAGGACCTTTGAAGAGTGGACACGATTAGGGAGGAAATGTCTGTGCTGGAATCGTGGGTAAGCGTGGCCGTGGGCTTAGTGGTGTTAGAGAGTCAGGGGAAAGTGAAAAAATACCTATCCTAAAACAGAAGCTTCCAGTTAGCTGATTGGCGGGACAAATTCACGTCTCATTGTCTCTCAGGCACTGCCAAACTCTTCACTCCTGAAATCTGATAAATTCTGTCATTCGTTTCCTTGTGCATTTGTGTTTCTATGGCAGTACTACAACTACATGGGTATGCTGGCAGTGGAGGGCACATACGATAAGATGGAGAAGCTCCTGAACACGGGCATTCACCCTGTGGACCTTCTCCTCATGATGGCCGCTTCTGAGGGTGATAAGCCGAAAATCCAGGAGTTGCTCCGTGCTGGTGCAAACGCCAATGTAAAGGATATGGATGGGAGGACTGCACTCGATAGGGCAGCTGACGATGAGATTAGGCAGCTTATTGCTGATGGTGCCAAGCAAGTAGCATGAAAGCATGCCTTTTAAAGGTCTCCACATTCTTCTACACGTGGGAATTAGACGATACATTTGTTCGTCAATAATAAGCCTGTTTAGCTGGCTAATCCAGCACTGAATTGAATCAAAAAAAGGGGCGTCAGGGATTTTGTTCGGCATTGCATGTTTAGTATTGGAACTGAAAACTACATGGCAAATCTATATGTGCTTTGGTTTGGTTCAGATTGCAAACTATGTTTCATATTGAAACATGCCATGTCTTTTACATATCCACTCAGTTTTTAGCATAGTACCCTCAGCGCCGAATAACTTCAATGCGGTTTCCCTGTCAATTTTGTTCTCGCAAAAGGTCAACGAAGGACGAAAGTATATCGTCCTGTCTGAACGGTTGCCGTCCATTCCGTCTCTGTGTGTCCACCGAACGGCGGAGATATGTTTCGGCTGTCGCACGAATATCCGTGTGGTGCAGATGGGGTTGCTGCTGGTCGTTGGGCTCGTTGGGGTCAGGCGTGAGGTCCCTTGTTGCCCCCATCCTCCTCATCCTCCACACGTCACACGGCACTCCGCGCGCAGCCCTCGCATCACAAAACCACATCCCGCGCGCGTAGGCGGACAATCCCCCCAGACCCCAGCCCTGCCCCCTTGACAGTTGGGTTGAGAGGTGCGCGCAATCCGCACTGGGCGCCAGCTGCCGCTCCATGGGGCGCAAAGCTTTCGGTGCTTGTCGCAGGCGTTTTGCCCCTAACGCTCCACAAGTCTTGCGCGCTGTGCCCGCAGTCCCCTCATCCCTATCAACCCAATCATCCCAATGTTGTGCCCATCCACCCAGCCTGCCAACCTTCACCTAGTCCTCCATTTTCAGCCCTATCCGCATTTCTGGAACTCAGCTAGATTGAGCGTGTCTAGCTAGCTGGGAGCTGTCTTTTCGTCCGGCTGTGGTCATTGACCTTTAGGTGATTGCCGGCAAGCTGTCAAATTTCTACATCTCCCAATCTCTTTGAAGCAGAGGAACATTTTTTTTGGGGCTAGTAAAGCTAGTCAAACTGGCGAGCCAAAGCAGTAGCAGTAAGATGGCCACAAAGGTGGAACCTCCGGTGGGGACTTGTCCACCGGGGAAGCACCAGTTCATGCTGTGGCGAACGCTGTTCGAGATAGACGCCAAGTACACTCCGATCAAGCCTATTGGGAAGGGAGCTTACGGTGTTGTGTGCTCAGCGAGAAACGCAGACACAGGGGAGAAAGTGGCCATTAAGAAAATCAGCAATGCATTCGAGAATGCTACTGATGCTCGTCGCACTCTCCGTGAAATTAGGCTTCTTCGGCATCTGTACCATGAGAACATCATCGCAGTGAAGGACATTATGCCTCCTCCGGACAGGTTCACTTTCAATGACGTGTATGTCGTGTATGAGCTCATGGATACAGACCTTCACCAGATCATCCGGTCATCCCAGGCGCTGACAGACGACCACTGCCAATACTTTATCTATCAGGTATTTGTTCGATTTTTAGCATTTGGTCCAATTCAAGTTCAATGTCGCTTGCTCATCATTCATTTCTGCCATGCAGTCTGCTTTTATGGATATCATCTGCAATTTGAGTTTCGAACTTATGATTTTGCGACATAAGAAGAAAGAAGCTCCTGGAGTACAATTCCTTTTTGCATGTAAAATGTTTTTTTTGCGACAAATAAGCTCCTACTTTACAACTCCCTTTTTATCGCCTTTTTTTCACAGCTTCTCCGTGGACTCAAGTATGTCCATACGGCCAATGTGCTGCATCGAGATCTCAAGCCCAGCAACCTCCTCCTCAACGCCAGTTGCGACCTCAAGATTTGCGATTTTGGTCTTGCTCGCACGGGAAGCGAGAAGGGCTTCATGACAGAGTATGTCGTGACTCGGTGGTACCGTGCTCCCGAGCTGCTGCTTTCCTGCGACGAGTACACTTTCGCCATTGACATGTGGTCCGTTGGCTGCATCTTCGCGGAGCTTCTGGGACGGAAGCCGCTTTTCCCTGGAAAGGATTACATCCATCAGCTGAAGCTGATCATCAACCTGATTGGTTCGCCTGACGAAGACGACCTTCATTTCATTTCCAGCCAAAAAGCTCGCAGCTACATCCGTTCGTTGCCGTACACTCCCAGAGTCTCGCTCTCTCGCCTTTACCCCAGGGCCAATCCCCTGGCCATTAACCTGATTGAGCGGATGCTTGTATTTGACCCAAACAAGCGTATCACCGTGGAGGAGGCTCTGGAGCATCCGTATCTGTCCATGCTTCATGATCCTGCTGTGGAGCCGTCTGCTCCGGCGCCGTTTGAGTTCGACTTTGAGGATGAGGATCTGAAGGAGGCGGCGTTGCGTGAAAAGGTATGGCAAGAGATGCTGTACTACCATCCAGAGGTGGTCAGCAACAGCTAGATGAAGTCGCGGAAGCAGGAGTAAACACTGGGAAGGTAATTCGGGGTATGGTAGCAGTGTGGAAAGGAGAGCGGGGAGCAAGAACTTGAATTGGGAAATTTGGGGGGATGGGTTGTGTCGTAGGGTGAAGGGATTGGAGTGTTTGGGTGGAAAGTCAGTTGCATGGCTGGCTTAGTGCACTGCTCAGTCCGAAAGCGCAGAGATGGGGCATATGCTCGTGCTTCTGGGAGGCATGGGGTCGGGTTGAGTGGAATGTTTGGTGGTAATGTCGGGATGAATGGGTGATGGAGGAAGGCCGGTAGTTCAAGTCGTTTCCTTTTTGGCTTGGAAAAACTGAGTAGAGTTTGGAATTGGGGATGGCGTTATCAAGTGCAGGGTATGCGAGCCACCTTTTAGCAGCAAGTCATGGACACGGTTTTATTTTGGTCGGAGGGAAGTGCAGGGCTAGGTTGGATCAGGTTGTGTGTCCTGGCCTAGTACCTGTGGAGGTTCTCTTGCATCTTTCCCAATGGCGGTGGCGGTGTTCTTCATCTCCTTTTTTACCAAAGGATGACTGTTCTTAGCAACAGAAATAGCATAATAGTTCATTTATGCCCATTATTAACTGCCAATTTGTTTATCCTTATCGCCACTTCAGAATGCAAATGAGATGTCTTAACAATTAAGTGGAGCTGTGAACAACCTAGGCTGGTAACATGCTTGTTGTGGTGTTCATATGGCACATGCTAAATGGATGTGTCCTGATTTTCATCTTGTAATTCTGAACACCACATATAGCACATGTCAAGCTTTCCCCACAACATGAAGCAATTCTGGCTGGAATAGTTTTGTTTGGCGTGTAGGCGTTCCCAACTCTTTGATACTGCCTGTTTGTACTCTTTACAGGCTTCCTCCTCACATCTTGTCTCTGTCCTTGGATCCTTGCCTCTTAGGGCGTATTCGTAACCCGTGTCAGACACAAAGCTAGACACGAAGTGGAGGTTCGGAAAACCCGAAGTGGTTCGTTTGTGGGGAGATTGGAAGTTCGGAAGAGACAAATTGGAGACTAAGGGCTGATGACTTCAGGTCTGACACGGGATACGAATGCACCCTTAGGTCATCACACTCGTTCCTCCCGTTTCTTGAAATCTGGTCGCATGGCAATGCCTGACAAAAAGCTTAAAGCGACGGTGCACATTTGCCACCCAAAACCCAGAACCCTGGCGAACTGTTACTGCAGATGAAAAGTGTCTGCACGAAATCCTGGTTTTCGCCAGCCAACACTTTCGCGCTGGCAAGCCTGGTTCAAAAAAAAAACTTCTGAACCCAACACTGCCAAAAGTTGCCCGTCGCTTTAAGTGATTTTCTCGTGTCATCTCGCAATTATACCTCGCGCGGTTCCGCCTTTCTTTGGCGTCGCTAGTGTTTTTAAGATCGCACACTGACATTGCGCGTATAGAATCTGGGTGTCACCTTCGATTCCGTGCTTCCATCACGTATTAGCTGAGCCAGAAACTTTTTTTTTTTGGTTAATTTTAACAAATTCTTTTTTTCAAGAGCAACAAGTTTTTTGAGGAGCCGGCTTAAATGATTGGACTCAAGAACATCTCATTTGTCAGCAAGACATTTATTGGCTTGTCCTCCACCATTTAAGTTCATTCTAGATTGGAAGCTGAGTGAAGGAAGATGGGTGCTGGCCGAAAGACCACGACGTATCAGTATGACACGGCAAACCAAAGGAGAGGGGGAGGCGGAAGCAGCCATCAGCGCGTTCAGTTCCGCCTGTTGCCGCGGGAGCAGCTGGCGGGGTGCGTGTTCGGATGCACCAAGGAGACTTTTTCGGAATGTGTCACAAAAGAGCTATTCGGTGAGTGTACTTACAGCGAGTAACTAGAAGCTCAACAGAGAAACGAGTGTGTGAAAATGTTACTCTTCGATCCGGTCATTTACCCCTTGCTCTCAGGCCAGCCCTACAATCACATGGAGCACGTTCAGAACATCACTTTCGGCATGCCTCTCTTTTTCTTGGATGAATTCTGGCAGTGTACGTGATCTCACTTCTCTCACCCAATTCTCCCCCCTCAGGCCTTCCCTACAACCACATGGAGTACGTTCAGAACATCAAACCCGGCATGCCACTCTTCCTTTTCAACCACTTGTTTCCCTCATCACACCTCATCTCATCTTCTCTCCCTCCCTCCTCCTTTCCCTCCCCTCCCAGGCCTGCCCTACAACCACATGGAGTACGTTCAGAACATCAAACCCGGCATGCCTCTCTTCCTCTTCAACTACTCGGATCGCCGTCTGCACGGGATCTTCGAGGCAGTGAGCCATGGGGATTTGGAGATTGATCCCCACGGGTGGACAGGCAAGAATGGCGGCGAGACACGGTTCCCCGCCCAGGTACTCTTCTTGCTCTCTCTACTGCTATTGAGACGTTTACAGCTCAGACCAGGTTTCCCGCCGAGGAACCCCACTGCCTTTGACACTCGTGAGAGGGTTTCAATTCACGTTCCTTTTCCCGATACCCTTCACTCTCTACTGGTATTGAGACGTTTACGCTCCCCCTCCCCTTTCCCCTCCTTTCCAGGTGAAGGTTCGTCTGCGCCACAGGTGTTCTTCCCTCCCCGAGACCGCTTACGGCCCGGCCCTATCAGCCAACTACTACTCCCCCACGCACTTCATGTTCGAATTAGACCACCAGCAGACCCACCTGCTTCACGATTCAACCTGCCTTCTCTCCTTTCTACCTTGCACTCTCTTGCCCCTGTTCCCTCCCCTTTCCCCTCCTTTTCAGGTGAAGGTTCGTCTGCGCCACAAGTTCTCTCCCCTCCCTGAGTCGACCTACGGCCCGGCCCTATCAGCCAACTACTACTCCCCCACGCACTTCTTTTTCGAGCTTGACCACCAGCAGACCCAGAAGCTCCTTGCACTGTACTGCAAGCACAACCCTGCTGCTGGCCCTTCCCGCCCTAGCATGGCCCTTGGTTCGGCCCAAAAATCCGCCCTCACTCAGCCACCGACCGGATTTCCCTCTCATCCCTCTCATCCTCCTCTTCATCCGCCTCTGAATCCCCTTCCTCCTGCCACTGCCTCGCCACACAAGCCCCTTCCCCTCCCCCGCCCCTCCTCTTCTTCCTCCTCCAATTCCTCCTCCTCTGCCGCTTCTTCCTCCCAACCGCCCTGGCATTCTTCTGCTGCTCCTCCAGCACCTCATTCCGGACCTCATGCCGGGCCATTTAAGCCATCCGGATCTGGTTGCTCATCTGATTCCGGACCTCCATCCAGGTCTGGATCTTGGAACCGCCCCGAACCTCGACCTGGGCCCGGATCCTGGTCTGGTTCCGAGCCTCCGTCCAAGCCTGGACCATCAATCGGCCCGAAGTTTCCTGCCGGACCTAGCCCCGGATCTGGACACGGGCCTGGTCCATGGATTGGGCCTAAAGCAGGAGGGAACACCACAGCCCGTGACCCCTGGGTTTCATCCTCTCCCGGTCCTGCGCAGTCAACCCAAGTCAACGCGTCTTCTGTGCCTTGGGTTTCATCTGCTCCCAGCTCCAGTGGGTCAACCAAAGTCAACGCTCCTGCTGTGCCTTGGGTTACATCTTCTCCTGTCAAAGATTCGATGGGAAAGGAAGGATTCAAAGGGAAAGGAAAGGCATGCGGTGAAAAGCCGACAGGTAAACCCGATGACCTTATCGTTCCCAAGCCTCGCCCTAAAACAGGATCGGCACCAGCTTCGGCGGCGATCCGAGCCTGGCTGCAGCCCTCCAGTGGTGGCAGTGGTAATTCTGGTACGAACAAGGACCCGAAGCTGCCTAACGTTTCAACCACGTCAGCAACACCAGCAGTAGCGTCGTCAACAGCGGCAGCAGTACCGTCAGCTGTAACAGCATCATCATCACCAGCAGCAGCACCAGCAACATCAGCTGCAGATGATAGTGATGGTGAAAACAGTGGCAGTGGTTACAGTGATGGTGGTGATACAAGTGGTAGTTATAGTGGTAGTGCTGGTGCTGCTGCTTCAAGTGGTGGGGACGGGGATAAGGCAGCGTCCAATGTAGCACATGTTTCTGGGGCGAAAAAGGAGGACTTGGGACAGAAAAAGGAGGAACCAGGACCGGATGATGTGGCTGCAGATGCAGCGATCATGACCAAAGGGACAGCAGTTGTGCCACCTGCAACAACAACAACAAAAGCTGTATTGCCTGCAGCAGCACCAGCTGTGTTGCCTGCAGCAGCACCAGCTGTGTTGCCTGCAGCAGCAGCAGCTGTATCACCTGCAGCAGCAACAGCGGTGCCACCAGCATCAGCAACAACTCCTCTCCCATCATCAGCAGCAGCAGCAGCAGCAGCATTAGCAGTAGCGTCACCAACACCACCAGCATCATCAGCACCACCAGCAGCGACACCACCACCAGCACCAGCAGCACAAGCATCACCACCAGTAGCACCAGCATCACCATCCTTACCAGCGGCAACACCAGAGGCAAACAGCTCTGCAGCAACAGCCCCAATGGCATACTATGCTCTCGCCTATCCCCCCACCCAATACCCTGGTGCCCCCGGCAGTTTCCCTTACCCGTATTCCATGCCCGTGCCCATGCCCATGACTATGCCACTGTCTTTGCCCTTGCCCATGCCTATGCCGATGCCCATGGCTGGTGCAGGGGCTGCTGGCTATGCTGGTAGCTACCCTCCTCCCCCTTCCGGAGCAGCAGCAGCAGCAGCAGCAAGAGCAACAGCAGCAGCAGGAATGGTGGGCACAGGCGTCAATGCAAGCACAGATGCAGCCTCAGCTGCAGCATCCGTACCACCAACAGGAGCAGCAGCAGCAGCAACAGCAGCAGGAGCAGCAGCAGCAGCAAGCTCAGCTTAAGCAGTGGGAGCAAGAACAGCAGCAGCAAGAGCAGCAGAAGCAACAACAGCAGGAGGCAGTAGCAGCAGCAAGAGCAGTGGACGCAAACGCAATGGCAGGTCTAGCAGCAACAGTGCAGCAAAGCCTTGCAATGGTAACCAGTGCCATGCAGCAGTGGGCTCAGGAGCGGGCACAGCTGCGCGCATCACTGGAGCAGATACAGGCTGAGCTGGTGCAGGTGAAGGCGGCAAGGGAGGAGGATCGGGCAGAGATTGGGAGGTTGCGAGGAGAGGTGGTGAGGCTGCAAGGGGATGGTTTGACATTGAAGCAGCTGCAGGCAGAGTTTGGTCGGCTGCAGGCGAAACAGGTCAGTCAGTGGGGGGTGGGCGCGGGTTTGGCTGTGTTATGGGAGGGGAATAAGGGAGATGTGGGCGGTTGCAAGGAGAGGTGGTGAGGATGCAGGCAGATGGTTTGGCGCTGAGGCAGCTTCAGACAAAGTTTGCTCGTCTGCAGGCGGAACAGGTGATTGTATATGAGGGAGGAGGGCAAGGATCGCATATTTTCATGTCTTCACTGCGCTTCATGCAATTATCCCTGTGGCCTGTGTTGTGGTTTCTATTGATGCTTGCCTGTTTCTCCAGATGGCAGTGGCGCCAACTATCGTGCGAGAACTTGCGTCGGACCATTATCTAATTGGTCGAGAAGAATTGAAAGAGCAAGGAATATCAGGAGATTCAAAACAAGATGAAGGTTCTTGTCAACAAGAAACAAGTGGAAGTACACCAGTTGCAGATTGGGCAGAGGAGACTGGGTAATTTGTTTGCTGAGATTCCAAACTTCTGATGTAGCTGGCGAATGTTAACAACGCGTATGCAGTTCCCACTTTCCAGAGATTTGCAAAATGGTGCGTCGGTCTGCTCCAAACTCGTCAGCAAATGGACTGAAGTCGAAGCCAGGTTCGGTTTCTCCATCTGCCAATCCCCGAGCTCCCTTCAGTGCTTCGGCCGAGGTGCGTGCCCCATCAAACAAGGGGCAGCCACAAATGTTCCCCATCCCCTGGCGCTTTTCCTTACGTGGAACCTCTTTTCCTGAAAACTGGGCCTGCTGTTCGCGAAGCTGATTCTACGTCGCTGAAGGTTCGCGTGTTCATTCGCTGAAGTATCGTGGCAGATACGTGTATTTGACACTCTCAAAGTAACATATCGCAAATGTTCGTGAGTGTATGAACCTCTGAACCAAATGCGTACAATTCGTGCTTCGTTCTGAATTCTTTGTTTTGTGCTTCACTTCTGTATCTGTTGCTAATTTTGTTTCTTCGAGTGAAATCCGCCAAGTTAGCTTGTTCTTTCACCATCTCAGGTACCTTCGCCGCTTTTATCTTGCGATCTCCAAGTTATTACGGTTTCTGAAGATCGTGTAGTGAAAAGCCTCCTGCCTTCTGTGGTTGTTAATATAGTCTACGTGTTCGCTTTTCCCAGTACTACCGCTAGCGACGATATCCAACATGGCTGCTTGTTTGAGGGCAGGGGCTTTGGCAGCCGGTCAGGTCGGTCGACTATCGACCAGCTTGACCGGAAGTTTTGCTGGGAATTCAGTATCGTTTCGTTCTTCTTCTGGACCAACGCTTCGCCATCGAAAGGTGCACGGCGTTCGAGCTGTAGCCGAGGTAAGTCATTTTCCCTTCGACTACTTGTTCTGGTGTTTTGAGAGAGAGAGAAAAAAAGGAGCATTAGAAGAACTTCAGTTTACAGTTGAGAGGGTGAGCCTTCAACCTGCGTCTTCAAACCGATCTCCATCTTCAGGATAATAAGGTCAAGGAGGAGCTCCAGAAGATCGCATCTGAAGCATCCAAGAAACTCCAGAAGATTACTGAAGACGCTTCGCACGTCTTAGAAGACGCTGCTCATGCCATTGAAGACAAAGTTAAGCTTCCAACCCCCGTTGAGCTGCAAGAGCTTCAGGTGCAAACCCAGCAAGCAGCAGCAGAGGTGAAGCATAAGGCCGAGATTCTGGCGGAGCAGCTTAAAGTCCAAGCTGAGAAGGCAAAGGTGCAGATTAAGGAGCAGGCGGAGAAAGCGTCGAATCAGATAGAAGAAGCGCTGCATCACGTGGAGGAGAATAAGGAGCAGATTGTTGCTGTAGCTAAGGACGCTCCAGAACCTATCAGGGAGATTGTGGAGACGGCGGTTTCATCACATTCGAAGGACGCTGTAAGGAGAGGGGCGGTGATCCATGACTTCTGTCTGGGAATTCCATATGGTGGGTCTCAATTTCAATCACAGCCACCATGAGTCACTGAGTATTGACTATTTTGTCTTGTCTTGTTGTCTTTTTTTGCTATTATCGCAAAAGGTTCACATGGGCCGGTTCTCTTCGAAACTGCCTTTCTGTTTGTCTTCAGGTGCCCTGCTGGTGATTGGAGGGATAACCTGGTTCACTCTGGCAGGGAGCGTCAACGCCCTTCGATTTGGCATGATCGTTGGGGGTATTATCCTCGCGTGTAGCATCTCCAGCCTCCGTGCGTGGCAGAATCACCGTCCTTCTGCACTGTACATTGCTATTCAAGGAGGTGAGTTACTCATATTTCTGTCAAGTGTCTTTCATGGCATTCAAGCTTTTCCAGTCGTGTGGCGTTTCTCTTCCAGCGCAAGTAGAGCAGCACGAGCAGAAAAGCTCAATAGTTTACTAAGCAGTCGTCGTCATTTTGTTCAAACTTTCCATTCCTTCACTCACTCCCAGCTCCTCTTTTAACTCATATGCTTTGTTCTTTTCCTTCTCCCTGCAGTGCTTTCAAGCTTTGTGTTCATTAATGAAGCAACTCGCTTCGCTGTGGTAAGCCCTTGCTTTTGGTTTTTTCCTCCCTTGCCCTTTTTGTGCTCATTCCGTGGCCTTGAATTTGGTGAAGCATGCATTTGAAATACCGGTACAACCTTGGGTGCTTTGGCAGTGATACATGCTTACTGACGAATACGTCCATTCAGCACTTGCTTCCTTTTTTCCATCCAAGTTATCTAACACGCTGGTCCGTATACCTGTTTGTCTGTGTTGATGTGCTCATTTATCAGACCAAGGCTCTCTTCCCAACTGGCGTGGCTGCACTTGCAAGGTATGCCATACTGAGTCGCCTCCACTGCGCATGTTGGTGCACTTTTGTAACTTTGCTGTCTTGTTTGGACGTACTGCACAGTACCATGGTCTACTACCGTATCTTGGATCACAAATCCAATTTACGCTGCTGTTGCTTTCTGTCACTGTTCGTTTTTGTTGTCAACATGCTTCCCTCTCTGGCTGTGTGCTTGCTCCCTCATGCAGTATTTTCATGGTGGCCTTCTACACATACATTTTCATGTCTGGAGGAAACCGACCGAAGGCACAAACATCAAGTCTCGCATAGCCTGGTAGTGGCGAAACATCGCGCCGAACATAGTCAGTTTTGCAGCATTTGGGTTGTCACTGAACTTTACAACTCAATACACCGTCACATTTGGAAAATACCGCCAAAAGGGTTCAGTCTTTGTATGTTCTGGATGTTTAATGTTTGTACTGTAGTAGACATTGCAACAAAAACACACACTGCTCAGGATTTAATAATCTAGAAGTCTGCTGCTACAGTAAGAAGGATGTATCATGTGATTCTTGCTAAACTATGTTCAAGCTGAAAATGTGGCATGAGTGTTGTTATATGTCAAAATGAAGAATGGATGATGCATTGATGTTGGTTGGGGTACATATAGCTAACCCTAAGTTTTGTACCCCCTAAGACAAACCTCACTATAGGCTACAACATTTGACACACCCCCATAGCCTAAGTGAGGGGTGTCTAGCAGAACCAAACGAGTACGGTCACAAGACCAGTCCAAGAAACGAAGCTCAGGGTGGATCACAACGTCACCACACAGTCTGAGCACAAACAACAGTGGCCACAAGGCCAGTCCAAGAAGTAACAGAGATATATAGAAAGCAAAGTAAACAGTACACTCAAGTCTAAGCAACACGAGAACCAGTGTCAACAAGGCCTAACTGCACACAGCACCTCTGGTGGTCACAAGGCGGAAGCGCCTTGGTGAAGATGTCTGCAGTGTTGGCCTCAGACTCCACAAACTCAAAGCGAGCCTGTCCACGCCTCTACAACTCTCGCAGAAGAAAGTACCTGACGTGAATGTGCTTCACTCTGCTCTCCAGTCGTGGCTCTCGACAAAGGAGAATAGACGCCTTGTTGTCAGTGAACAAGGTCGGTGCAGAGCTCGGCCGCTCACCAAGGTCGGTGAGCAAGAAGGTCAACCAACGCAGCTCCTGTGCCGCCATGGCACCAGCGTAGATCTCAGCCTCAGCTGTAGAGGTCGAGACCGAAGAGGAGCGCGTGGACCGCCAGGAAACAGCTCCAGAACCCAGGCTGAAACAGTACCCCTGAGTAGACCTGTGAGTCTCAGCGTCGTCAGCGTAAGAGGAGTCACAGTGACCAGTAAGTACGACAGACTGCTGCCCTCCAAGAACTAGCCCCACGCCTGATGTCGTCGCTAGGTACTTCGCCACCCTCACAGCTGCTGTCCAGTGAACAGGACGGTGTCTCCCTGGCGCAACAAAGCGCGCAAGAACGCTGAGAGGGAAGGCGAGGTCCGGGCGAGTACAAGTCATCAGGTACATGAGGCAACCCACAAGCTCTGCGTAGGGACCACTAGGCTCAAACGGCTTGTCAGGAAAGGGTCCAGTGAGTCTGTGGTCAACAGCAAGAGGTGTGCGCTGTACTGTGGAGTGCTGAAGCCCGAAGCGCTGAAAGACCTGCTGCACCATGTGTGACTGTGAAAGTGTAATGGTGCGAGCAGCTCTGTCCCTGGTGATCTGCAGGCCAAGGTAGTGGCGCAGCTCACCAAGGTCAGTGCAGGTGTGTCTCTTCTGCAGTTCGGACTTCACGTGTGCCAAAGCAACCCTGTCAGGGGTGGCGAAAACAAGGTCGTCAACGTAGACCAGAACAAAGAAAGGTGTGGGGCCACGACGAACGAACAGCGACGGGTCAGCAGAAGACGGCTGGAACCCAAGGTCAGACAGGGTAGAACGCAGGGTGTCGTGCCACTCACGAGGAGCCTGACGAAGACCGTAAACCGGTCGCCTCAGCCTCCACTGGGTCCCAGGAGGGAAAGAGCCAGTGAAGGCAGAGGGACGACGCAGCCAGACCTCCTCGTGAAGACTGCCCTGAAGGAAAGCAGTAGAGAAGTCGAGAGAGTGTAACTCGTAGTCTCTCTGTGCTGCTACGTGTAGTAACACCCGAAGAGTGGTCATCTTCGGGGTGGGCGCGAAGGTCTGAAAGAAGTCAACTCCCTCGCGCTGACTGAAACCTCTAGCCACGTAGCGCGCCTTGAAGACCGGGGGAGAACCCGGTGGCCGCTTCACCCTGTAGATCCACATGCCGTCGACTACGTTCGCCCCAAGGGGGGGAACCTCATCGATGTAGGTGCCTGTGGATCTGTAGGAGGCCATCTCTGCGTCCATGGCGGCTCTCCACTGAGAGGCCCAAGGCCCTGACACTGCCTCAGCGTAAGTGCGAGGAGTCGGAATGTCAAGGGCGTCGGGGTCACCCTCAGGGGCGAGGAGCATGGCACAGAGATGAGGGGAAGCGGCGGCCAGGAACTCTAGCTCGAACTGCCTGTCCTCTAGGGCGTCACAGCCAAGGGCAGACACACCCCCGACGGCCAGAGGACTGGAAGGAGGAGCAGCCACAAGAGCGGTGGCGAAGTCAAGGCGGCGGGTAGAGGCAAACTCAGTGACTGCGGCAGTAAGAGCGGACACAGAGGACACAGAGGCACGAGGGTGGGTAACAAGAGAGGCGAGAACACGAGAGAGAACAGGACGGTACGTGCGGTAGTAGTCAGTGACAGGAGTAGGAAGCGACGCAGTGAGGGCCGACTCAGGAGGAGACGGAAGCACAGACGGAGACGGACGAGGTGGACGAGAACAAAGGAAGGCTGTACGAAGGTCAGTGAAGGGAACAGGAGACGAGGGACGAGCACGAGGAGAGCGACGAGAGGCCCAAGTCTGAGAAGGAGGAGGAGACAACGAAGACTGAGAACGAGGGAAAACGGCAGGAGAGGGGTCAGGAGGAGGAAGCGGAGGACCAGAGACGGGAGGAGAGGGGGAGGAGGAAGGAGAGGGAGAGGGGAGACCAAGGGTCCGAAGACCCGAGACAGGAGGAGGAGATGGCAGCTGCTGCTGCTGCTGCTGCTGCTGCGGCTGCTGGGGCTGCTGCGGCTGCTGCTGCTCCAGCGGCTGCTGCCCCTGCTGCTGCTCCAGCGGCTGCTGCTCCTGCTGCTGTCGCTCCTGCTCCTCGAGCCGCTGCAACTCTCGCTCCTCTCTCTCCAACTCCAGCTGCTCCTCACGAGCACGGCGAACACGAGCCTGGAACCTGGTCGGGTAGGGGTGGGGGGAAGGAGTAGTGTCCGGGGCAGCGGCAGCCCCAGAGTCGACCTCCGAAGCACCAAGCACACCACCCCCAGAGGCAGCACCAACACCAGCTCCAGACCCAGGCTCTCCAGAAACCGAAGGGACACCCTCACCCCCAGACGCAGCACCCCCAGACTCCGCACCAGCACCCCCAGACTCCGCACGACCAGTACCAGCCCCCGGAAGACAAGAGTCCTCTGCAACCCGCGGCTCAGCTCCAACTCCAGCACCCCCAGAACCAGAGACCTGTACAGGGACAGTCGCAGGACCAACCTCCCGAGAGGGAGCACCTGCAGGAGGCGGCGAGGAAGACTGTGGGGAGGGAGGCTGTACAGGGGGGGCTACCGAAGGGGGAGGGCTAGCCTGAGACACACCAGACGGGGCTGGACCAGGGGGGGGAGGCTGTACCGGGGGAGCAGGCGGGGGAGCGGCGGTCAGGAAGAGAGGGGGGGGAGGGACCGGGAGACCTCGACTGGGGTACCTGACGTAGTAGGGGGTGGACTCCTCGAAACGGACGTCACGGGAGTCAAAGAACCGGTGAGAGGGAGGGTGGTAAATGCTGAAGTCAGAGGAGTCCTCAGGGAAACCAAGGAAGACACAAGGAACGGCGCGAGGCGAGAGCTTGTCCGCGGAGGTGTCGCGGACAAGAGCCAAGCACCCCCAGACACGAAACCTCGACGCGACACCAGGGGACCCTGTCCAAAGACTGGTCGGTGAAGCCTCCGGCCGAGAGACGCGTGGCCAGAGGTTCAGCTGGTGCGCGGCGTACCTGACCGCGTATGGCCACAGGAAATGGGGGGCACGGGCGTGAGTCAAGGAGGTGCGGGCAATCTCCATGACCAGGCCTATGCGACGCTCAGCAACCCCATTCTGCTGTGGGGACTCCGGAAGCGTCCAGGACTGACGAATGCCCTGTTCGCGACAGAATCCAGCGAGAATGCCGGAGCGAAACTCGCCCCCGCGGTCGGAGTGGAGACAGCTGACACGACGACCACGAGTGTCCTGGGTGGTAAGCAACCACCTGATCAGCGTAGAAGTCACCTCAGACTTCCTCGCCAGGGGGAACACTGTGGTGTAGCGGGAGTAGTCGTCAACGACCACCAAAAAGAAACGCTCACGCTCAGGGCCAGGGCGAGGAGAGGGGCCCCAGACGTCCAAGTGCAGCGTCTCAAAAGGCTCGGTGGCCGGACGAAGGGAGGAGGAGTGAGGGGTGGCGCGCAGCCTACCCTCGACGCAAGGACCGCACGGTGGTGCAAGGGACGGCGGCAGCGACGGCAAGACACGCGGGAGACCTAAGACAAGACGCTGACGAGACATAGCGCGAAGACGAGGAGGAGAAGGGTGCCCCAGCCGGTGGTGCCACAAAACGGTGGGGTGGGCAAGCGACCGACAGGAGCACGACGCAGCGACCGGACTAGACGGAGGAACCTGACAAGACACAGCTACCTGGGGGGACGGAGCAACCTGGTGAGACGCGAGGACTCGAACGGGGGGCAAAACAGGGGCCGGGGGCAGGAGGGGCGGCTGTGGCTGCGGCTGCGGCTGCTGCTGCTGCTGCTGCTGCGGCTGCTGCTGCTGCTGCTGCAGTCGCTGCTGAGCGCGCGGGCCAGTGTGAAGAGTGTAGAGACCGGAGCCCGGCTCAGCAGCAAAAGTGGCGAGGGGCTGGTAAGAGTCCCCGTCAACACACACCGCAGTCTCTCCAGAAGGCTCAAACCACACACCCACGTGCTGACTCACGAGGGGTCGCACGCCCACCAAGTTCCGGGAGAACGAGGGGACGTGAAACCCAGTGAGAGACCCAGAAGGAGCAGCCGGACACGGCAAGGTGGTAGTGTGACGCGCGGTGACTGGTCCCGAAGTGGGATCAGCCAGCGCCACAGAAACAGGCGCAGGAAGAGGCGTAAGTGTCGTGCTGTCACGAAAGAAGCAGTGAGAGGCTCCAGAGTCCAGCGTGAACGACAGCGAACCGTCCTCTGAGGTAGCCGCTGGACTAGAGTCTACACAAGAACCTACACTAGCAACAGGCAACTGAGCAAGGCTAGCACCTAAGCTAACAACACCAGAGTAAACAGAGTCAGAAACACTAGAGTCAACAACAGCATACATAGCATGGGGACTACCAATCAGATCAACTAACTGCTCAGCAGACATGCCCCACAGAGCGGAGCCGTAACGCTGAACAAGAGGCAGCCAGTCAGGGGCAGGAGCACCAACCCCGTAGACCAAACGAACCGTGTCAGTGAGCTGAGCAAAGCACTGACCAGGGGGGTGAAACCGGCCACAAGGGTGGCCACGACGAGTGCCTGTCAGAACCTGGTAGGTGCAGGGAGTGTAAGCAGCACCGCGCTGGGTCTGACGCAGCCCCGACCCTGGAGCCAGCTGCTGCCGCTGCTGCTGCTGAGGCTGCTGGGAGGAGAGGGGCTGCTGGTGCTGCAGAAGCTGCTGCTGACGCTGAGCCTGGTACCACGCCGCTGCTCCACCAACCGGGGCAGGAAGTACAGGAGGCGACTGACGAACTCGGGCGTCGCCACCACCAGCAGGCGCAGTGGAGTCACCAGTCACTGCACGAGGCGCCTCTCCAGGCCCTGAACCTCCACCGCCGCCAGGCGCAACGCCACCTCCACTACCTCCGCCTCCACCTCCACTACCACCACCAGAACCGCCTTTCTTGCCACTCCTACCGCGGGACCGCGACGCAGTCGTAACAGCAGCTGCAGTCGCGTCAGTAGCGGCAGTGGCAAGTGAGGCAGTAAAGGTGGGTAACTGCGGGACTGTGCACCCGTGGAAGAGTGGGGGGGGCACAGCACCAGAGGCAGCGGCTACCGAGCGAAGGTTGCTCTCGACGTCCTTGAGTGCAGACTCAAGGACCTCGACGGTGAGCTCACTAGGGTGCTTCAGCAGAAGCGCGTCGCGAACGGAGGCAAGGCGGTCAGGGAGGCTAGTGGCGATGAAATAGATAGTAATCGCCATAGGGGGAGGAAGCAGTGCAAGCTGTGCCTCAGAGCAAGCAGCGCGGTGCGAACCTGAGTGAAGTGAACCTCCTCAGACTCAGGGAGGAGGCTGCTGAGCGCGATGCAGGCCGCAGCGTCACGCGACGTCCAAGCCGTCTGGTCAGCTCGCTGAGTGGCAAAGCGGGCTCTAGCGGCGTCGTCAGGGGCAGGTCCTAAAGGCGTAGGGTCGGGGGGCGCAGGTAGGGCACCAGTAGCGTGCGCCCAGAGGGTCTCGCCTGCCTGGACCTGACTCTCTAACAGACGGCGAGCACGAAGAAGCCAGACGGAAAAATCAAGAGGTCTACCGTCAGCGTCGAAACGAAGGACACGCTGAGTCGCCATAGTGAAAACGAACGCGAACGGAGAGGGAGGGGACAGCAGTAGGTGAGAGGCAAATTAGGGTTCGGCGGTACTCTGGGACAGGGGAGGAGCGGACGCCACAGCGGGCGTGACAGCGGGAGGTAACAGGGGACTAAGCAGCGGGGAACGGGAACGGGCACAGCGGCGGGCGACGGCAGCGCGCTCGGCAGCAGGGGCCAGCAGCGCGCGCAGCGGGCGACGGCAGGGGGCGCAGCGGCGACGCGCGCAGCGGCGGGCGATGGCGGCGGGGCCGCGGCGAGGCGCGCAGGGGGCGGACGACGGCGGCGGGGGCGGGCGACGGCGGCAGGCGCGGCGGCGACGAGCGCGGTCGCGAGCGACAGTGGCGGGCGCTGCGGGGACGGGCAACGCGACGGGGGGAAAGGGGCGGGTGCGACGGGACAGGGGGAGGGCGACGCGACGGGGGGAAGGGGCGGGCGCGACGGGACAGGGGGAGGGCGACGCGACGGGGGGAAAGGGGGGGCGCGACGGGACAGGGGGAAGGCGACGCGACGGGGGGAAGGAGCGGACGCGACGCGACGGGGGGAGCGCGACGCGACAGGGGGAAAGGGGCGGGCGCGACTCGAGGGGGGGGAAGGCGACGCGACGGGGGGGCGGGCTACGCTACGAACGAGAGCGTGGCTCGTTACTAGGCTCGGTAACAGCTGGAACGATACGAACGAGAGCGTGGCTCGGCGCTAGGCTCGGTAACAACGAGAAGGAGACGAACGAGAGCTAGGATCAGGCTCGGGTGGTACGAACGGAGAACGGCGGAACGGGATCCCACAGGATCCTAACCTAACTGATACCATGTCAAAATGAAGAATGGATGATGCATTGATGTTGGTTGGGGTACATATAGCTAACCCTAAGTTTTGTACCCCCTAAGACAAACCTCATTATAGGCTACAACATTTGACATTATAATGGTTGTACTGTAGTAGATATTGCAACAAAAACACATACTGCTCAGGATTTTAGGGTTTAGGGTGTCTACTGCCATAGTAAGAAGGATGTATCATGTGATTGTTGCTAAACTGGGTTCAAGCTGAAAATGTGGCATGAGTAGATATTGCAACAAAAACACATACCGCTCAGGATTTTGTAATCTAGAAGTCTGCTGCCATAATAAGAAGGATGTATTATGCAACTCTTGCTAAATTATGTTCAAGCTGAAAATGTTATAATTTGCCACTTACGTGAACAAAAGTTGGCGCTAACCCTAAATGCGCTAAGGCACATGCTATTAGAATCAGTGCCATACAAGAATGAAGTGCGTTGCAGGAAAAAGACTAAGCCAAACTCCGCCTATATCAAAATAATTGGCAGCTCACGCAGTGAGCCCAAACACACGCAAGCACAGATGTTAGGAGAGAGCTAGCGCCAGCCAAGCTCGGGGTTAGTACAGTCAGTGTCAGTGACCGTCAGATGAATTCTTCAGAGGCACCGTCTAACGCTCAAGGCGACTCAGGCAACACCCTAGCCGTTACAGCTGGGCATCGGTATGATTCGACCTCTCGCGGCGGTGTCCGTACGCCCTTCTCGTACGCTGCTTGACACTCGTACGGATGCGTACGAGCCACATTGCCATGCGCACTCTTCAACATTGTGAGTGCTGACATGTCAATGAGGGAAGCTGCATCGAAGGCGACCTCTGACTGCCACAGCTCCGCTTCAAGCTTCTTGCAGTACGCGTAGAAGGCTTCCGTTGTAACGTTCATGCGGAAGTCCAGGCGGAAGAGTAGCTGCATCTCCAGACGGTTCATCTCGGCAGTTGTGACTCCGCCGACTTTGGCGTAGTACGCATTGTTGAAGTACCTGAACGGAGATGAAACGGAAAGTAGTAGACTTGGTGAGATGAGGCGTCATAGGTGCACATTGTTAGGCTGTACGGTCCGAACATTGAAGTTCAATCTACAGTGGCGCTTCAATCATCTCTGAGCACGATGCTGCGCTTTCATTTGTCTGCACCATTCTTCTTCTTTGTTATGTTCACAAAATTTGGCAGAAGTATCGCACACAGGCACTTACGAGTCATCGAGAAACTTCGCGGCGACCATGACGGATGTGATGAGCAGGCGATGCACATTGAGTGACGTCACCACCATGTCATCATGCCGCTCCACCATCTTCTCCACATAGATATACGCCAGCACGAAGCATGCAGGGCTGCAATTGGCGTACTTGAAGATCCTCTCCATGTACTTCTCGACACCGATGGCCGGGGCGCGCAGCCCGTGAAAAACGGTCAGCTTCTCTTCGCCACCCTTGGCTTGATTGGCCTCGTTTCGCTCCACGATTTGCTCGAAAATCGTCGCGAGGACAGAAAGAACGCGAGGCCTTTCGCAAATCAAGTTCGGATCGATCTCTAGAGTGGCGAGGCAGCTTGGAGCAGCCTTGGCCTGTGCGCTGAAAGACAGAGAACCTCCCTTGCCCATTTTGACTTAGACTGTTGCCTTGCGGAAGAAATGCGCCTGGTTTCAATTCACTACTGAAGCGTTCAAAAAATAGTGGAGTTCGACGGAAATGTAGCACCGAACGCCGATTGCTGGATCGAAAATAGGTTCGCACAGGGATGCTAAGTAATCAAGAAATACAGCACGCGAAGGAGTCTGCTGTGAAGATAAGATAGAGGCAATCGAGAAGGCGAAGGAAGAATTTACTACGGAAACGGAGCACGCGACGAGAGAAGGGCTCGGGGTGACTCGTGCAGAACTAGAGGCACACCTGAGCGAAATATGAGGATTAGACCGAATGATTGGTAAGCTTTTATTTCGTGCGAACGAGGATGAACGCGCAATGGCCGAAACAGCGAGCAAAGCGACTCTGCTCTGCTCCGCTTCTCGCTTCTCTGCCTCTTGCCCTCTCTGGTTGGCCCCCTCGGGGTCTCTGGCTCCCTGGCGTTGGCTCGCTCGTTCTCAGGCTCTGATTTCCTAGCTCGCTCTGGCAAACTGTGGCTGGGTCCCCCTCAACAACCCCCTCTCTGACATGGGGAATAGACGAGGGCTACCGCCATCCACGTGGAAAGCATCGGGGTAGACGCGAGTCGAGATCGACGTTCAAGAACGTTGCAGGGAATTACGTGTACAAAGGACGATCTTTTGGAAATAGGGAACATCGAAGATGTGAAATTGGTAGAGATGAAACGAATTTGGGGGCTGTGATTGGCCGGTTTGCATCATAGCTGGCCGCTTTATGTACAATGTGGCTCGCGGTGATGGGAAGAGGATGAGATGAAACGTAGGGAGTGTACGATGATGGAGGGCTGATTGGTCGGAAGGGAAGCGGGAGGGGTACTTGTACTAAGAGAATCGAGACTCGCGGCGACGGCATTTCAACGCAATTTGGAGATGAAACGAGGCGCATGTGTGTGATGCGATGAGATCGAGGCGCTGTTGTCAATCGACCCGCCAGTGTCCACTTTCGAAAATCTCTGCCTCGAACACGGGTTGGTCGCTTTGACACAGCCACCTCTGATTGGCTGACCTTGGTTTGCTGGTCCCACAGCGCCTACCCTTCCTTTCTTTCAGATGCTGGAGGAGGGGGAAGGGAAGGAAGTGACAGGCTGGCAGACTTTTCCGCCCTCCCTCTGGGCGACTCGCTTTTAGGGGAATGTTTTCGGGTTTGCCAGCAACGGCTGGTCTGCGACATGGCTAGAACGTGCCCAGCTGGTGCCTGCGCACCCTGAACAGGGTGCCGTTGGGTTCGCCAGCCATCCATTTCACTCCACAGCGTCTCGACGATGAAACGCAGTGACATCTTTCGTTCGCATTTGGGGAGCGTTTCACGCCCACGTGGCATGAACCGTGAGTTTCGCCATCGACCAACCCCAGAGCGAGTCGCCATGCTCTCTTTTAGAGCACAGCCTGCGTTAGAAGGAGGTGATCAGCGACCAGAGCACTGTTTCAACGACGACGGCGAAAACCTGGGGTTTGGCTTTGCGCCAGAAATCAGGGGAGCAAATTGTGCCAACGGACACGCAAATGTGAGGACGTGGTGTGAAAACGCCCGCGAAGCATTCGACCGCCGTTGACAAAAAACGACAGGCTGGACCAAAAAGAGCTTTTCGATGCTTTTGTGTCACTTCCCATAGAGAGACAACCCTGGACAAGCCAGACATGTGCATTACTAGAGATGTTCAGACAACTCAATATATCAGTATGCTCTTAGAGATAACCAGTTAAGATATTATTATTCACATTACATGAAACGTTTCAAGTGCAATGAATTGTGAACGGGTTCAACGAAACAAGGAAGAAATCAGATACATTGTTAAACGAAGGCGGTTATGGTACAATTTCCTTAGCCACCATTGAAGTTCATTTGGACAAATGTGGCTGGGTTTATTAGACTGGAAACAAAGAACACATTCATGGATGAAAATGCAGGGATAATGTGAAATCAAGTACTTTGTTATTTAATTTATTTATTTCTTTGGATAAAACAAATGCTACCTTACGCAAACCAAGGGAAAATATAGCACAAGGAGACAGGCCCTCTCCAAATTAGAGCCCCGAAGGCCCTCACATGGCGAGGCCACATGACGTTGCCTTATCTCATCTCTGACCCTTCCGTCGCTTACAGCAAGCATCCCACTTAGTCCGCCACATACTGTTCTCCACTGTCGTGAGTGGTGAAGAAATGCTGCGACGTTACATCACATGTTCACCCAGCTTCAAGATTGCTAACATAAACCCGCCTCCTCTCCCTTTCCGAGGAATCCTAGCTCTACAAGTCTAGGCAATCTACGCATTAGTGCACTCGACTACAGTAAGTGAGCCAGTGTATCTTGTCAAGATTGTATATGTAAGGGCGAGCGCAATCACTTGACGCGCCCATCCCCGTGTGCCGCCGTCTGCCATCATCCGTCAGCGATATCAGATTCTGTCAGAACGTTAACGCCGACCGTCAAGGAGACCCGTTCACGAGTGTTCTCGCACGCATCGACGGATACCGGTACGATTCCACCTCTCGAGGGGGCGTCCGAACGCCTTTTTGCACCTCCACGTGGCATGGCTGCACGCGTGCCAGGTGGCCTGGCGGCTTCAGCATGGATAACGAGTTGACGTCCAACGTGGCCTCGAAGGGAGGGCGGGAATTCCAAATCTCCGCTTCAAGCCGCTTGCAGTACGCGTAAAAGACGTCCGTTGTAATGTTCAAGCGGAAATCCATGCGGAATAGAAGTTCCATCTCCAGACGGTTCATCTCGGCTGTTGTAACGCCTCCGACCTTGGCGTAGTACGCGTTATTGAAGTACCTGTACGAGAGAGAGAGAGTAAAGAATTGTGGAGAAAGAAAATGATTTTGCGATGCAGAGCGATATAGCATGATGTAATTATGATTGAAGTTATCAGACAACGCTATGAGCACTGTATGCGGAGGCTGAATTTCCGAGGGGGCGAGAACAAGCATGGGATGACGGGCGCGAATGACAACTTGCGCCAAAAAAGCACGTTCGAGAGGTGGTTACCACTTACGAGTCATCGAGAAACTTCGCGGCGACCATGATGCAGGTGATGAGCAGGCGATGCACATTCAGCGACGTGATCACCATGTCGTCATGCTCTTGCAAGATACGGTCGATGTAAGCATACGCCACCACGAAGCACGCTGGACTGCAATTTGCGTACTTAAATATCCGCTCCAGGTACTTTTCCACGGTGATTGCCGGCGCGCGAAGCCCGTGAAAAACCGTCAACTTGCGGTTACCGGATTTCGCCTGTTTCGCCTCGTTACGCGACACCACGTGGTCGAGGATGCTGGAAAGAATTCCCAATATCCGGGGTCGCTCGGCTGTTGTGTCTGGCTCAATTTCGAGCGTCGAGAGGCCCGAGTAGCTCTTGGGCTGTGCGATCAGTGCAGGAGGGAGAGAACCACCTTTCCCCATAATTCCTGATTTGTAGTTGCTAATACTTCCAATGGTGCGGAAAAGGCTACCAAAGTCGAGTAAATTCTTTGTGATTAGCTAGCTCGTTAACACGAAGGACTACGTTGATGAAGGTTGAACATTCGAGCTTGTTGTTCGTGCTACGGGAATGTAATAAGAGGGAGATGCGAATGGGGATGACGATGCTGCAATGCGCGCGGCTTCCTTACGTCAATGGATAGCGATTGCTGTTGACAAGCATTGGTGGGCAAGAAGACGAGCTAAATTGTGAATGAGTTCAGAGGTCATGTGCGAGAGGGACAGCGGGAGGGAATTGTGGAAGCCGAATGAGGCCAGGGGAAACTAATATGATGCTGACGGACAGGCGGACATTTCGAAATCGAGATGCGGATTTTGATGTTTGACGGCGCCAGGTGTTCGTGTCGATCGCCCTCCCCATGATCGCTTCGGCGTTCGCGAAATTGAGTCGCCTCGCCTCGCCTCGCCTCGCTTCGCCCTTGCGCACATTGTGGTTTCCGCTTCAGCTGCCCCCCGCCCGAGAAAGGGTGTTCTTTCGACGCGAACCTCTCCGCACACGCGAATCGCTAGGAAAATAATTCGTGAGGGGCAGTCGTCCAAAGGGGACTGCTGGACTTTCGGCTGCCCGCACCAGGCCGTCATGGCGTGTGGTGGTCTGCCCGTGCGTGAGCGCAGTGCGCAATTGCTGAGACTTTGCGCCACGGTTGAGTTTGGTGCGCTTGGGGTTGGGTGCTGGTTGGGAGTGGGGAGAAATGCGCGGCTCGATGTTTCAATCGAGTGATTCCTTGTTCGTTTGTTCTCCCAACCAATGTTGATGGGGCGACTCGTCTAAATGGCATTTGCGCGGGAAATGGGGGAGTCCAAAGAGTTGGTCGTTCCCTCTCAATAGTGATCCAGCCCTCGTGCCAACAGAATTGGTGAGAGAAAATTTTATCTAAATACATTATTGCGGGAGAGCTTGGACTGGAAGGTGTTTACCTAAGCATCTAAATCACAAAGTAGCTGACGTGGAATGTTGATGAGGTGGAGGGAGGGCCGTGCTTGTCTCGATATGCACTTTCCTTGCAGGAAATACGGAACCTTGGCGAAACGTCGAATAAAGCTGAGAAGCAGGGATGAGCCCGATTGGCTCACCGCTTCGCGAATGTCAGCAGTATCACAAGCCCGTGTAACCAGGGTCAAGAGCACCAGTTCGTGCGACGGCGAGCAACAGCAGCCGTCAGCTTGACTGGCGACGACGACAAAGGCGACCACCTGTGAGTGTGACGTGCAAGGCGGCAAACCCGATACAGTCTGTCTTACTGAAAATCGGCGAGTGTAGATTTACCTGCTGTTTAGCGTACGTTGTGTGAATAAACACAACAAGCACCAAACATTTCGTCAGAATGAATAATCTTATTTTGGCCGAAGTGAAAACATCAACAATGAAAGCATCGCAGCAAGAGATTACTTCATCAAACTCATACATCTTCTCCACTATACAACCTAACATTGTTACACTCTTCGAAAATACTACCTTCTCGGCGGCAACTCGGCAAAAATCTGAGTCAGCCTCGGCAGGTAGCTCTCTGCTTCCGACGCGAAATGCTGGTCTTTGCCTCTTTTCGACGCACCTCAAGCTTCGCCACTCCCTCCTGCTCCAGCCTCCCTTTCGCATTCAACCGGGGAGGTTTTGAGTCCACTAGAGAAACTCTTCCCGCCTCCCCTTAACTTTCAGTCTCATTTGAGCGAACTGCTCCGTGAACCCAATTCCGTCCTCTGCTGCGTCGTACAAGGCTGGCGGCACAGGCCTCACACTGGCAGCGTTGAAACCAGTGGCAGCAGTAGAAGAATTGACAGCAGTGGCAGCAGTGGCAGCAGTGGAAGAAGTGACAGCAGTGGAAGAAGTGATAGCAGTGACACTACTAGAGAGCTCTTCGTCCCGTCGTCCCTTTGCTTTCAATCTCATTTGAGCAAACTGTTCTGTGAACCCAATTCCGTCCTCTGCTGCGTTGTACAAGGCTGGCAGCACAGGGCTCACACTGACAGCACCGGCAGCATTGATATCAGTGGCAGCAGTGGTAGAAGTGGCAGAAGCAGCATCAGTGGCGAAAGTGGCAGTAGTGGTAGCAGTGGCAGCAGCGGAAGCACCGGCAACAGCATTACCTTGTGACTGAGCAGGCGGTTGCATAGACCCAGCACAATCCTCTGCTGTCGCAGGCAGCACAGGCCGCATTCTGGCAGCACTGGCGGCGCCGTCAACACGAACAACGCCGGTGGCACTGGCAGCACTAGCAACTCGGCCAGCTCGAGCAGAGGTGGCAGCACTGGCAACACTGGCGCCGCGGCTAACGCTGGCAGCAACCCTTAGCTGAGCGAACTGTTCCGTGAACCCAACCCCTCCATCCTCCGCGGCATCGTAGAACGCTGGCCGCAGCGGCTCCTGAAAACCCGCCTTCCCGTAGCCCCCACCCGCAGAAGCTGTTTCTGAAACAGTTCCCAGAAGCTCGTTGCTGTTGCCATCGTCCCCCCTGCTTTCACTGCCTGCGTGCTGCTGGTGCTGCTGTTGTTGCAGTTGCTGCTGTTGCTGTAGTAGGTAGTGTAGATCGGCCACAAGCTGAAGCTCCTGCAACTCCTGCTCCAACGCCCCATCCGACCAATCATCAGCAATTCCCAGCCCATCCTCCTCCGTCTCCACCTCATTCACCTCCCTGGCCGTATTCTCCCCCTTCTCCTCCTCTTCCTTGTCCCGATTCCCCTCCCTACCTGCGCCCACTAATGTGTCTCCCTTCCCCTCCTTATTCTCCTTCGCATTCTCCTGCTCCAACGCCCCATCAATCAAATCATCCGTATCAACCCCCGCAACACCGCCCCCGTCATTCTCAGCACCTAGAGCACTCAGCTCCGGAGGCAGCGGCTCATTCTCCCAGGGGCCAGGAGCTGCTGCAGCTTCATGGTACATTCGAAGCAGATCCAACGCATCCTGCCTGCGCATCTTTCCCTGGTTCAGCAGCTCTCTGAGCGAGTTCCCTTGAGAGGAAGAATCATTCGTCGATGCACAAGGAGTGGCAGAAGAAACGGCAGATACAGGGCCAGAAGATGAGACAGATGCGGAGAGGTCACCAAAGGTAACAGCAGCAGCAGGATGCGAGGAAGTATATCCGGTAGGGGAGGATATCAGTGGACCTCCCTGGGCATAGGGAAGCAGAGCACTAGGTGGAATGCGAAATGATCCGCTATAAGGAACTGGAGAGGGCAGTGCTCCGTTATAAGGAATGTATGGTAATCCTCCTTTAGGCATGCTGGACTCCGCAGGTGGATTCAACCAAGGCCCGGCGTCAGAGGAGGGTGGTGATGGGGATGCGTAGTGTCCACCGTGAGAGAATTGCTCAAACGAAGGCATGAGAGCTGAGGCCTGAGGCTGTTTCGTTGTAATCACCAGCTCTGACATGCCTTCAGGAGCAACAGGTGCATAAAGTGAAAGGCCCGCTGCTGGTTGCTGGCATGAGTTAGGATCTGAGGGCGATATGTGAGGTGCCTCAAGAATTGACTGCCGAAGCGTCAGTTGTGACTCAGGCTCTGAAGATGGTTGGCTGGGTTGCTCACTCAGCACAGGGGCTTCGCCCGAGGGATGTGATTGGCTGGAGAGCCAGTGGTGGAAGCGGAAGAGGCGGAGAAAGCGGGCTCTGGCTCGGGGGTCGAACTGGGGTGAGGAAACGACCGACCGTGCCACGTCAGCGCCTGAAAGCGAATCAGGAACAACACCTGAATTGGAACATTTTTGCAATGTAGCAACTTCCCCTCGCCTTTTCCTTCTCGTCCACCACATTCCGTTCCTCCTTCCCCTCCTTCCCCCCCAGCACCTGCTGCTCCTTCTGATACTTCCACTGCTGCATTTGCTGTAGATCCTCCCCTTTCACTTTCTGCTCCTTCTGCTACAACTGCCACGTCAGCCATTCCTTTCTTTTTCCGCCGGCCGTCTCCGCTGTTTCGCTCACCCCCACGCTCCCTCATCATACCACCCATGCCTGTCATTGTGCTTCGCATCTTGGTGGAAAATCGCTGCAGCAAGCTGCTGGAGGGTCCAGATTCCGACGTCGTATTACCAGAGGGTAAATCGCAAGCTCCAGGTCCTGTAACCTTGTCCTCGTTAACAGCATCCGCAGCGTCACCTTGCGTCGAGTTTTTTTGCGTGGTCGCTGCCATTCGCACGGGTCGTCGAAAGCTTCTTGTGCGGACAATGAAGTAGATGTTAACAAACGTATAATAATAGTAATAATTTCACGGGGAATGAGCGGGAAAACGACGCTTGCTGGTGGTAAAACTAGGTAGTGAAGTTGAAATATGACGAGAGGAGGCGGGAAAACATCCGGATATCAAACGGTGTGAACTGGATGGTGAGGGATTATGAACGAAAAAGGGAGTTGCCTCTAGAAACGTGTATGGGGGAGCAGAGTGGAACCATCCGTTGTTTTACCAACGGATTGACAGGAGGAACGGAGGCGAATAATGGGCAAAGAAAAAGCGACTTGGCAAAGTGGAGCTTCATCTCCGTTGTTGTTCTGGCGTACGGGGAACAGGGCTGCATTGATTTCAGTGCGATTCAGACATTTACGAGACGGTTGAAAGGATTTATCATAACCAACCGCTTTGGACCGCAACATACCATACACGGGAAAGTACACACAAAACGAACATGCGGTTATTTTCGGTTCAGGGGGTTGAAGGGAACTGAAGTTATTTGGGGCGATTTTGGAACCACATCAGGCATAGCTGTGCGAGTAGTAGAGCCAATTTTGCGTCGCGTCTGTTTTCCTCGCAGAGAAACTAGGCACGCTTTTTTTACCGCGCGTTCTTGCAGGTTGTCTACTGCCATGTCCTCTCGCTTCCCCGTTTCCAGGTCTGTCCGGGAAACAATTTTCAATCCAGTTAGGTCACCAGGTAGTAGCGCCGGTATCAGTGCGGGTGATAGGACGACGTCTTCCGCAGCCCCGTTCTTCTCCAGTGAAGCCGCAGGCCCTGGGGGTCCGAAGAACCCCCACCCAGGCCCGCGATCCACCCCGCTCTTTCGCGTGCTGAACCCCGAGCTCTTCGTGAAGCCGAACGCGGCGGTTGCGCTGATCGGGACGGTGGCGTTCGTGGGTGTGCTGGGGTCGCTGTATCTGGAGAAGCAGGCAGTGGAGAAGCAGAGAGCGGAGGCGAAAGCAGCGGCTGAAGCGGCGCTGTTGGCGTCTGGCCAAACTCTATCCTCGGACGACAGGGTTTAGTCAGATTGCTACAGTAGGGTGCACGAAAGTAGTGATCTTGTTTCCGTGGCTGTAGGTTTAGTAGCTGCTTTAGACTTCCCCACACTGCTCCATACGGACGATAGTTATGTTCATGAGATGCTCGGGGATGTTGGGTGAGATTGTCAGCAATCGTCTTAGAGGCACCACTCTTTTTCTTCACTGTGCTATCTTCAGTGCCACATTTGCGCTAGTACTCGTGGGTGCGGCAAAGCCTGAGCTCGCAAACTGCAGTCATGCAGGTGAGGTGCGTGAGTGTGTAGTTCCGTATATTTGACTGCTCAACATACTTCTGAGCATCCGTTTTGATTGGTGAGTACACACCATGCCATTGTCTGCTTTCCAGGTCTTCCATTCGTGCGAAGCATTGATGCAATTCCGTTGTCAAACTTCGGCCGCCCTGGGTTGTCTCACGCTACAATTGCGGGCCATGTTCACCATGGTACGCAAGAGGTAAGCATGTAATCGTTCGAGCTTGCCTCCCTTGATTGTAAGCATCACTGGCTTATTCATGAAAATGTCAGTGATTTGTTACCAGGTAGAAATGTGGATGCAGACCTTTGCTCCTGGAAGTGGAACTCCCATTCACAGACATGGATGCGAGGAGCTGTTTGTAGTCCTCAATGGTACAGGGAAGCTGCTGTTTGCCCCAAATGTCCCTGATCTTGATGCACAAGGCATAATGCAGGCACAAGAAAAAGAAAAGGAGCAAAGCATACCAGGTCTCCCTGTTTCTAGGCTCATCAGTGCGAACATGACCTTCATATTGCCTTCGAATCAAGTCCATCAGGTATGTGGCCCCTATTTTGCTTATCCGTTCTATAAGCATCCATTTGTGAATCATTCCAAGGTTTATTCTTGACTGTGTGCTGCAGATCTTGAACAGCGCTCCTGAATGTGGCTCAGAGTCCTGCAACTTGCTGCAGCTTCTAGTCATCATATCTGAACCTCCAATTCACGTGTAAGTTAAAGAAGCAATAATGTCTGTACAAAGTTCTTCTGTGATGCTACATGCATTTTGTGGTTTTGCAGATATGCCTACAACTCTTGGGATCTTCCACATAGGCAGGCTGATCTCAAGTTCCCATACCCGTGGGATCAAGTGTGTCCTGATGCAATTCCTCTGTAGTCCGTGCTCCGATGAACAAGTTTAACAGGACTTTATTTGCTCGCAGCAAATATGCATGGCCCAATGTCAAATTGATCTTCTGTAGGATACTGGGCCTTCAGTGCTTGCAGCATTTCTTGTGTCAGCAATGGTCGCACCACTTGTTCAGTGCCATCCAGGCTGGTCCATGTTCTTGTAATGCCTTGACATTGGTTGCTCTCGTCAAGCGGAACCCAGCTGAAGGAATGAAGTTTCTCCCAAAATTCGCTGAGGGGCACTCTGTTGATATTCTTTTGGGTGTAAATGAACTCCAAGACACTGTCTATTAGAGGAAGCGGTCCCATGTTTTGTTCCATTAAGATCGTCCTCAGTTGTTGCTTGGACAAAAAAAGATGGCCCCACGGAGGAATAAAGGATCCATTATTCGCATATCTGCAGGTTTTGTCACCTGTTAACTTGGCCCAAGAAGACGCAATGAAAAGAAAGTAGTGAAGAACATACCTGAAGGAAGCATTCATCCTTGCAGCTCGTCGTTGAACCATGTCTTCGTGTATGTGGTGGCCAAAGGGTCCCGTCCAAACAGGGTCCCATAAAAACAGAACTAGCCCTCCAGGCTTTAAGACACGGAACGTCTCGCTGATAAACAGCTTCAAGTCAGCAACGTGCTCCAGAACGTTGTCGCTGAAGACTACGTCAAATGTGTCGTTCAGAAATGGCAGAGTCTTGCAGTCGGTGCTCAGAAACATCGTGTTATTTCG
This sequence comes from Closterium sp. Yama58-4, assembly GCA_947470075.1. Lineage (NCBI taxonomy): Eukaryota > Viridiplantae > Streptophyta > Zygnematophyceae > Desmidiales > Closteriaceae > Closterium > Closterium sp. Yama58-4. The sequence continues at coordinate 283,586 of CANIUD010000397.1, read as the reverse complement.
CTTGACTTTCAGTGCCGATGTGTCATCCCCTTCAAAAGGGCAGTTAACGCCAACGTACTTGCCAACGACTTTTCCCAGCTCATATCCAACGCTTCCGGTCACATCACTGCCGTTCTCCAGCATCGTAACGTTGCTGAGATCTGATCCAAGATGCCTCCGCATGAAATCCAGCAATGTCGTGACCCCTCTCAGTCGATACAATGGAAGTGGGTCATTCCCCGACGTTTCATCGTTTCTCTCATCAGGAACTGTCACAAGCAGTCTGGAATTACGTTCGTAAACGACTGGAATCCCAAGTGTCTTAGTAGCATCTGCACATGCGCAAGTATCAGCAACCATCGGCTGGGAATTGATGAACTCAAATGCTCCATCTCCAACAAGCAGAAGAATGATTGTAAGGAGGCCGAGCGCCGCTCCACACAGAAGAGATGTGCTCTGCTGTGACTTAACATGATCTCTAACCAAAGTGTAGGTCTTCGGCATCTTAGCCAAGGATGGAATGATAGTGGCTAGCTGCTTCGTCGGGAAAAATGAAGAGCATGTGGAAAGCAAAGCATGTAGAATGGAATGGATGCGTGTTGGAGGGGATCTGGTTGAAATGGAGAGCAGAACATTTGTGGATAGGGAGGAGCGGAAAGTCTTGGGAGTTCCGGCCTCGAGAACACCGCATGGTTGTGTAAAAGCAATTCGTGAACCAATCAGGGAGCAGGACACTATCAGGTGCGGCGAATTGACGGCGTTGTGTGGTTGGGTTGTTTATTTAGGGTGCATTCCTATGGCGGGTCTGACATCAGGTCATCCGCCCTTAGTCTCTGATTTGTCTCTTCTCAATGTTGATTTGCCCCTATTTTGAACCACTTCGGGTCTTCCGAGCTTCTAAGGACGAATGACCTGATGTCTGACACGAGGTAGGAATGCGCCCTCAGTTTTCTGAAAGCACCCCAAGAGTTTTCCCTTTCGAAACGAAATCAAACTGATCAATGTCCGACCCATCGCACGATTTGATAGCTCTGGATAGCAAGTTTGATCATTAAACATGTAATATATTTGTGCTTCCACTGGAAATCCCTTTTTTAAGCATCGAGAGGATACCCCTAGATTCCCCCTCCGATCAACCACATCGGTACGGGACATTCTTCTTCAATTGTCCTTTCACTTCCACACAAATATGGCATTCCCCAGACTTCGCGCTTCCCTTCTGTGGAGCTATGGCTTCCTAAAGCTGTAGCTCCATTTTTTCAAGGGCTCCATTGAGCTGCGTAACAATACTGTAAGAGAGTCGTCTTCACTCTCTTCTGACCAGCTTCGCCGTTCGGATTTTTATTAACCTTAAAAAAGGGAAAACAAAATTCCAAAATGGCGAACAACCGCACCGGCTTCAGCCGGTTCCGTGGCTCTTTCGAAGACCTAGTCGGTTCCTTACCCATAACCGAGCCCCTTTTAAGCGGCCGAAGCCCGTTAGACTTCTTCTACGGGCTCCCCTATCGCCCTAGCCAGCCATCGCCGTCACCATCCCCGCAAACCGCCATCGGATCTTCTCTCACCGGCCTCCCAGCGTCGGAAAGAGACTCCGATTATATCGAGGATGGAGCCGTTCCTGTTCCTGGCCGAGCTCCTGGAGTCAACCCCTACATTGTCCTCCCGGGAAGGGGAACTAGACCTGGGTCTAGGCCTGGTGCTGCTCCGACCGTCAGTAATCAGCATGCTCGACGCACAGGACCCCCCCAGGTCCCGTTTCCCGGCAACCGAGCCATTCCTCCTGGTCGCCGGCCCCATGTCCAGCGATCTCCCTCCCCGTTCGGCTCTCTCGCGTCGCTTCACGAAAAGGTTCCGTTTCTGCCTGACGAGGAAGAAGGGAGAGAGTCGCTCGAGTCCACTCCTGGGTTGCCTGAGAGGGAGCCGCCATCTCCGCCGCCTTCCCCGCCGTCGCAGCCGTTCCTTCCGTCCCAGCCTCCGCCTCCGTCGGCGGCGCAAGCGCGCGTGGTTACTCGAGCTCGGGAGGACGGGACCACGTCTTTAAAAAGTTCCATATTTAATCTCTCGAACACGATGATTGGCGCGGGCATGATGGCCTTGCCTGCAGCGATGAACGTCCTAGGGGTCGTGACTGGGAGCGTAGCGCTTATCTTCGTGGCGCTATTAACTTATGGGTCCGTCATGGCCATGGTTCGCTGCACTGTCGCCGCTGCTGCCGCTTCATCCCCTTCTGAGGAAGACCCTTCGCGGTTTCGGGAATCGGACACCTCAGATGATGCCGCGGGAGCAGCAGGAAGAGGCAGAACTGGCAGAGACGGCAATCCCAGGGAATTGGGAAGAAAATTAAACGCTAGCGATGGAGGGAATATCAGCAGTGTTGGCAGCCGCAGTTTCAGTATGCGGGATGAGGAGAAGCTGAGTTATAACCACACCGTGGCTACGGCTCTGGGAAGCACCGGACGGCTGGTGCTGCAGTTGTCGATTGTTGTCAACAATCTGGGCCTCATGATGGTGTTTCTTGATATCATTGGTGAGTGATTCGTTTATTGAGGAGCCTCAGTCAAAGTGTCCATTGTTGTCAACAATCTGGGCCCCATGATGGTGTTCCTTGATATTATCGGTGAGTGTGTATTTCTCTTTGAGTGTCAGAAATTGTGTTGATTGTTGTCGACAATCTCGGTGTTATGTTGCTGTTTCTTGATTTTTTTGGTGAGTGAATCACTTTTGTGGAGCCTCAGAAAAGGTGTTTATTGCTGTCAACAACTTGGGCCTCCTGATGATGTTTCTGATATTATCAGTGTGGCTTTCACTACTTCTCCCGATGCTGATAGGCATGTTTATGTGCAGGTTATGTGGTTCGTTTTTGTTCAGTACAGTGTACTTTGTCCTCCCTGGGGAAGGCCGCATTGTCTCTCTATAAGCTGCACTGACATGCAAATGCTGCCAAAAAACAAAGTATCCTTGCTAAAGCTCGCTCCTTATTGTGCTTGCGGCTTTTCTTGTTCGTTCTCCATGTGTGACTGCAGGGGATGTGCTTGTAGGCAGCGCCACAGGACCTGGCGTTCTGCCACTGGATCAGCTGCACTTGTCCCCAGATTTGGCCAGAAAGACTATCCTCGCTATAGTCATTCTCCTTATTCTGCCTCTCTGCTTGCAAGACAGACTCGGTAAGTTCTGCACTCTGAGAGCGCTTGACATTGTTTGTTGATTCTTGGACGTCTCAACGTCTCAATGTTTCCATATTCCATGTTCTTTGTTTTATGATTTCTCTATTCCCATCTCTCTCCCTCTCTCTCGTCAAACCCCAACCCCTCATTAGCCCTCTCCCGCCCCCGGTCTCCCTCCTCATCATTTCTGTCCTCCCCACCATCCTGTCAACCTCTCATTTGTCCCTCTTCCTATCCACCAATCAGGGTCCATGAAAGTCGCAAGTAAGATATCAGTGGCCCTGGCCATCGCGTTTGTGCTGCTTGTGCTCCTGCTGTCCGGAGGGAAGATTGCAGCTGGTGCCGCCACCATGCCGCCACTGTTCGCCACGTCTGGCAATGCTCTGGCTGTTTTCAGTGTCATCAACATCGTCACAAACGCCTTCATATGCCATTTCAATGGTAAGTATCATGGATTCTATTGAGTTATTTCTTTAGAGTACAAGTGATTCGCAGGTCCCTTGCTGTTTTCAGCGTCATCGACACCGTTGCAAACGCCTTCGCATATGCCATTTTGATGCTGAGTGAGTGCCCCTCTCATCTTAACCACTGCAACATGGATCCTCCTATCATGTTCCTTTCAGCAGTGCTCGATGATTTTTATCCCAGCGCCCCTCGTCATGCTTATTCCATCTCTGCCCTTCCTCTCTGCCTCTCTTGCCGGCCGTAACCTTTTTTCCGTCCCCCACCCCACCCCTACCAGTGACCCCTATCTACAGGGAGCTAAGGGACCGCTCCCTCCCTCGCATGCGCACGGTCGTCCGTTGCTCCGTCATCATCACAACCCTCGTCTACCTCGCAGTCGGCATTTTCGGCCTCGTCCTTTTCGGCCCCGATGTGCACACAGACGTGCTATACGATTTTGACACAAGCTTAGACGTCGTTCCAGGAATGAGCCCCGTGATCGCGGCGCATGCGGTTGCGCTAGGGCAAGGGGTGAAGATCGGGTATGCGATTTCCAGGGTGCTTTCGCTGCCTCTGGCGTTGTTTCAGCTACGGCTGGTTGTGGCGTCGCTGCTGTCGGCTTGTCTGGGGAGGAAAGGGAGAGGAGGGAGGGACGAGGGAAGGACTACAAGCAGCAGCGGCAAATCTGAAGGTGTGGTTGAGGCAGGTGGTTTTAGCAGCGGCCGGACGAAGGAGAGAACGAGGGTAAATTCCCTTGAGTATATTCAGGTCGACGGAAATGAGGATGGGACGGAGGAGGCCGGGGAGGAGGAGGTGGGAGAAGAGAGGGAAGGGGAGGAGACGGAAGGGGAGGAGGAGGACACAGAGGGGGAGGAGGAGGAAGAGGAGGACGAGGAAGCAAGGCTCGAAGAGCTTCGACGGGCGGAAGAAAAGGCAACTAAAAGGCGACGTTTTTGGCGCCAAGTCCGTTTCGTACTCCTTACAGTGTTCCTCCTCGCTATGGCATTTTGTGGAGCGGTGCTGGTGCCGGATATCTGGATAGTGTTCCAGTTTATGGGCTGTACTGCAGCGGTTATCATAGGGTTTGTTTTCCCTGGGCTTGTGGCTTTAAGGGCCAAGGGAGGAACTGTATTAGTGTCTGATACGGTGGTGGCTTGGCTCCTGGTGTTGGTGGGTGTAGCTGTGGGGATTATTGGTATTGTTGTTAATGTTGTTGTGCTCTTGAACGATGGCATGCCTTGATGCCATGATAGGCACGTGTTTCATGTTACTGCACCTTGCGCTTGCTGCAACTGCTTTTTCTACGGTATTAATTCATTTTCCTGAGGTTGGTGTCACTGGTATGATTTGTTTGCATCAATCAAATCACACAAGGTTCAATACTGCTGCTACCAATACTCTTGTTGTGTTGTGTGTGACCTTTTTCCTTTAACCTTGTTCCTCTTGTTCCGACGTACGGTACTGTATGGTGCAATAGACTGCTGTTGCCAGCAGCACTCTGCAAAGTGCGTAACATGTTGTTGCCAGATTCCACAGCCCAGCTCAGCACCTTTCATCCACCAGGTTTTGCTCTGCCAACAGCATGTGACTGACAATTTGTGCACAAAGTAGCCTTTTTTCACGTATCTAGGTTACACCATTATCTTGAACTGTCATCATAAATAAGAGCGTTGTGTTACATCATAACAGCTGTTGCACGTTCTGGCGCTGCTTCATCTTGGAGGGTGGCCATCTGCCATTCTTCCTCAGCTTCCTCTTCTGCACCAACTGCACAGTTCATCCCCCCTGGTCTTGGTTTGCCAGCAGCAGCACGTACTGTATAACGAATAGCACACAAAGCAGCATATTTCCTGCATCTTGGTTACACACAGGCTATAACATTCATTTGTCTTATCACAAAAGTGAGTGTTACACATTCGAGTGTTACACATTCTGGTGCTGCTTCATCTTGGAGGGCGGCCATCTGCCCTTCTTCCTCAGCTTCCTCTTCTGCACCAATCGCTTGCGCCGCTGCTCCTCCTTCCGCGCCGCCTTGATGTCCTCTGCTAACTGTAGCGGCAGCTCCTCCACTGCTGACGTGGCCTCCGCCACGTCAGCTGCCAGCTCGACCAGTGGTGCTGTGGTGGCGGCGGCCTGAGGGACGGCGAGGCGGAGTGAGCGCATGGAGAACGTGAGGGGCTCGCCTGGAGTGGGGGAGGGGGAAGTTGGTGGGGGTGGGTGGGGGTGGAAGTGAAGGGAACGGCAAGGGTACGCGCACAGGGGCATGCGGCTTGCGGACGGCGAGGCGGAGAGAGCACATGGAGAACGTGACGGGCTCGCCTGAAGGGGATTGAAAGCGAGGGCGTGGGGAAGAGGGGGTGGGGGGAGGGAGGGGAAAGAAGAGCGGGAAGAAAATGGGCGAGGGAAAGGAAAAGAGCAAGGGTAAGCAAAGGCGTAGGGACAAGTGGCTCAGAGGAAAGCGAGTCGAAGAGAGTGGATGGAGCAACTCGGTTCACCGAAGGTTGCGGGGGCGGTGGCGGGCGGGGTGTGTGTGGAGATGGAAGGTGAAGGGAGCGGGCAGGACGTGAACGGGGAAGGAAATATTTGAAGATAATGGAGGGACTGAGGGATGCGAAGGGAGAGAAAGGAGGGAAAGTGGAGGACATGGAAGGGCAGAGGGATGAAATGAGTCAGTGAGAGGGCGCTATGACGACTTAAGAGTGACTCGCTCATTCCGAGTAACAAACGGGTGGTTGACAAAGGAACGAGAAGAGTTTGACGAAGTGACGTGGCAGGTAACATAGAGCTGTAGAATGAAGGAAGCGGGATGAGCCAGGCTGATGAGTGAACCAGGCGGACGAGCTAAGTAGATTCAATTCGATACACGATTTCCCCTCGACGTCTTCGACGCAGTCTCAATGAGCAAGCCGAACACGCACAAGTCGAACTCAGTGCGCACAAGTCGAGCCCGAATGATTAATGCTACACGGCTTTATCTCCTCTACTCCTTCTCTACTCCCACGTTTCAATGTCTGCATCTTCACCTGCACTGCCGTTCCGAAGAGCCACGAAAGAGTTTCCAGTCCCGTCCTCGCTCATTTTTGCAACATGTGTTGCCTAGAAGAAGCTCGAGAAGGGTCGAAGCTCATGTCAGATAACGGCATTCGCACACTACTCTTAGGCGAAGTTTCTTGCAAGCGTGAACGTCAATGCTAAGGATCGTAACGGCGCGAACCCTCAGACATGCGTGATTTCTCGTAGGTGATGACGGAAACACTCTACTTTCTGCCTCAAAGCCCCTAACACTACGTTTGGCCCTAACCCTAATCAGGAAGCGTAAGCCTGAGACGCTTAGTGGAAGGGCCTGAGACCTAAGGTACTCACAGGCGAGGCTCTTGCTCCGCGACGAGACGGTGGAGAAACTGGCGGAAACCGCGGCGGAGCTAAGCGCGGGGAACAATGACGCCATAGCAGCCATGGCTGAAGCACGGACCCGAAGGACGCGGCGAATCTTACGGGGAAAACAATGTGCGTCAGGCTGAAGGACGCTGAACAAGCAGCAGAGACTAAAAGAAATAACTAGGTATGTAGTAAAAAACTGGTAGGAGCCAAAACCCTTCAGGCAGGTCTGCGCGGAAAGCGGCCTTGCGGGGAGATGCGGGGAATGCGCGGTCGGACACATCTTGGGCGGAATAGTCGGCGGAAAGGTAGAGCGGGGACCGGTGAAGGGGGGAGTATGGGCTGATCTGATTGGTGTTGACAGCACGCGCGGGGAAATCTCAAGGGTGAGGGCGCGGGGGTTTGGCATGTGGCGATGCAATTCAATTTCACTCTGACATTGCACGTTTTAGTTCGTTGCAATACGGTCAGAGGCATTAGGGCTGTCTACCGTGTTGAAACTCACTGAACCGCACTGGACGATCGATGAAAAAACACGCTAGTGTTCATGGATGGGTTTCGGGGACACGTGGCAAAAAGGAAGGCGTCAAGAGACACGTCAACACAAAGTCACAAGAGTAATCCGCGTCAGTAGACGTCTTCAAAGAAAGAAAACACAATGTAGACGATCAACAAAGTGACCCTAATTACATACACAGACGTAAAAACATAAACCCTGATCACTGAGAAAGCCTAAACATTCAAAGAGAATTACTAGCCTATACATATTACATAGCGAAGAATTCTCAGCACACCACGTGGCCATGAACGCCTCCACCTCGAGCTTGCGCTGCTACAAGCGTTCGGTTGGCCACTACAACCGCCGCTTTCGTTGCACTGCGCAACGCATCAGCCAACGGCCCGAGTCTCAGCGCCGAACCCCATTGCTGCGTACTCACTATAGCCATCTCGTTACTTCCCACAGTCCCATCATTGTTTTCCACGCCTCCATTATCACCCATTTCCTTTATCACACCCACTTCCACGAGGACCGCAACTTCCCGGAAATCCACCACTTCTCGGAGCACCTGTACCATGACCCGACCACCATAGGCCGCCTCCAGCTCAATGATTGCTGCCAGCGCAGCAGCATCCACGTCAGCATCCTCCGCAGCAGCATATGTCGCGCTCTCCTCCGAGCCATGACTTGCCAACCTCGAAAACACCCGGCTGTCATCTCCTCCTCCTCCTCCTCCAGTAGCAGCAGCAGGCGCAGAAGCAGCAGCAGCAATACCACCAGCAGGAGCAACTGAAGTGGAACGAACGGTGCCAGAGACAGCTGCAGCAGCAGCCGTGAGAGAATCATCAGCGTAAGTAGTTGTGCTGCCGAAAGCACACGAGGCACCAGCAGCAGCAGCAGCAGCAGCACCAGCACCAGCAGCACCAGCAGCACCAGCAGCACCAGCAGCAGCAGCAGCAGCAGGGGCAAGGCCATGCGGATGCGTTCCGTTAAGAGTCATGCCTGCCATTCCAGCCGCCACATGCGCTGCTCCAGATAAACCTCCCCCAGATAAACCTGCGCCAGTCTGCACCCTCAGCACCAGCAGCAGCACCACCAGCAGCAGCAGACGAGGTGGTTGGGGCAGGCACAGAGGCAGAGAGGCTTCTGGAGAGAGAGGGAGGTACAACTGGTGCAGCTGCTACCTCCTCTGCACTGCTCCACACCCCCACCGACGAATACACCACCCCTTTCACCCGGTTGCTCAGGTAACAGCTCATCATGCCACCTGGCGCCAGGCTGGCGTGGCCCGCCGCCATGTCAGCGCCAGCGTCAGCAGGGTCGGCATGGGTGGACCGGCCAGCGAAGGGGAGCGAGAGGGAGAGGCGGAAGGAGGAGCCTTGGGAGGGGGCGGAGTCGCAGGAGAGAGTGCCGTGCATGAGAGAGGCGAGCTTCTGACTCACAATCAGGCCCAGGCCGGAGCCTGCTGGGGTAGATGAGCTGGGATGGAGGGACGGGGGGAAGGGGGGAGAGGTGGGAGAGAAAGAAACTTGGAGGCGGAAGGAGGAGCCTTGCGAGGGGGTAGAGTTGCAGGAGAGAGTGCCGTACATGAGAGAGGCGAGCTTCTGACTGACGATCAGCCCAAGGCCTGATCCTGCAGGCGTCGAAGAGCTGTTGGGAACGCAGGGCAGAGGGAAGGGGGGAGGGAAAGAAACACAGAGACTTGGAGGCAGAAGGAAGGAGGAGCCTTGGAAGGGGTCAGGGTGGCAGGAGAGAGCGCCGTGCATGAGAGAGGCGAGCTTCTGACTTACGATAAGCCCAAGGCCTGATCCTGCTGGGGCAGAGGAGCTGCTGGGAAAGCGGGGTGAGGGAAGGGGGAGGAAAGACACACAGAGACTTGGAGGCAGAAGGAAGGAGTCTTGCGAGAGGGTAGAGTGGCAGGAGAGAGTGCCGTGCATGAGAGATGCGAGCTTCTGACTGACTACAAGGCCCATGCCTGACCCTGCTGGGAAAGAGGATTGTAAGATGCAGGAGAGGGAGCGAGTCATGAGAAGGGGTGGGGGAGGGAAGAGAAAGGGGAAAATCATTGTAGGAAAGGAGCGTAGCGAAGGGTTCACCTATGGAAGTAGGGTCCTTATATGGAAGTAGGGTCCATATATGGAAGTAGGGTCCACATATGGAAGTAGGGTCCACATATGGAAGTAGGGTCCACATATTTAAGTAGGGTCCATATATGGAAGTAGCACTCACTGGGATTCAGTGTCAGATGCGCCACTAGAGATGGCCGGTGCTAAGCTGGGATCAATGCCCGAGAACACATGCTGCCGCTGCTCTTCACTCAACCCAGCACCCACAAGCCATCACCCATCAACCACCACTCATCAGGGTCCAGAGCAGAGTAGCCTTACTCACCGGGATTCAGTGTCAGACGCGCCACTAGAGATGGCCGGTGCTAAGCTGGGATCAATGCCCGAGAACACATGCTGCCGCTGCTCCTCACTCAACCCAGCACCCACAAGCCATCACCCATCAACCACCACTCATCAGGGTCCAGAGCAGAGTAGCCTTACTCACCGGGATTCAGTGTCAGACGCGCCACAGAGATGGCCGGTGCTAAGCTCGGATCCATGCCCGAAAACACATGCTGCCGCTGCTCCTCACTCAACCCAGCACCCACCACCCAGCACCCACCACCCACCACAGCAGCAGCAGCACTCACCGCGATTCAGTGTCGGAAGCGCCACAAGAGATGGCTGGTGCTAAGCTGGGATCCATGCCCGAAAACACATGCTGCCGCTGCTCCTCACTCAACCCTGGCCCTGAATCCGCCACACAGAAGACAAACGGAAACATCTCCTCCGCATCGTCAGTCGAAACGTTTCGGCCCTGCCCACTCCGCTGCCCGGACTGCTGCCCGTGCACGAGCCTTCCGGCCAGCACGTCTCTTCCGTACTCGTTATTAGCCGCTTCGCCAGATGCCTTATAGAGCTGCACCTCGACCCAGCCTTGTTCGGTGTACTCCACAGCGTTACGGAAGAAATTTGCTACAATCTGCTGCACGCGGTGCTTGTCGCCCTTTACAATCACGTCGGCACACTGCGGCTCCACCGAGCAGAAGACTTGTAGACCCTTGTCCCCCGCGTTCTCATGCTCCTGGGGTTGGGGGGAGGGGGGTTGAGGGGGGTTGAGGGCGGTTGAGGGGGGTTGAGGGGGGTTGAGGGCGGTTGAGGGGGGTTGAGGGGGGTTGAGGGCGGTTGAGGGGGGTTGAGAAAACCGGGAGCGGAGCGGGGAGGCAAGGGGAGGGACAGCGGAGGAAGCCAGAAAGATGGAGGATTAGCAGGAGGAAGTGGAGAGGCAGTTTGCGACACTCAACCAACCCTGGGCCATGGGGAAACCCACCTATGCTATGTGTCCTGTAGGTAGGCTGCTCCACCCACCTGGGCTATCACGGCGTCCACCACGTGAATGAGCTCAAACGTCTCGCTCTCCACCTCCAACTTGTATGCAGAGGGGGAAACATGGCTAGGGGGAAAACCATATAGACCATGTGGGGAGGGCGGGACTCACCTGGGCTATCACGGCGTCCACCACGTGGATGAGCTCAAATGGCTCGCTCTCCACCTCCAGCTTTCCCTCCTCTAGCTTGCTGAGATCCAACACATTGTCCACCACACGGCGAAGATACTTGCTGTTGGGGAGAACAGTTACGGACAGGTGGGAAGATGTGACGAGGGATGCAGAGGGGTGATAAGGAGTGAATAACAGTGCTAGATCGCTCTCCACCTCCAGCTTGCCCTCCTCTAGCTTGCTCAGGTCCAACACATTGCCTACAACCCAGCGAAGGTACTTGTAGCAGGGAGTTGATGATGGATGCAGAGGGGTGGCAGCAGGTAAATTACGGTACCAGCAGAGCAGAAACGCGAAGGGACAGAGCAGAGAGAGACACAATTAATTAAGATATACATGGGAGCAGCACACATATCCGCAGGTGCTGGTCGCGTGAAGTGTAGCAGGTTCCTCTGTCCAATCACATCAGGACATCTCAGTGCCTTCCAGGAAGCTGACTACTGAGACGCCTCAAGAGAAGAGCGGATGGACAGAAAAGATATGCATACCCGCAGGCCGAGGTGGCATGCAGCAGGTCCCTCTGATCCGACGACATCTCAGTGCCCTCCATAAAGCTGATGGACGACAGGATGCCGTTCAGCGGGTTGCGGATCTGGGTAGAGGGTCATGTGGGGGAGGCATGAGGAGTGCACGGGTAGGGTGTTGAATGTATACATGAGATTCAGCGGGCATGAGATTCAGCGGGCATGAGATTTATGGTCCACAAATGATGTGTGTTGATTGATAAGGATCTGATGGGAATTCTACGCTGCCCTTGCCAGCCCCCTTGTTTCACCTCTCTTCACCGCACTCAACCCCTCAATTCACCAGCTGTACAACACACGACACCTCCTCACCGCACTCGTGGCACAGGCACGCCAGCTGCATGGTTTTGGCCCGACTCGCCGCATCTGCCACCATCTTCATTGCCGATGCATTCTCTGCTGCCCTGTCAACCCTCGTTTCACCTCGCTTCACCGCATTCAACCCCTCATTTCACCACCATCACCACATCTCACACCTGCTCACCGCACTTAACCCCTCTGCGTACCTCGTGGCACAGGCACGCCAGCTGCATTGTTTTGGCCTGGCTAGCCGCCTCTGCCACCATCTTCATCGCCGATGCATTCTCCGCTGCTCTCCTCTCCACCACATCTTGCATGAAGCACGTTGCTCCCACCGGCTCGCCTGTGGGGGAGCGCCTGGAAGCACGGGGATGGGGTGGGAGAGAGGGAGGGGGCTCACAGCATCAGCTCTCTGCTGCTCTCCTCTCCACCACGTCTTGCATGAAGCACATTGCTCCCACCCACCGGCTCACCAGTGGGGAGCGCCTGAGATGAAATGAAAGCAACAGGGATGGAGAGAGGCGGGAAGCAACGGGAACGGGTTGAGGAAAATATCGGGTTACGTGGTCAACCAGTTCTCCCCTGCCCCCTCTGCCACCATGTTCATCGCCGATACATTCTCCGCTGCTCTCCTCTCCACCACGTCTTGCATGAAACATGTCGCTCCCACCGGCTCACCAGTGGGGGGGGAGCGCCTGTTGTGAAAGCAAGAAAGACGAAGGGAGGGACAGAGGAGATTAGGGTTTAGGGTTTACGCGATCAGTTTTCTGCCGCAGCATCTGCCTGCCACCATCTGCCGGCCACCATCTGCCGGCCACCATCTGCCGGCCACCATCTGCCTGCCACCATCTGCATGGCCCGTGCGTTCTCCGCTGGCCTCCTCTTCACAACGGCCTGCATGCCCTCCTCTGCATGAAGCACGTCGCTCCAGCGACGCAGCACGCGCTCTGCTTTATCAAGCTGCACCACAGTACACCACAATCCACCACAATGCATCGCATTGCACTCTCCACCACAGCACACACAGCTCAACGTAGAACCGCGCTGGACCACCTTGCACCCACTGTACCCCGTCTCAACCCCTTTGCACTGCACTGCGCCTGCTGATGATGTGCAGGAGCGTGTTCATAGGCAGGCTGTGCACCGCATCGAACCGCATCGTACCGTACCATACGGCACCATAACGCACCGACCGTACCGCACCTGCTGATGATGTGCAGTGTCCATGGGATGGCCATGCACCGTATCGAACCACACCGCACCATACCGTACCGTGCCATACCGTACTGCACAGCACCACACTACCTGCTGATGATGTGCAGGAGCGTGTCCATGGGACGGCCGTCCCACGTCTTGAGCTGCAGCTCGTGGTTCCTCGTGTCCCTCCCATTGAGTGCCTGGCAGAGTGCTATCTCAAACATCACCAAGTTATCCTGGATTGGGGAAGGAAGGAGGAAGGAGGAAGGAGGGGAGGGAGGGGGGAGGCGGGATTCATGGGATGGCAACTGCAGCTCGTGGTTCCTCGTGTCCCGCCCGTTGAGTGCCTGGCAGAGGGCGATTTCAAGCATCACCAGATTGTCCTGCAAGGGGGAAGCAGGAAGCAAGGCGAGTGGGAGGTGATGTGAAGGAGAGTTGGCTGCAGCTCATGGTTCCTCGTATCCCGGCCATTGAGAGCTTGACAGAGGGCGATTTCAAGCATCACCAGATTGTCCTGCAAGGGGGAAGCAGGAAGCAAGGCGAGTGGGAGGTGATGTGAAGGAGAGTTGGCTGCAGCTCGTGGTTCCTCGTATCCCGGCCATTGAGAGCTTGACAGAGGGCGATTTCAAGCATCACCAGATTGTCCTGCAAGGGGGAAGCAGGAAGCAAGGCGAGTGGGAGGTGATGTGAAGGAGAGTTGGCTGCAGCTCCTGATTCACCAGAGTATCCTGCAGGAAAGGGGAGGATGGGTGGGTAGAGGAGTGATGTGGGGTGATGTTAGTTCATGTGAGGGGAAGGGTGGGTAGAGGAATGAGCTGTAGCTCGTGGTTCCTCGTGGTTTAGTGCCTGGCACAGGGCGATCTCAAACACCACCAGGTTATCCTGCGATCTCCCCCACAAGCCACCTCCCCCACAAGCCACCTCCCCCACAAGCCACCTCCCCCACAAGCCACCTCCCCCACAAACCACCAGCACCGGCTGGTCGGGAATCAGCAGCACGTTTTTGAGTCGACTCAAAAATGGAATCAGCAGCATGGGATGCTGCTAAGCACCTCCCCCACTAGCCGCCTACCCACAAGCCACCTCCCCCAGCGAGCCAGCCACAAGCAACAATCTTTACCTGGTTGGGAGGCAGCAGCATCGGATTGCTACTAAGCACCTCCCTCACAAGCCACCTCCCTCACAAGCCACCTCCCTCACAAGCCACCTCCCCCACAAACCGCAAACACCAGTCATTACCTGATCGGGAATGAGCAGCATCGGATTGCTACTAAGCACCTCCCTCACAAGCCACCTCCCCCACAAGCCACCTCCCTCACAAGCCACCTCCCTCACAAGCCACCTCCCTCACAAGCCACCTCCCCCACAAACCGCAAACAACAGTCATTACCTGATCGGGAATGAGCAGCATGGGATTGCTGCTAAGCACCTCCCCCACAAGCCGCCTGCCCACAACTTTTTCTCGGGGCAGCCCGCTGGTCTGCTCCATGGCAGCGTTCCACTCGGTCACCCGCCCGCACTCGTCCACGGTGAAAACCAACAGATCTGATTGGTCCACAGCTGCCCGAGCCTCTGCCTCGGGCATCTTGTACTGGAGATGGGGGGGCATAGGGGGAGGTGGGGGAAAGGAGGGAGAGAGGCGATATTTGAGGCGCTTATAAAATTGCCCCCTCAAAACACACACTGAGAAAATGCCGTGTCCCTCTGTGCATTCGTCTGTCCCTCTGTCCATCCCTCTGTCCATCTCTTTACCCCATTCCCCCCTCCTTCCTCTCATCCGCCCCCCTACTCACCTCCCCAGCCAGCACTTTGAGCGCGGTGATGTCTTGCCCCATCAGCCGCACGCTCATCAGGTTGCCATGCCGGTCGTGCTGCCCATACGCGCTCACCAGCACATGCACCAGCCGATCCAACTCCCCCACCGCCCCTCCCTCTCCTCCTCCACCCCTTCCTCCTCTCCCTCCTGCTCCTCCTGCTGCTGCCGAACCACCAACCCCACCAGCAGCAGCATCAGCAGCATCAGCAGCAGCAGCAGCAGCGGCGGCGGCGTCAGCAGATTCAGCCGACCTCGCCAGCAGAGCCACATCAAACGGCTGAACATCATCCCCTTCCGCCAGCACCTCAATAGCAGCCACGAAGTGCGCGTGAGACTCGGGAGCGAGCACGCTCGCAAAGAAGTTGCTCCCCAGCACCTCAACTTTGGACCGCCGCGTGATGTGGGCGGCCTTGCTGTTGAACTCGGTGACGGTGCCGTCGCTGCTGATGCCAATGATGGGCGTGTGGGCCGACTCCAGTTGATTCTCAAGTGTTCGAGCTACCTCTTTCAATTGAGATTGGATGGTTAAACGCTCCGCGTTCAACTGGGCCTGGTGGGGGGTGAGCAAAGGCAACAACAAAGGCAGAAGGCAAGGAGGGGAGGGAGGAGACATAAGGCAGGTGGAAGAGTCAAGAGGGTGATGTGGGCGGCCTTGCTGTTGAACTCGGTAACGGTGCCGTCGCTGCTGATGCCAATGATGGGCGTGTGGGCCGACTCCAGTTGATTCTCAAGTGTTCGAGCTACCTCTTTCAATTGAGATTGGATGGTTAAATGCTCCGCGTTCAACTGGGCCTGGTGGGGGGTGAGCAAAGGCAACAACAAAGGCAGAAGGCAAGGAGGGGAGGGAGGAGACATAAGGCAGGTGGAAGAGTCAAGAGGGTGATGTGGGCGGCCTTGCTGTTGAACTCAGTGACGGTGCCGTCGCTGCTGATGCCGATGATGGGCGTGTGGGCCGACTCCAGCTGGTTTTCTAGAGTCCTGGCAACTTCTTTAGCTGGGATTGGATGGTCAGGCGCTCTGCATTCAGCTGGGCCTGCTAGGTGGGAAGGCAGGGAAAAAACGATGGAGAGGAGGGGAGAGGGGGAGAGGGAGGGAGATACAAGGAAGGGTGGAAGACAAGAGTCAAGAGGGTGATGTGGGCGGCCTTGCTGTTGAACTCTGTGACGGTGCCGTCGCTGCTGACCCCGATGATGGGCGTGTGGGCGGACTCCAGCTGGTTTTCTAGAGTCCTGGCGACCTCTTTTAACTGGGACTGTATGGTTAGGCGCTCCGCATTCAGCTGAGCCTGGTGGGGTGTGGAGAGGAGAGGAAGGCAGAAGGAGAGGAGGGGAGAGGAGGGGAGAGCAGGGAAGAGGAGGGGAGAGGAGGGGAGAGGAGGGGAGAGGAGGGGAGAGGAGGGGAGAGGAGGGGAGAGGAGGGGAGAGGAGGGGAGAGGAGGGGAGAGGAGGGGAGAGGAGGGGAGAGGAGGGGAGAGGAGGGGAGAGGAGGGGAGAGGAGGGGAGAGGAGGGGAGAGGAGGGGAGAGGAGGGGAGAGGAGGGGAGAGGAGGGGAGAGGAGGGGAGAGGAGGGGAGAGGAGGGGAGAGGAGGGGAGAGGAGGGGAGAGGAGGGAGAGGAGGGGAGAGAGGGAGACAGAGGGCACAGGAAGGAAAAGAGAGGGTGATGTGGGCGGCCTTGCTGTTGAACTCGGTGACGGTGCCGTCGCTGCTGATGCTGATGATGGGCATGTGGGCTGATTCGAGCTGGGACTAAACAAGTGTTCAAAACTAACATGATCGCAAGATACTGAAAC
Source organism: Closterium sp. Yama58-4 (assembly GCA_947470075.1). Classification (NCBI taxonomy): domain Eukaryota; kingdom Viridiplantae; phylum Streptophyta; class Zygnematophyceae; order Desmidiales; family Closteriaceae; genus Closterium; species Closterium sp. Yama58-4. The sequence goes on along the minus strand of CANIUD010000397.1, from coordinate 266,889 downwards.
GAATGTCGACCAGTCACACGATCTCACCTGGATCTTCAGCTTCAGGTCTTGTGTTTCGGAGTGGGGCAGCGAGTCCTTCACAATGAGGCAACTTTGTACCTGTATTGATCAATCTACATTCCAATCAACGCAACAGTCAGCCAGTCACACACACTCTCACCTGGATCTTCAGCTTCAGGTCCTGAGGCTCGGGGTGGGGCAGCGAGTCCTTCACAATGAGGCAACTTTGTACCTGTATTGAACAATCTACATTCGAATCAACACAACAGTCAGCCAGACGCACACGATCTCACCTGGATTTTCAGCTTCAGGTCCTGAGGCTCGGGGTGGGGCAGCGAGTCCTTCACTATGAGGCGCAACCCTTGCATGGCGTCCACCTGGGGGAAGAAAGTGTAGAGGGGTTTGGGGGGGTTTAAAGGGGTGGAGAATATCAGTGGTGCGGGATATAAGGGTGGGGCAGCGAGTCCTTCACTATGAGGCGCAGCGCAGCCCTTGCATGGTGTCCACCTAGAGGAGGGAGAGGGGTGGAGAGGGGTTTGCGGGTTGGGAGAGGAGGTTCAAAGGGATGGAGAAGATCAGTGGTGGTATCAGTGGTGGGAAAGATAATCAGCAGTAGGATGAGCAAAGGAGTGGTGGAGATGAATGGTGATGCTGTTATTCTTTCCTTCTGTGACTGTGTGGTGCTGTGTACAGTTCTGTGCGGTTCTGACTGGTTGTGAGTGGCTGTATGCGGTTCTGTGCTCTCTGTTCAACACCACCTCCCCTCACCTCAGCGTCAGTCCAAGGCTGGCTCTGCAGCTTCACCACTTCCAGGTAAGCAGCAAACGAGTTGCGGGGATGCATGGTGGCGCCCTCGCCTCTCTTCCTATGCAGCTCTGTGCGATTCCATGCGGTTCTGTGCGGTTCTGTGTGCCCTCCAAACAATCCCATCTTCACTCACCTCAGCATCGGTCCACGGCTGGCTCTGCAGCTTCACCACTTCGAGATACGCCGCAAACGAGTTGCGGGGATGCATGGTGGCGCCCTCTCTCACTGTGTGGCTGTCCTTGTGGCCCGCCCATGTGATGTTGCGCTCGATGCCTGCCAAGACGGGGGGAGGTGGGGAGGTGGGGAGATGGGGAGATGGGAGGATGTGGAGATGGGAGGATGTGGAGATGGGAGGATGGGGAGATGGGAGGATGTGGAGATGGGAGAGGGAGGAGAAGGAATGACGGGGATGCAATGCATGGTGGCGCCCTCTCTCACTGTGTGGCTGTCCTTGTGCCCCGCCCACGTGATGTTGCTCTCCATGCCTGTCAGGCCAAGACAGATAGAGAGTGACAGAAGAAGAGGGAGAAGGAGTTACGTGGAAGCATGGAGGCACTCTCCCTCTCTCACTGTATGGCTGCGAGTCCTTGTGCCCCGCCCACATGATGTTGCTCTCCATGCCTGTCAGGCCAAGACAGATAGAGAGTGACAGAAGAAGAGGGAGAAGGAGTTACGTGGATGCATGGAGGCACTCTCCCTCTCTCACTGTGTGGCTGTCCTTGTGCCCCGCCCACGTGATGTTCCTCTCCATGCCTGTCAGGCCAAGACAGATAGAGAGTGACAGAAGAAGAGGGAGAAGGAGTTACGTGGATGCATGGAGGCACTCTCCCTCTCTCACTGTGTGGCTGCGAGTCCTTGTGCCCCGCCCATGTGATGTTCCTCTCCGTGCCTGCAGATAGGAAGAAAGGAGAAGATGAGAGAAGAGGGGTGAGTGGGGAGTTGGGAGAGGGAGGGAAAGGGCAGCCCAGCTTGCTCGAGGGAAGTCTAGTTTTGAGGCGCCTCAAAACTGGGCAGCCCAGCTTGCCTAAGGGAGTTAGTGACAAAAACGGTGTGTTGGCGCAGCAAGGCAAACCTTAAATCGTAAACCCTGAACCCTCACCTGACCAAAACCACAATAGGAAATCTCCCCGGGCTCGACACCATCGCAGCAGCCAATTCGCACACAGCCGGGGCGAGGCGCGAGGCAAAGAGCAGTCCCGCTTGTTCCAGGGAGTTGGTGACAAAGACGGTGTGGAGGAGGAGCAGGTGGGTGAACCCTAAACCCTGAACCTCATCCCTTACCTGAGCGGAACCACATAAGAAAATCTCCTCGGCTTGACACCATGGCAGCAGCCAGCCCGCACACGGATGGAGCGAGGCGGGAGGCAAAGGGGAGACCGGCTTGCTCGAGAGAGTTGGTGACAAAGACAGTGTGTTGGAGCAGGTGGGTGTCTTTGAGTCGCAGCCAGCGCGCTATCTCCTTCATATCATCCTCTGAAGGGCACGCCCCCACCCACCACGCCCTGCCCGCATGCAGCAGCACCGCCCCGTCCGATGGCACCTGGGGGGGGGAGGGAGGGAGGGAGGGGGGGCGTTGACTCGTGTTGACTTGTGTTGACTTGTTGTCACCATGCCCTGCCCGCATGCAGCAGCACCGCCCTGTCCGATGGCACCTGGGACGGGTGTTAGGGAGGGAGGGAGTGGGTAAGGGAGTGAGATACGGAGTGAGGGAGGCAGGGAGGGGACGGAATTGGCTTGTGTTGACTTGTGGTTACCACTACTGCCATCAGAAGCACAGTCCCGTCCCATGGCACATCGGGGAGCACGAGCACAGGCGGGCATGGAAGGGAGTGAGGGAGTGAGGAAGTGAGGGATTGAGGGAGTGAGGTAGGGAGCAAGTGACTGAGATGGAGAGAGCAAGAAGTAGAGACATCACCTAGTTGACGCTCACCAGGTCCTTGATATTTGAGCTCTGTCGTACCAACCCCAGCGGTACATCCCGAGAGAGCATGCTCTGCCGCCCCTACTACTTCATAGTCCCAACACCTCCCCCCCCCCCCCTCTCCCCCCGTTCCTCTTCCCCTCACCAGGTCCTTGATGTTGGGGCTCTGTCGCACCAGCCCCAGGGGCACATCTCTCGCCAGCATATCGCCTGCATCAGCATCTGCATCTGCATCGTGCGCTGCACCATTTTCTCACCATGAAAGACAAGCTTTCCTCCTCACCAGGTCCTTGATGTTGGGGCTCTGTCGCACCAGCCCCAGGGGCACATCTCTCGCCAGCATATCGCCTGCATCAGCATCTGCATCTGCATCGTGCGCTGCACCATTTTCTCACCATGAAAGACAAGCTTTCCTCCTCACCAGGTCCTTGATGTTGGGGCTCTGTCGCACCAGCCCCAGGGGCACATCCCTAGACAGCATGCCGCACAGAATCGCCTGCATCTGCATTGTGCGCCGCTCCGCCGCATGCTCTGCTGCCTCGAGCTCCATGGCGAGCTGCAGGGCGAAGGCCTGGTGGTGAAGAGATAGGGGTGGGGGGGAATGGGGAGGGGTGAGGAGGAATGAGAGACAGTCCGACAAGTGAGTCGCTCCGCCGCATGCTCTGCCGCCTCTAGCTCCATGGCCAGCTGCAGGGCGAAGGCCTGTTGAGATGGAGGGGATATATGGGGGGAGGTGAGGTGGATAGGGAGAGTTGAGTTGAAAGCGAACCGCTCTGCCGCATGCTCTGCCGCCTCTAGCTCCATGGCGAGCTGCAGGGCGAAGGCCTGGTGGGGGGGAGATGATATGGAGGAAAGATGGGAGGATGAGTGATGATTAGAGAAGTGAGCTGCTCTGCTGCACGCTCTGCTGCCTTGAGCTCCATTGCCAGCTGCAGGGCGAAGGCCTGGTGGGGAGAGGGACGTATGAGGGAGACGGGATGGATAGGGTACGGTTGAGTGAGTTCAAATGAGGTGCTCTGCTGCCCCCGGCTCCATGGCTAATGGCAGGGCGAAAGACTGGTGGGGGGAAGAGATGGATGGGGCAGATGAGGTCGATGTGGGGGATGTGACGGATAGGGGCGACATATTTTGAGACGTCTCAAAAGATGGATGGGGCAGATGAGGTCGATATGGGGGATGTGACGGATAGGGGCGACATACAGAATGGTGGCGTACCACCAGCCGGCGCCCCACTTTTTTTTTTTTTTTTTCCTCCTCTCCTGACTTTCCCCACAGCTTGGTTGCCCTGTGATCAGTAATCAATCAGACCCAAGTTGGTTGGTTTTTGAGAATTCTCAAAAACCAACTCGTACCACAGCTTGCTTGCCCTGTGATCAGTAATCAATCAGACCCCACCCCAACCCACCTGAACAAGCAAGGACGCAGCTGTAAGAGAAAGTCGCAGGCAGATCGCTGGGGATATGGTATGGCAGGAAGCGGGGCGACATGAGATGGCATACCACCAGCCAGCCAGCCAGCCCCCACCACAGCTTGCTGCTCCCTGATCCACCAGCCAAGTCATCGCCACAAGAGCCCCTTTTGAAGTGTCCTCTCATATTCTGCAGCCCTTCGAACCAGCCAGCCAAGCCAGTGACAGCCAGCCAAGTCAAGTCATCGCCACAAAAGCCCCTCTGAACAAACAAGCACAACCCCACCCAACCACCCACCCACGCATCCGCCCACCCACCCAGCCACCCACCCTCCCATCCTCACACCTACCCACCCACCTATTCACCCACCTGTAAGAGAAAGTCGCAGGCGAATCGCTGCAGGTAGGGCAGGAAGCGCGGTGACATGTGGTGGCATACCACCAGCCCCCACAGCTTGCTAGCCTTGTGATCCACGACCATAGCAGCTAACTCACTTCTTTCTTTTGCAAAGTAAGGCAAAGCGCATCTGAAGAAGCAAGGCCACACCTGTAAGGGAGAATCGCAGGCGAAGCGAATCGCTGCGGGCAGGGCAGGAAGCGCGGCGACATGTGGTGGCATACCACCAGCCCCCACAGCCTGCTGCTCCTTGATTTACCCGCCAATCCAAAGGCATAAGAGCCCACCTGAGTGAGTGCGGCCCCACCCAACCACAGCCTGCTGCTCCTTGATCAACCAGCGCCCACCTGTAAGAGAAAGTCGCAGGCGAACCGCTGCGGGTAGGGCAGGAAGCACGGCGACATGTGGTGGCATACCACCAGCCCCCACAGCATGCTGCTCCTTGATTTACCCGCCAATCCAAAGGCATAAGAGCCCACCTGAGTGAGTGCGGGCCCACCCAACCACAGCCTGCTGCTCCTTGATCAACCAGCGCCCACTCACCCACCCACCCACCCACCTGTAAGAGAAAGTCACAGGCGAACCGCTGCGGGTAGGGCAGGAAGCACGGCGACATGTGGTGGCATACCACCAGCCCCCACAGCTTGCGCACACTTGTGCTCTGCGGGCCCCGCGTGGTTACCACGATTGCCATCACCAGAGATGCCCCGATGCCGATGTTGGCGCAGTACTCCTTGTGACAGCTGGACACGCCTGGTGGGGGGAAAAAAAGGGCGTTGACTCGCGTTGACTTGCGTTGACTGGTGTTCTGAGGGCCCCGCATGGTTACCACGATTGCCATCACCAGCGACGCCCCGATGCCGATGTTGGCGCAGTACTCCTTGTGACAGCTAGACACGCCTGGTGGGGGTGAGGAACAGAGGGGCGAGTTGACTCGCGTTGACTTGAGTTGACCAGCACTATGAGGGCCCTCCTTCATGCCGATGTTGGCGCAGTACTCCTTGTGACAGCTGGACACGCCTGGTGGGGGGGAGGAGACGGAGGAGAGGTGGGTGTTGACTGTTAATGCAAGTCAACGAACGTCAATGCAAGTCAACGAACGTCAATGCAAGTCCGAAGCATGAAGGATATGCACGCCTGGTGCTATGCTATGGCATCGTCTTGACATCTCAACACTTGCATTGACTTGCATTGACTCACGTTGACTCATGTTGACTCACTCACCTTTCAGTGTGGATTTGGAAAGACTGATGTTCTTGCCGAGGGAGGGGTGCTGGATGGTGTGCACATCACATCGGGAGCACCTTTAGGAGTTGACTTGCGTTGACTTGTGTTGACTCACCCTTGAGTGTGGACTTGGCGAGGCTGATGTTCGTGCCGAGGGAGGGATCCTGGATAATGTGCACGTCTGGCGCCGCGACATCTGCGATCAATCTCAGCCGCATATCTACAAACATTGTACGGTAGATCTGCATTGGATGGGGGGCGAATCAGAACGATACATAAGAGAAGACGGGGTTACTGTGTCCTGTCATGGTAAAACAACAAGCAATCTGGGAAGGGGAAAAATAAGTGCATGAATGTGCGTATATGTGAGGGCTAGTTCACCGCACTTCACTTCGCTTAACCGCATTTCACCAGAGAGTGTCCACAGTATGCATCGTCGCACAACCGCACTTCACCACACTTAACCGCACTTCACCACACTTCGCCGCACAACCGCACTTCATCACACCTGAGGGCAATCAGTCGCGGGGTAGTGCAGTCCCAGCAGCGACGCCTGAGCCTCTGACTTGGCCTCTGCCACAACCTGGGAGCAATGAAAGAGGAGGAAGAGAAGATAATGGGAGGAGAAGGGGAGGGTTTGGGAGGGATGGTGGGAAGGAACAGGAGAAGGATAAGACACCTCCACATGCAGGTCGTCATGGAAGTGGTACAGCATCACACGGTCATACCCTGCCAGATCTCATCCCCTCCCAACCAACCAACCAACTCCAGCTCACTCCCCTCCCTCCCCCCACTCCCACACCCCCCACCTTCCCCTTCCCACGCACCTCCCCATGCAGGTCTTCATGGAAGCGGTACAGGAGCACTCGGTCATACCCTGCCAGCTCTCGCAATTCCTGCGCCGAGGAAAGCAGGGTGAGTGATAGACGGAGGAGGAGCGGAATGGGGAAGGGGGGGAGTGTGAAGTTTGAGAAAGCTTAAAGCAGCGCCCCCTGCCATGGTCATGCCATGTGCTTAAAGCAGCGCCCCCTGCCATGGTCATGCCATGTGCTTAAAGCAGCGCCCCCTGCCATGGTCATGCCATGTGCTTAAAGCAGCGCCCCCTGCCATGGTCATGCCATGTGCTTAAAGCAGCACCCTGCCATGGTCTTAAAGCAGCGCATGGTCATACCCTGCCAGCTCTCGCAATTCCTGCGTCGGAGGAAAATTTGAAGGGAGAGAGAGGGGCAGAAGAGGGTGTGGAAGACAAGGGGGAGGAAGGGGAGAGAGGGGGGGGGGGGGGGGAAGAATGCTCGCAGCAGCACTCGGTCAGCTTGGATTCCACGTCACAGGCAATGTCTTCACCTGCACGAGAGAGGTGCACAGCTTGGGCATGTCGTCGTCAATGGCCTGCAGGTTGATGTGTGCCGGAGGGGATGCACTCAAGGGGAGCACACGAGAGAGGTATCTTGTGTCCTCCCACTCTCTCACCTGCACGAGCGTGTCACACAGCTTGGGCATGCCATCGTCAATGCCCTGCAGCTTGGCTTGAGCCGGAGGGGATGCACTCACAAGAAGGAAGAGGGTTCAAGGGATCCCCCTTACTAACCTGCACGAGCGTGTCACACAGCTTGGGCATGCCATCGTCAATGCCCTGCAGCTTGGCTTGTGTCGGAGGGAGCGATGCTCGCACTCGTCCTCTCGTGCTTGTCAAGATGTGGAGTGACAGGGACGACCCAAGGAAACCACTCAAAGAGAGGACTCAAGTGATCAAGAGGGTCACTCAGCTTGGGCATGCCGTCATCAATGCCCTGCAGCTTGGTTGGCAGTACCAACACTCCAACCAAGCCTACCTGATATCCATGTCACAACCAGTGGTGGCCAGTGCTCTCAAGCCCACCTGGATTGCATGGCACAGGCAGCGCCCTCACCTGAACCAGTGTGTCACACAGCTTGGGCATGCCGTCATCAATGCCCTGCAGCTTGGCAATGCTTGCACTCGTCCTCTCGTGCTTGTCCAGAGCCGACCACTCCAGCATCGACATATCCACCTCCCTCGAGGGGAGAAGGACCCGAGGGGAGGAGAGCAGGAGGGGAGGAGGACTGGAGGGGAAGAGGACTGGAGGGGAGGAGGACTCTCAAGTGATCCCTCTCATACTAGCACTTCAAGTGGTATGCCTGCCTTCAAGTGATCGCTCTCACCTTTTGAGTCGACTCAAAAGTCACCTCGCACTTCAAGTAGTATGCCCGCCTTCAAGTGATCCCTCTCACCTGCACGAGTGTATCGCAGAGCTTGGGCATGTCGTCATCGATATCTTGCAGCTTGGCAATGCTTGCACTCGTCCTCTCATGCTTGTCCAGAGCCGACCACTCCAGCATCGACATATCCACCTCCTCTTCCTCTTCGACCTCATCCCTTTCCTCCTCTTCCTCTTCGACCTCCTCCTTTTCCTCCTCTTCCTCCTGTTCCTTCTCCTCCCCTTTCTTCCCCTCCTCCCCTTGCTTCCCTTCCTCTTCCCCCTTCTCCCCTCTCTTCTCGTCCTCCCCGCCTTTCTCCGCCTTCTCCCCTTCCTTCTGACCGCTCTCATCTCCACCACCACGCAGCGCATACCCATTCAGACACCTCCTCGAAACCACTCCGTCCTTACCCTCCGCACCTTCTCCTGACGCATCACCTCCTGGTTTCCTCCTGGTGCCGCTACCCGCCTTTCCTCCTGGTTCCCCCACACTCTCCCCCTCGACTTTCCCTCGTGCCTCACTCGCACGTGCCGCCGCCTTTCCTCCCTTCTTCTTTTTCCATCTTTCCGCCCACGTCTCCCCTCCCACGCACGGCTCTATGTCAACCACAAGGCCCTCGTCAGTGCGATGTACTATGGCGTACAGGGGGCGGGCTGGGATGGGGAGGGGAGAGGGGAGAGCGGAAGGGCGGAGAAGGGAGATGACTCAAGACGTCCCGCAATATGGCGTACAGGGGGCGGTCTGGGAGGGGGGAAAAAAAGAGGGGGATTTTGGGGGAAGATGAAGGGGAAGCGGCACTCTGTGGGGAAAAGCACATTTGTTGCCTGGAACGCCCTCTAGCTAGCTACCTCCTTACGTCGTCTGACCGTCTTTGGAACAATGGGGTTGTGCAGTTGTGTCGCGAAACCTCACTCTCACCTCCTCTCTCCTCGCTCACTCACTCTCTCGATCACTCAACTCCCTCCCTCTCTCTCACCTCATCTGACTGTCCTGGTTCAACAGCTGCGGATCCGAGCATTACCCCTCCTCTTCCTCTACTCGTTGCCCCCCTTCCTCTCACCACCCTCTCACCTCACATCCTTCTCCCTCACCTCGTTTCACTGTCTTGATCAAGATGGGGTTCGACAGCTGTGGATCCGAGCTCTCACACGCCGCCACCAGGCAGGCAAACGTCTGTGGCGAGGGCGGTGAGGAGGGGTGGAGAGGGGTTGGGAGGGGTGGGGTAGGGGATTGGAAAAAGGAAGAGAAGGGTCCCAAGCTCTCACACGCTGCCACCAGGCACGCGAACGTCTGTGGAGAGGGCGGTGCGGAGGGGCGGAGAGGAGTTGGGTGGGATGGGGAGGGTTGGGGATGGTGGGGATGGATGGGTGGGGGATGAGGTTCGACAGCTGCGGATCCGAGCTCTCACACGCCGCCACCAGGCAGGAGAACGTCTGTGGAGAGGGAAGGGAAGGGAGGGGAGGCGGGTCGGGTGTGGGGAGGAGGGAGCGGGGAGGTGATTTCCGAGTCATGTGTAGACACAACAGCGATTTTTTTAGAATTCTCAGCTGAGTCAGCTCAGGTGATTTCCGAGTCAGCGATGTGTAGACACAACAGTCAGTTCGACAGCTGAGGACCCGAACTCTCACACACCGCCACCAGGCAGGCAAACGTCTGTTGAAAGAAGGTAGGGGTGGGGAGGGGTGGAGAGGGGTGGAGAGGGCCATTAAGCATATACACAATTTGATCAAAATGGGGTTCAACAGCTAAGGATCCGAAGCCTCACACGCCGCCACGAGGCACGCAAAACGAACGTCTGAGAAGAAGAGGTAGAAAGGTGTGGGGAAAAGGGCAAGGGAGACAGAATAGGCTCGTAGCGGAAACTCTACACTGTGACCAGGTAAGGGAGGAGAGCAGCTGTTTATTGAAGGGAAGGGAGAGCTCTATTGAGGCGCCTCAGATGTACATTATGGCCAGGCAGGCAGGAGAGTGTCTGTTGAGGGAAGGGAGAAACGGGTTAGGAAGAGGAGGGAGAGGAGAGGAGGATATAAAGGGGGTTCGCTTTCGAGCAGCGTTTTACCTGCTCGGTCATCAAGCAATTTCTTAGAAAGGATCGCTTTCGAGGATGAGGCAGGAGAAAGGAGTTTTTAGTCGACTCAAAAAGAAGCAGGAGAGGAGAGGATGTTTGGGAAAGGATCGCTTTTGCGCAGAGCCTTACCTGCTCGGTCATCAGGCAGCTACATGACTGGCCCAGCAGACTCCTCACGGCCCCACCCTTCCGGCACTTGCCTCTCTCCGCCTCTCACACCCCCACCCTCTTCTCCCCCCCACTCCCTTTTTTACATCGCAGTGTCTCACCTGATCGGTCATCAAGCAGCTACATGATTGGCCCAGCAGACTCCTCACAGCTGTCCCTTCCTGCACAACCCCTTTCCCCCCATCAACCCCCACTTCCGCATTCACTCGCAAGTCACATCGCCAAGTCTCACCTGTTCAGTCATCAAGCAGCTACATGATTGGCCCAGCAGACTCCTCACTGTCCCACCCTTCCCTCCTCCTCCTTCCGCCTCTTCCCTCCCTCCCTCCCCATTCCCCTCCTTTGTCTCCTCTTCCCTCTCCTCTCCCGCCTTCTTCTCCCCATTCCCCCGATCTGGCTGGTCAAAAAAGTCAAAGACATTTTCTGCTACAGCCAGGATCCTGTAGCTCCTCTCTTCCAGGAACAGCAGAGAGCCATGCGATTGGATGTATCCTGGCCGTTGAGCGTGCTGCGTGTACGACTGCACATCTCCGCCGTTGGATTGTTCCTCCTCCGCCTCCCCCCCTCCAGGCGCAGCTGGCGCGGCGGCGGCTGCTGCTGCTACTGCTGCGGGGAAGGATTCTGTGTGGGGAGGGGGAAAGGGTTGCGCCTCCCCGCTTGCTTCCCCTGGTTGCCCCAATGTCCCCGCAATCGCCTGGAGCTGCGGGGAGTTGGGCGCAGCAAAGGGGAGGGGAAAGCGGAAAGGGGGAATAGGGTTTGTGGTGGGAAATGGGGGGGATGGGAGAGGGGGAGGGGGAGGAGGGAAGGGAGAGAGGGTGCAAGGGGGTTGAAGGGTTGATAGCGTTGGTTTGGGCAGCGGGGGGAAGCCGGGAGGGAAGGCGGAAGGAACACGGAGGGGGATGCCTCGCAACGCGCTGCTGATTACATTGCGCGCTCGCCGCACATTGCCCGCTCGCCATACATCGCGCGCACGCCGTTCATTGCGCGCACGCCGTTCATTGCGCGCACGCCGTTCATTGCGCGCTCGCCGCGCATTCTGTCAGCCGTCCTCATTCCGTCAACCGTCCCCATTCCGCAGGGTCTTATAGCGTCCTTAATCACCTCACCGCATCCTTCGTCCTTGCGCCATAGTTACATTGTTTAGATTATTCTCAAAAGAAAAACTTTTTTTTTTTTTTTTCTGCAAAGTCCTTCAGCTTCCTGGAAACCCTGCTTCCCTTCGACCCTGCCTCACTCGCAACTACCCACATTTCGCCTTTTCCTACAGCGACGCCGCACCTTCCGTTGCGCGACACGATTCGTCTGAACCACGTTCGGCAAATAATTCCACTCAATTGGCCGTCCCGGCTTTCGTCAAATTTGGCCGACACGATTCTTTTGAACCTGGGAGGCTCTCGCTCCCCGGTCGTTTCGCGGTCCCTCTACCCCACTCTGGGTGTACTTTTAACAAATGCTTTGAATAATATTCCTTTTCGCCCAGAGTGTGCGTTCTTTCATTAGTTGCCTACATAATTCTTCCATTTCGCCCGTTCCTACAGTGACGTACCTTCCGCAGCTATCCACGCACTCACCTTCCGCTGCGCGACGCGGTTCTGCTGCACCACGGTCGTTAGATAGTCCCACTCTGTCGGCCGTCCCGGCTTCTCCCGCTCCTTCTCCCTCCGCCTCTCCCGCTCCAATTCCCGCTCCTTCTCCTCGAACCGCTGCTGCAGCTGAGCATCCGCGCTCACCGCAACTTTTGTCGCAATCTTCCTGCCGCGGTTAAACATTGCTCCTCCGAAGTGACGCGGCTATCGGAGGCCGACGTGGCGTTCAAAGACCGGCGCGTTCGCGGGTCTTTGGAAACCGATGCGTTCTAAGCCAAAGCACTGATTCGAAGCGCCTGTAAGCTAATAACATAAACGTAGTCTTTTAGTACCCTGGTTGAGCGTGGCGGTTAGGCGGAGCTAAAAATGTTTTTCTCGTGTCTATGCGTACTGAGCGGGGAGTGTCTGCTGATTTGAAAGCCGGAAAGAAGAAGAGATAATAGCATCTGGTCTTTTGGAGACGTCGCTTTCAGGTGAAATGGATCAAGATGGAAGATTCGAGCTACGCCGTGCTAACGGTCGAGCCAGATAAGAGGGTCTTTCGAGATATTTACTGGTAGTAGAAGCCATGTGGCTGAACGTGTGATCGACAGTAATACGAGATAGGTATTCAGCTACACGCATTTGATTCGACGGATCAGCGATTGCAGTAGGAGCGTAAAGAACAACCAGTGCTCCTTGCCGTTCGCAGAGCCTACCCACCACGGCGCTCGAAACAATGAGCAGCCGCACGTACTCTTCAGTCTGGATTTCTTGGCTGCTAAATCAGCAGGCCTCTGGCTACAAAACATGGGCACTTGAGTGTGCAATGATTCCAAAACGGATGCAAGAATTTCAAAACCGGAGAAAAGTGCTGCGGGACTGCGAAAAGGTAGCAGCAGAAGCAGAACCAACGGCTAGGAGGAGGAAAGTGGCGGATAGAACCTAGGAGGCGCGTCACACGTGTGTCTTCCATCCAGTGTACACCTCTGTTCTCGACATTAGCACCAGCGGAAGCACTGGCTACAGTGTTGGACATAGTGGGCTGGTGCTGATAACTCGGGTGCGGGCAAAGTAGCACGAGGCGACGAACCAAGCCTTGGGCCGTAAAAACCCGTTAAAAATGAAAAGCCAAGAAACTTTTTTTTTGGACATAATACACTATACAATGCACTACATCCACAATCTTAACTGGGAGGAGGGGAGAGCGCAGGTCTACCTAATGAGGTTTACACTGCCCTCCCTATAAGCCCTTTACGGCGGCTTATAAAAGGTACTGGGTCTCTCCCAAATCGAGTTGAAAGCCTAGTTCCACGTCGGATTCTCATCTTGGTCACAAATGCAGCTCAGTGCCACCGCTTCTCCAGCTCTCAGGTTGGGCCAATCTCCTCCCGTTCCCCCTCTTTGCTGTCCACCTTTGCTCCCACACCCTTCGCTGTAGATCCGCACATGCCTTCTGAAGTTCGCTCCTATCTTCCTGGCCACGCGTCTGGGTTCAAAACTTTTCTCCCTGAAGACCGCGTCACACCTCTCCAGCCATATGTGTCTGAATGTGATCGCGATGAGTGTGGATTCAGGGAAACCAGAGGCAGTGCTGTCCGCAGCAAATAACAGCTCGCCAAGTGTTCCCACCATCCTCGTTGGATTGATCAATCGAAGCGAGTCTTGAAGTGCGCCACAGATCCCTTTAACCACTGAGCAACTCATCAAATAGTACGTAGGTGATTCCTCCTGCTTGCAGTATGGGCAGCATGCACGGGAGCCGAAGAAAGCCAGCATGGTGCCCACATGCAAGTTGTGGCTGTGCAGCCTCAACAGTACCTCTCTTGCTTTGGCTGGGACTGCCAAAGAAACCTTGAAAACAACGGTACCATTCTAAAACGTATAAAACGTTGACTAAATGCCTTGGGTCAAATTGTCACTATAACGCATGTGATAGGACCTTCTTGGTCAGCTGCGGTCACACTAAGCGTGCTTCTATAAATACCAGTTGCCAATATATCGAGAATGATGGTGTGTACAACGACAACGAAAAAGATGGATGGTGATCTGGAAGATCAGGAGGGGAGGGGATCTCGTTCAGGCCTCAGGATTACAGAGCGTTTGATTCTGAATAGCCTGTTCTTTAGGGTGTTGTTTTGTGACCAGCCTCTAAATACTGGATTCGATTGCTGTACCACCCTGCCACCATCCGGCCACGAATCACCCTTTAATTTCAGTTTTCAGATTCCGTAACACACTGCCTTGGCCGAGTTCGATAGTGGCGGAACCCTGTCTGCGATTCTTTGTCCCTTCGTGTACTCCCGTCATTTTCCCGTCATTTGCTTAGTTTTGTTACATTGTAATATTTGGGATTACTAACAAATCTCACGCCTCCTCGAAAAAAACAAAAAATAAACTCGAAAATCGGCGAAGTACTTGACGACACCCCTGATCTCATTCTCAACCTTCTTCACAGGGGTCTTCTGGTCACCACTTCGACTGGAAGTTCTTAACCAGTAAATTCTGCTAAACTGGGGGGAAATTCACGTACCACAATAGCACTCCTTTTCTTCGTTTTCCTTTCTCCAAGTCAACCAGCTTCTTTGGAGAAAGAGGACGACTACGTTCTGGGGTGAATGACCTACAGAAAACAAGCAGATCGACAGACATGACGAGAAAAGAGATCATTTCAAGGCTGCATGTTCAGTTTGATGGGAATGCAGAATCTTATCGAACCATAGGGCGTCACATTCGGAAAGAATGATTGCTTTCGGATATCACATGAAGTTTTGGGATATGGACTACAGTACAATACATGGTTTGTGAGGCGATGGATCACCTCATCCGTCCACCTCATCATCCGTCCACCTCATCATAAGTTAGTGAGGCGGGTTTTACTCGCCACCTATTTCCGCAAAACCCATATCCACAAATCGCTGGAGCTGTACCGGAGAAGTGGGTGAGCCTGAAATTCCACGACACGTGGCTCAGAATAATCAGGGCTTTGACGAAACTGTTACCCTTCGTGAGGCAGCAAGTAGAAAGAGTTGGCCACTAAAACTTATCTTGGGCACCTAACATGAATAAGGTACTAAAAAATGAGCTAAGAGCTTCCACTGTAAGCTTTGTTTGTAGCTTGAGCTTAATGTTCTACAAACGGTTACTACACAAAACCTACACAATCTACTTGGCTACGTTCTATAGCTACACCACTGCAAAACAAGCCTGCCTAAGTTTATAAAAGGGGCCTAAAATGTTTATGAACGTCCCCTGCTCGGTAGTGTTTCTCCCTACTAAGTTCCAGCTTCAAGACGAAGCATCCGGGCGGCAAGGGCACAGCTACTCGGTCAGGATGAATAATTCTGGCTAGCAACTCAACACCATCTACCAATCGTGGACCTGCGTTAAGGAAGAGACATGACTCGATAATGTAAACCTGCCCAGATTCAGTTGCGGGCAGCGACCAAAAGCCGGGCAGGCGAGCAAGCGCCTCAACCTGTGAAAAGAACAGGACATGGGGGGGCATGCGAAAAAAGATTGTAATTACAAAAGCGAGAGGTGATCTCTCCCCCACAACACAGCCATGTGGTCTTTCAAGTCCATTATCCGAACCCTATACCCTTCACCCCTCACCCCACACCCTAACCCCATACCCCTGCCCATCACACCTCACTATGTCCACCCTCACCTGCGCGAGAGCAGTCTTCACATCAGCAGCACACGGCGTCAGAAACAACACCTGCGGCCCAAACGCCGTAATGCTCTATCACGTAACTCCCCTTTCCCCAATCCAAATACCTGAGCGAGAGCAGTCTTCACATCAGCAGCACACGGCGTCAGAACGTTTCACCCCTTACTCTCTACCTTACCCTCATCCCTACTCCCTCACCCCTTTCCTCCTTCCACCCTCACCTGAGCGAGAGCAGTCTTCACATCAGCAGCACACGGCGTCAGAAACAACACCTGCGGCCCAAACGCCGTAATGCTCTCCCACAAAACTTTCCGCACCGGGCTGCCCGGCTCCTGCAGCCCACCATCGTCTGCCCCGGCCAAAACTTTCATCTCGGGCAGCCAATGCCCGGCCATGACCAGGGGGGAGATAGATTCCAGGGAGGTGACGCGGGGGCGGGGGGCGGTGGCAAGGGCGGCAGCGAGGGAGCGGAGACGCAGGTGGAGGTGGGAGGAGAGGGCCTGGGCTGGCTGGTGCAGACCCAGCGCTGCCCCCACCGTCACTACTGATTCAAGCACCTGTGAGAGCTGGTGAGATGGGGAGAGGGTGAGAGGAAGGTAAGGGAATAGAGAGAGGGTTATGAAGGAGAGGGCCTGGGCTGGCTGGTGCAGACCCAGTGCTGCCCCCACCGTCACTACTGATTCCAGCACCTGTGAGAGCTGGTGAGATGGGGAGAGGGTGAGAGGAAGGTAAGGGAATAGAGAGAGGGTTATGAAGGAGAGGGCCTGGGCTGGGTTGGTGCAGACCCAGGGCTGCCCCCACTGTTACCACTGACTCTAGCACCTGGGCGAGCTGGTGGAATGGGGAAGGGGTGGCAGACAAGTAAGAGAGAAAGACAGGGCTACAAAAGGCCTGGGCTGGCTGCTGCAGACCCAGAGCTGCCCCCACAGTAACCACCGACTCTAGCACCTGGGAGAGCTGGTGGTGTGGGAGGGGGAGGGTGAGAGGCATGTAAGAGACGACATAGAGGGTTATAAAAGGTAGGCCTGGGCTGGCCGCTGCAGACCCAGAGCTGCCCCCACAGTAACCACCGACTCTAGCACCTGGGAGAGCTGGTGGGATGGGAAGGGGGAGGGTGAGAGGCATGTAAGAGAAGAAAGAGAGGGGTATAAAAGGTAGGCCTGGGCTGGCAGCTGCAGACCCAGAGCTGCCCCCGAAGTCACCACCACCGACTCAAGCATGTGGGAGAGCTGGTGGGGTGGAAGAGAGAGGCACGTAACCACACAGGATGAGGCTTATTGGGGGGATAGGAAAAGGTTTACAGTGTCACTATCCAAGTTGCCCAACGAGTTGGGTTGGGAAGTCACTGTGGCAGGACGAAAGAGTAACGATCGATGTGCCGCCTTCTCCCAAGCCTGAATCACCATGAATGAAGGACAGAGAGCCACTACAGAGAGAAGGGATCTTCGGCCTGCTCTGATGAGTTGGAATGAATTTGCCCAGCTGACATGGGAATTCTCAATAGTGCCAGCAACCAAGCTGCCCTATGAGTTTGGAACTTACTGTGGCAGGACGGAGCGTAACAACTGACGTGCCGCCTTCTCCCGAGCCTGATTCACCGAGGCTTCTCCGAACCTCTGCAGCCAAGGTACGGCTGTCACAATGCCTTCCCTTTTCTACCACTCCTGATCCTCCTGACCCTCCAGCACCAGCAGCAGCAGCACCAGCAGCCGCAGCAGCACCATCAGCCGCAGCAGCACCAGAAACACCAGCAGCACTAGCAGAATCACTAACAGAATCAGCAGCGGCAGCAGCAGTAGCAGCAGCAGCAGCAGTAGCAGCAGCAGCAGCAGTAGCAGCAGTAGCAGCAGCAGCAGTAGCAGCAGCAGAAGCGGTGGGCAATGTGCTTCCTTCCTGCCAGTGCAGGTCGCAACGCAGGCAAGCCGTGGAGCCCCCCAAGAGCACCACATCTGGCTGCACCGATCTCAACCACTCCGAATCCAGCACACAGGAGGGCGCTTGGGCCTAACAACAGGTATTGAAGGGAGGGGGGAGGGAAGGACGTTAGGAGGGAGAACGGGATGGAGGGGGAGAGAGAGGGAAATGACACCTGAGCGCCTTGTAGGGCAAGAGAAACTTTAAAGTTGAAAAAATTACACAAGGAGCATGCACAGGAATGCAAAGGGATGCGAAGAGAAAAAAAACAATTGGGAAGACGCCTTCCTCGCAGCAGCAGAGCAGCAAAGCACATGATTGCTAAGGCACTATCCACTTGGGACAAGGGAAGTGAAGTGACAGGGGTTCAAGTCAACTAGAACAAGCATGGAAAGGGAGACATGCGAAGAGAAAGGTGCAGACACACCTTGGAAGACGCTTTGGTGACAGCAGGGCAGCGAAGCACCTGCTTGCAAAGACAGGAGAGGAGAGAAGAGGAGAGGAGAGAAGAGGAGGAGGGGAACAAGGAGACAGAAGGAATGAAGCCAAGTGAAATATTATATGTCAAATAATATTATGTCACATAATGACAAAGCACAATATGACATGCATCATAGAATCACCAACACGATCTCAACAGAAGCATGGTACAACATGGTAACACATGGCAGTGTGGCATGGCGACACATGGCAGTGTGGCATGGCGACACATGGCATGGCAGCATGGCAAGGCTGCATCACAGTACAGGCTGATGTCAGCATACCACGTGGCATGGGTGTGGCAGGGAGCTGGATGGGCGGCACTGGTCCGACACACCAATCAGCTGCTCTGTTGCTCCTGAAAAGCAGGACGAGAGAAAAAAAGAAAGAAAGAAAGAAAAAAAAAAAAAAAAAAAAAAAAAAAAAAAAAAAAAAACACCACGAAGCAGGTGACAAACGGGGAGTGGCAAAAGGGGCTTCCATATCAAACTTGATCAACAACACACCACACTACACCACCCCGCACCACACCCACACCACTCCACACCTCACTAACACTTACTGAGTGCCACAATGATATTAGTTGCTGAAGGTGACAGTGACACCACACGAAGCTTTCTGCTCTTCCCTCCCACCTGCCGTCCCTCTGTTGCCATTCTACCTGACATTCCACCTGAAATAAGACCTGCCATTCCAGCTGCTGCAGTCAGCCCATAACTCCCTACTGTCACACCAGCAC
Organism: Closterium sp. Yama58-4; assembly: GCA_947470075.1. Taxonomy (NCBI): domain Eukaryota; kingdom Viridiplantae; phylum Streptophyta; class Zygnematophyceae; order Desmidiales; family Closteriaceae; genus Closterium; species Closterium sp. Yama58-4. Next base: position 248,305 of record CANIUD010000397.1, on the reverse strand, counting down.
CCGTCTCCACCCCCCTACACCGCATCCAACCCTCCACCGTATCTGCCACAGCCAGACTGGCTTGACCTGCGGTTATCAAGCTCCCTCTGTCCCCTTGCTCCTTCCCCTGCTTCTGCTGCTGCTTCTGCTGCTGCTGTTGCTGCTGCTGCTGTTGCTGCTGCTGCTGTTGCTGTTGCTGCTGCTGCTGAAGCCATTGCCCCTGTTCCTGCCCTTGACCCTGCCCCTGCCCCTGCCCCTGCCCCTGCCCCTGCCCCTGCCCCTGCCCCTGCCCCTGCCCCTGCCCCTGCCCCTGCCCCTGCCCCTGCCCCTGCCCCTGCCCCTGCCCCTGCCCCTGCCCCTGCCCCTGCCCCTGCCCCTGCCCCTGCCCCTGCCCCTGCCCCTGCCCCTGCCCCTGCCCCTGCCCCTGCCCCTGCCCCTGCCCCTGCCCCTGCCCCTGCCCCTGCACCTGCCCCTGCCCCTGCCCCAGCCCCTGCATCTGCCCTTCCCCCAGCCTCTGCCGCTGCTGCTCTCCCTGCTGCATCCCCCCCTGCGGCCCCTCATCCCCTATCCTTCCCCTGCTTTCCCCGACCCCAAACCCTTCTCCCCATCCCCCCCCATCGTTCCCTTGGCCTAGGTCTAATCGCCTCCTCGTGCCAAAGGAAAAATCTTCAGAAGGGGAGAAGTGAGTGTGGGGGTCTGAGAAAATGTGAGGGTGAGCGTGGGGGTAGGAGGTGTGAGGGTCAGAGTGAGTGTGGAAGTGGGAGAGACTGTGAGACTCTGAGAAGGAATGCATGCCAGAGTGGGTGGAGGGGGCAGGGGGAGTGTGGGAATGAGAGTGTGTGGGGGGAGTGGGAAGAGCGTGAGGGTCTGAGAGAGTGAGGGAGTCTGAATTGAGTAGAGGGGCATTTACGTCAGATGGGGGAGTGTGGAATTTCAGTTTTGGGGATTCAAAGTTCGGGCAGGAATCAAAGAAAGCGTCCGTCTCAGGCTCTGCGTCTGGTCCCAAGCGGGCAGCCTGAAAAGCTTGAGCAGCCCGGCCTGCAGCTTCGGCCGCAGCTTCGGCTGCTGCCTTGGAAGCAGGTTCGGGAGGAGAGTTGAACTCGGGTAGATCTGAAGTAGAAAGAGGGGTGGCGTGAACCCCAGTAACAGCTGCTGAGAGGGGAGGTCCAGGGAAGGGAGTGCTGAGAGGAGGGATGGGTTGAGAGTACAGAGGATAATGCTGCTGCTGCTGCTGGTACTGCTGCTGATGATTGTGATTATCATGATGATGCAGCTGCTGCTGATGCTGAGGATGATGGGAAGGGGGGTGTTGGGGAGGATAGTGAGAGGGATGGGGATGCTGAGGAGGAGGAGGAGGATGCATGGAGGAGTGAGGATGGGACGGGGTGTGAGGATTCAGGGAAGAATGCCCGGGTGTGTGGCATGGGCGCTGTGAGTGGCATGGGCGGACATTGCGGCCTGAGGGGCAAGCCCAGACATGTGCCCATAGCTCCCATGTGCTGACAAAGCTGCCCCTCCACTCACTCCGCCCCCTCCCATTCCCCCCCTAGGACCACCAGCAGCAGCAGTAGCACCAGCAACAGCGGCAGAAGCACCACCAGCACCAGCAGCAGCATCACGAGTGCTTGTAAAGGGCAGGCCTGTAAGGAGCGGCGCACTAGCAGTCTTTGTTGGAGTCCCATCAGCCGACCTCATTCCCCCTCTCCCCACTATCCCTTCCCCTGATCCCATTCCACCTCCGCCTCCTCCCCCCCGCTGAATCCCTGTCTCTTGCCCTAGAATGTCAACTTCTGCTGGATCCACAGCAGATTGCGACATCTCTGCTGCTCCTGCCTCTCTTCCTGCATCTCCTGCTCCTACCACTTCATCTGCCATCGCTCCTTTTCCTGTTCCTTCTGCCCCTCCTGCCACTGTTCCTACTGCTGCTCCAGCTATTCTGACCACTCTTGATTGATTAGAAGAATCTTCATTCTCGCTATAGAGCCTCCCACTCGCGCTCCTGCTAACTGTCACGCTTACACCAGCACCACCACGGCCAGCAGCATCAGCAGTAGCAGCACTAGCTGCAGCACTAGCAGCAGCACCACCAGCACTAGCAGCAGCGGAACCAGATTTAGCAGCAGCAAAGGCAGCAGCAGACCCAGTGAAGCTCTTCTGGATGTGGGCGTCCTGGAGATGAGACTGGTGCAGATGGGTGTCACGGAGCAGAGTGCGGTACAGCTGGGTGGGCAGGGAACGGAACCCGTCCCCATTGCCACTGCTTCTGCTGCTGCTGCCACTCTTGGCAACCCTCCCATCTGCAGCACTGGAAACTTCGTTTCCATCGGAGTGCTTCCGAGCATGCTGCTGCTGCTGCTGCTGCTGCTGCTGCTGCTGTAGCTGCTTCAGATGCTTCTGCTGCTGCCACTGCTGCATTTGATCCTCATGGGTATACCTCCCTGTCTGCCCATCCACCCCTAGCTGCTGCTGCTGCACCTGCTGCTGCTGCCCATTCTGCCCTTTCTGCTCGTTCCCCACCGTTTCCTCCTGCCCCTGCCTCTCCCTTTGCCTCTCCATCTCTCTCTCCCTCACCTCCTCAACCAAACGAGGATCCAGACGCATTGTCCTAGGCGCTTCTCTTTCCTCCTCCTGCCCCTTCCCCACCTCATCCTCCTCCTCTTCTTCCTCCTCCTCCTCCTCGTCCCAACTCACCTCCCTTCGCTCCTCTGCCCCTACCTCTTGAAACCCCTCAACTGTATCTCTTGCTTCGAAATATCTTGAACCACCCCCTACGGTGTCCCGCCACCCCCCATTCTCCATCTGCCCTCTCTCCTCTCCCTTCTCTCCCTCCCCACGCTTCTCTCCCACCCACGCCACACGGCCCGAACCGCTCCAGCTTGCACTCCCACTTTTGGCACCATTTCCATTTTTGGCAACATTTCCACTTCTGGCATGCCCAGTCGCCTCTGCCTGGGCAGCAGCCCCAGCAGCAGCAGCAGCCAGTTCCCTCATCGATCCAGCCGATAAATTCTTGAGAGAACCACCAGCTGACCCTCCTCCCCGTCCGCCTCCTCCTCCTCCCCCTCCTCCTCCTCCTCCTTCTCCCAAAACCCCTACACCTGCACTCACAAAATCCACCATTTTCCCACTAGAAGGCCCCTTCACCCTCCTCCCCCACCCCCCCCCTCCCCCCGTCTCATAAATCTGCTCCACGCTCCTCCGGCTGTTGCTCGTGTGATGAGTCGATTTTTGAGTCGACTCAAAAATCGTTCCACCCCCGCCCCCTCCCCCTCCCCCCGTCTCATAAATCTGCTCTACGCTCCTCCCGCTGTTGCTCCCCACAAAATCCGACAGCCGACCACTAGACGTCAGCCCCTCATCGAACTCAGAAGAGCTTCGTAAGTCACTCGCATTCATCTCATCGTAATCCGAAGCCGAACCGGAGTCCGCATAGCTTCGGCCCTCAGCATAGCTGCGCCCGTCTGTTGCAGAGGCACCTGCTGAAGAGGGGTTGGCAGCGGTGGAGAGGTGTGCAGAGGGATCTGAGGTTGAGCTACCACCACCACTTCCTCCTCCACTTCCTGATCTCCCCGCCACTGAACCACCCCCGCCACCTCTGTTACCAGACCCTCCACCTCCACCTCTCCCCCCTCCCTCGCCCGCTGCTCCTACCCCTCCTGCCCCAGTTCCTCCTCCCACGACTTTCCCCCTACTCCCACTGTCTCTCCTTCCTGCCCCCACATACCCACCCGCTCCCCCATCTCCCCCTCCTCTCGCTCCTCCTCTTACTCCCCCTGCTCCGCCCCCCCCTCCCCCTCCTCCTCTTCCCCCTTGCCCAGGCACCCCTTGCCCTCCGCCCAGACTCAACTCCTCTAGCCCACCACTCCCACCCCCAGACACCCACAATTCAGAAATAGATCTCCGCATGGGAGAGGGAATAAACCCCGGCCCCCCAATCCCTTGACTGCCATTCCCCTCCCTGGAATAACCTGTGGATTGGTAAGGCAGGGGAGGGGACAGCTCGTATCGAGCCCAGTCAACTCCTCCCCGCGCCCCACCTCCTCCGCTGCTGCCCGTTCTTCCCCCACTTCCGCCGCCCGTGCCCGGCTCATATCCATATCCTCTGTGATTTGATTGCCCGCCGTATGCTCTCGCCACAGCACTGCCAATGGCGCTGCCGCCCGGAAACATGGCATATGGGACGACGCTGCCGCCTACGCGCTCTCCAATCACGTACGATTCCGAACGTGAGGACCGGTCCTCTGCCTCGCGGGCGCCCATACGCCGAGCCTGGAGGTCAGCTTCGGTGGGATCATCGTGCTCAGGTGAAACACCTGATGGGGCACCTGAGAAAGCACCTGAGAAAACACCTGAAGAACCAGGAACAGTACCAGAATGAGCCCTGGGGATAATATCCTCATGCCACTGCCACCTCGGATCATGCACTCTCCCTCCAATACCCCCATATCCTGCCCCTGCCTCTCCCCCTCCTCCTCCCCCTCTTCCTTGCCCGTATGATTCCATATAATGAGGCGGCGAAACCCCCCCACCGTAATACATCCCACCTGGCCCACCAATACCCCCCCTTGCGCCCCCTCCTCCACCTCCTCCCCTCCCATACGTCTCGATATAATGAGGGGGCGACACCCCACCACCAGCATCAAACCCCCTTGCATCCCACCTCCCTCCGCTCTCACTCCTCCTTCGACACAAACTCCCTGACTGAACAGAAGACACAGAAGAGGGAGCACAGCCAGGACCCTGATGCTGCTGCTGCTGCTGATGCTGCTGATGCAACCCCAGCTGACTCGGATGTACCGGGGATGAGTACACATTATACGAGACCGATCGCTGCGATAACCTATCGTCTTCATTCAATGCATCTGCCACCGCCGCAGCAGCTGCAGCTCCCGCTGCTGCCGCCGCTGCCGCCCCTGCTCCTGCCACTGCCGAGGCAGAGGCAGCGGCGACAGCTGCGGATTTTGTAGGGTCGGTTCGGCACGCGTCTATGAAGGCGTGGGGGAGGGAGGGGTTGGATCCGAAGTGCAGATGCACGTAGGACGCTAGCACTGCCCCCGACATGTAGCCCTCTGGGCGGGAGGTGGCACCGGGGGTCTGCTGCTCGATCAGGTACCTGGGGAGGGGTGGGGAATGCAGGGAGGTCGTGATAAAACGAGCTGTTATCCAGCACAACCTCTCTTGCCATGCTGCAGCATCATTCGCATGCATCCCCAGGCCAGTAACCATGCCTATCACACCATCAGTCGCCATCATAACAACTTCTGAGACGTCTCAAAAGTAACCATGCCTATCGCACCATCACATCACTCGCCATCATAACAAAACTCCCCACTATAACGCCCCATCCCAAAACGAGACTTTCACCCGAACTCCAGCTGGCCGCCATGGAACAAACCGTCACCCAACCCCACCTCTCCATGCTGCACCTGAACCATCTAATCGCAAACCATAATGGCCGCCATGGAACAAACCGTCACCCAACCCCACCTCTCCATGCTGCACCTGAACCACCTAATCGCAGACCATAATGGCCGCCATGGAACAAACCGTCACCCAACCCCACCTCTCCATGCTGCACCTGAACCATCTAATCGCAGACCATAATGGCCGCCATGGAACAAACCGTCACCCAACCCCACCTCTCCATGCTGCACCTGAACCATCTAATCGCAGACCATAATGGCCGCCATGGAACAAACCGTCACCCAACCCCACCTCTCCATGCTGCACCTGAACCATCTAATCGCAGACCATAATGGCCGCCATGGAACAAACCGTCACCCAACCCCACCTCTCCATGCTGCACCTGAACCATCTAATCGCAGACCATAATGGCCGCCATGGAACAAACCGTCACCCAACCCCACCTCTCCATGCTGCACCTGAACCATCTAATCGCAGACCATAATGGCCGCCATGGAACAAACCGTCACCCAACCCCACCTCTCCATGCTGCACCTGAACCATCTAATCGCAGACCATAATGGCCGCCATGGAACTCCATGCTGCACCCTAATCGCAGACCGTACAACACCCCAATGTGTTTTAGTCAGCTCGATACACACCGAAACCAGCTAATCTCTGATCATACAACAACCCTAAGCACCCCTTATCAACCGAATTCCAGCTGGTCGCCATGAGACGAGCCGTCATCCACCACAACCTCCTGCCATGCTGCACCGAACCAGCTCACCTCGTACCACTCAACACCCCTGAGCACCCCTGCTTGCCCAAACTCCAGCTGATCGCCATGAAACGAGCCGACATCCAGAACCACCTCGCGGAAGTGGAATAACTGCCCTCTCAGCTCGCCCAGCTGCAGCAAACCAGCTCACCTCATACATACCGTACGGCACCAAACCAGACCCCTTCCCACTCACCCGAACTCCAGCTGGTCGCCATGGAACGAGCCATCGTCCAGCACGACCTCACTGAAGTGGAAGAACTGCCCTCTCAGCTCGCCCAGCTCGGCCGGAAACAGCACACAGTTGGGCTGGGGACGCACCTGGGAGCAGGAATGGGGGAATGGAGGGGCAAGAGAAAAACAGAGGGGGAGAAATCGGGTGGATGGGGTGGGGGAAGGAACTGTCATATCATGGAGGACGAGGCATCCAGCAGAACCTCGCTGAAGTGGAAGAACTGGCCTCTCATCTCGCCCAACTCCGCTGGAAACAGCAAACAGTTGGGCTGGGGTCGCACCTGGGAGAAGAGAGGAGACTAAGAGAGGGTGGGGGCAAAGGAGAAGGAGGGGCTAGGTTAGGTAAAGGAGGGGGGAGTGTCATCCAGCACAACCTCGCTGAAGTGGAAGAACTGCCCTCTCAGCTACCCCAGCTCGCCCGGAAACAACACACGGTTGGGCTGGGGACGCACCTGGTAACAGGAATGGGGAAATGGAGGGGCAAGAGAATAACAGTGGGGGAGAAATCGGGTGGATGGGGTGCGGTAAGGAACTATCATATCTTGGAGGGAGAGGCATCCAGCATGACCTCGCTGAAGTGGAAGAACTGCCCTCTCATCTCGCCCAACTTTGCTGGAAACAGCAAACAGTTGGGCTGGGGACGCACCTGGTAACGAAGAGGGAAGACCAAGAGAGGGTGGGGCAAGGGAGGAAAAAGAGGGGTTTGGTTGGGTAAAGGAATGAGCCGTCATCCAGAACCACCTCGCTGAAGTGGAAGAACTGCCCTCTCATCTCGCCCAACTTTGCTGGAAACAGCACACAGTTGGGCTGGGGTCGCACCAGGGAGAAAACACATGGTGGGGAAGGGGGGGGTGGGAGGATGAGGGAATGGGAGAATGGGGGTATGGCAGCGGACGCACCTCACCTTGCAGCGGGCAGTGGGCAGTGGGCAGCGGGCAAGTCTCACAAACAACTTCGCCATACAGGTGAGTTCGCCTCGACAACTCACCGTGCAGTCAGCGAGATTGAGGGTAGGGACCATGCACGTATGGACAGCAGGGGGCCGCAAGCATCTCACCCTCCTTAACCCCTTGCCTCACCCTAGCGCGAGTAGAGAGCTCACCATGTGCAGTAGGCGAGCTTGAGGGTAGAGAGAGGCCATGCACATATGGAAGGGCAACAAAGGGCAACAAACCACACATCTCGTTTTGAAAACTGGGTCAGTGTCCCCATAGTGGGTAGGCAACTCACCGTGCAGTAGGCAAGCTTGAGGGTAGAGACCATGCGCGTGCGAAACGGCAGCAGCCCACACATCTCGTGCACCTCACCCTCCTTCGTCTGCAAGCAAGCGAGAAAAGGGGAGGGGAGGGAGGGCGGGGGGAAAGGGAGAGAAGGCAGGAGAGCAGGGAGGGAGAGAGGGGGCTGAGAATTCTCAAATGCAGCCCACACATCTCGTGCACCTCGCCCTCCTTCGTCTGCAAGCAAGCGAGAAAAGGGGAGGGGAGGAAGGGAGGAAGGAAAAGGGGTAGGAGAGGCGAACCACAAAGAGGGCTCATGACAAAGGGGGCACCTAAGAAGCAGGTACATATAAGCAATCGCACGTCTCTTTCTCACCTCGATACTCCTCGACAGGTACATGAGCCCGCCACACTCGCCATACACCACCCCGCCAGCAGCAGCAAACGCCCGCAGCGCATACACCAGCTTGGTGTTGGCAGCCAGAGCAGCCGCGTGCAGCTCGGGGTAGCCCCCTCCAAAGTAGACCGCGTCAAGGCGGTGTGGCATGGGGTCGGTAAGCGGCGAAAAGAAGACAATCTCTGCTCCCGCCTCTGGTAGTGTGGGGTGGGACAAAACAGTCACGAAAACAGGGTGACTGAGAGCATGCAGCCAAGCCAGAGCAGCCAGAGCAGCCACGTGCAGCTCGGGGTAGCCCCCTCCAAAGTAGACCGCGTCAAGGCGGTGTGGGAGGGGGTCGGCCAAAGGGGAGAAAAAGACAATCTCTGCTCCCGCCTCTGGTGGTGTGGGACAGAACAGCATTGAGAACAGAGGGGAAGGAGATGGCGCAAGGGCGATTGGGAATATGCAAGCCAAGCCAGAGCAGCCATAGCAGTAGTGTGCAGCTCAGGGTATTGGTTCCAAAGTAAACTGAGTCGAGGTGGTGTGCAGGTACCATACTTACCTCTCAGAAGCGACAAATTGTCATGGTAGTAGAAACAAAAGGCTTCGTCTCTCGCCACTCCAATGCGAGCAAGCTTCATGCCGGGCGGCATCGACAATGGCGGCAGCTCATTGGCCGACGATCCACCATACTCTCCCCCTCCCACTCCTCCCATCCCACTCACCACACTCCCTCCTCCACCCACCACACTCCCCTCAACATCCTCCCCCCCGCACACACTTCCCTCCCCTCCCCCAAGCCCCATCGTCGGCGCCCCTGCCACGTCAGCTGCGAGCTGTAACAGCCTGTCCAGGTCCACGTGGGCTTCAATCAGCATCGCCAGCCGCTCGGCGTGCTGAGCTGGCACCCCGTCCGCTTCCACCCCCGGCCGGTGCAGTCCCAGGTGGCGCTCTGGCATCTCCACGTCAGCAGATTTCGGGATGCCACCTAGGACGGGAACTCTGACGTGTGCTGATTCTAGCGCCTCAGTCAACCACGTGGCATGTGCTGCGCTGGCAACCTTATTCAAAATAATCCCCGCAAACCGCAATGACGGGTCGAAGGACGCGTAACCGTGCACCATGGCCGCAGCGCTTCTAGACATAGACCAGCAGTCTAAAACGAGGACAACCGGGGCTCCTATGATCTTGGCCATCTCTGCTGTGCTGCCGACCTCTGTCTTGCCATCTCGACCGTCGAATAGCCCCATCACGCCCTCCACTACTGCCACGTCAGTGGAGGCTGCAAAGCGAGTGAAACATGCCACATTGGCCTCCCTGGTGAGATGCGCGGGGGCGGGTGGGGAGAAGAGAGGGGGGGGGAGGGAGAGAGGGTAAGGAGGGAAGAGGGGAACGTGAGGAAGGAGACAGGGAGAACAAGGGGGAGGTGGATATGGGGATGGGGGGCAACAGGAGGAAAGGGGAAAAACTGAGTAGAACCAATGGAAGGCTGCTGCACATCCATTCACTCACCCATCCACACGTCCGTCCACCCATCCACACGTCCGTCCACCCATCCAATCACCAATGCACCCATCCAACCACCATTCATCCATCTGTCCCAAAGCCATCCATCCTCCCAACAATCCTCCCATCCAAATAGTTCGACAGTCCATCCAACCATCACCCACCCATCCATCAACCCACCCTTCAACCATGCACCCAATCACCCATCCACTCATCCGCACGATAAAGCCATACCTGTTGAGCATCCACCCATCCAGGTTGTACGAGTCTCGCCCTGTAGCCGCCTGATGGTGCATGGGGTCCAGAAAATCTGCCACACGCATCCCACATGACATGGCACATCCAAGATGCCCCGTGCAGCGTGTCACATGGAGCATGCCACATACAACATGCCAAGTATGACATTCCACATATGACAGAACATTCACAAATGACAGAACATACCACAGAACATTCACGAATGACATGCCACACACACCATGCCAGATAAAACATGCTACCACTTCCCACATACAACATGTCACACACAACATGCCACGTAGAACACCCCACATACGACATGTCATATCAAACATGCGACATTCGGATATGATACAAAGATCAGGACTAGATACCATTGCTGACAACTCTGCACCACAGCTATGCTCAAAGACCAAACCGAAGTCGTCCCAAGCCAGCATCAGTCATCCAGGAACCTCAAGAGTCGGAAACGGGAAGAAAAAAAATGTCTGGTGGACCAACAGAGCATCGTATCGTAACGTGTCGTATCGTAATGTATCTTTTCGCACCGGGTCCAACTTTGAACGGCTGCACGCGGAGACCTCGCCTGCGGAAGGCGGCCATGAGCCCCACAGCGACGCTCGTCTTGCCCACACCGCTGTGCGTTCCGGCCACCACAATGGCCTTCATGATGATGAGATGGTCGCTACGCTATTAACGCAATTGGGAGGAAAAGGTATAAGATTAGATACGTCGTCTGTGGGTGTCCACCACCACGATAGCTTTCATGATGGAACAATCTTGCATGATGGGACTATCGGACGGTTGTTAACGCTTCTGGTTGACAAACCGGAAAGCCGATTAGGTCCTGAGACAAGCGACATCTCTGATAGCAGCATCTTCGGGTACTGGTCTTCAGAATAGACTTTGTGACAAATGATCGGCTTTTCCGTCTGCAGCGTTCCCGTCTGCCTCCTCCGCCTTGGCTCGTGGGATATGCTCAGAGAACAACCTTCAACAAACGTCACGCCTGCTGCTCGGTCAGGCGTACGTCCGGTAAAGCAGTACGGCCAGCACTGTGTTGCTATTGGTCGGCGAAAATCCTGAGACTCTCTGCTGCTGTGGAGAGAAAAAAAGACTATGATCTTTAGCTGATGTTTCGGACAGAAAACTACGACTATTTACGAAGTAAAATTGGATGTTGAAATCACTGCACGACTCTAATCTGGTGCCTCAGCGTCGATAGGAGAGCTAACGAAGTAACGAGCACGTCAAAGTGGCGGTATGTGTAGTGGAATTGAAACTCGCTAAGTAGTCATAAACTTTCCTGATCGCCCGTAACTCCTAGCCCGCTCAGGTATCAATAACCTATTTCGACTTCATTGAATAACTACGGCCTTTCATTACGGCTGAACATAAACATGTTGCTGAAGCCACCACGAGGGATGCACAACATGCCTATGGTTCTGTCAGGCTTCTGTTCTGTGACAGGTGAGTGATAAAGCCCAAAGTTTAGGAGAAAAAAGTGCCGGGTGTTGTGCCAAGTTGACTTCGGATCTCTGCAGGACAATTTCTAGGCCTCGGAGGCTCTGACCGAGCCAAACCAGGGCTGGCTCACTCGTGCAAACACCGAGACCAGCAAAATGGGCCACTCGTACCTGAACCCTTGGCTCGGCAAACACTGACGCCACGCTCGCAGCTAGGTCGCGTCTAGTTTGGTTATCTTAGCTTAGGAACCCAGCCTCCAAAAATGCTTCGTCTATTGGTAGTAACCAGCATCTTACAGATTAATACCGTGGCTCGCGAAAAAGAGGTGCGAATAATAGGTTCTCTGAGGACTTCGCGCGGGATGCTGGGAGAAGTTGTGGCGCCAACACCCAGGAACGTGTGAACGCCAGTAGGGTGCTCTCGCGACACGCGCGGGATTACAGGCAAGGGCCGACATGCCTCGATAGTGTGTAGGCCTACGGCTCTGAGAAGTGGTAAAGCAGCAATGACTATGCTCATATACGGAATTTAGAATGGGCGTGCAATTTGAAGTGCAATTTGACAGTATTTCACGTAACAGTAAATCCTCTACACACTTATATGCATGACGTATGTCTTTATTATCGTAAATTTAGAACCAGATGATGTCATGACGAGTGATTTGATGCTTTTCACGGGCATGAAAACTGGCTAGGAAATCCCTAGAAGTGTATATGGAAAGTGCTTTGGTGTTATTTATGGCATCCTATAGCAGTGTACACAACAAAGATGTGTGCTGACATGGCACCAGCAGGGCAGGCGGCCTTTACAGCCTCGTCACTTCCCGCACGTTTCGCCAAAGCACAAGGAACTGGCAAGATACAGTATGCCGTATGAATGCACTTGACTTTAAAATCGCTACGTTCACCAATCCACATCAGCGAATTACAGGCGCCAATCTAGGGCTGCTGTGGCTCGGAAGAAAAAACTGACTGCGCCAATCACTACCCTCCAACGCGCGACGCCATTCGGCTAGAGGGTGTTTGCGCCCTCCCCTTTGCAGCACACGTGACATGACGGCACGCTCAGCCGCAGATCTGGCTGCTAGAATTGGCGCGCTATCGTGGAAGAAATCAACACAAGCCTCCTCTGTCCTCCTCCTCACCTCACTTTCCTTCCCCACCACAAGATTTCGAAACATTCTGCTTCCGCCTCAAAAGTCAGGGCGTCTACCCACCTTGTTGCCCTAAGAGGGGTTGAGAACGCTTAGGTCTTTTTGTAAACGGTGCTAGGGTGTGTGAGGGACTGCGGTGGGGCCGCGCAAGATTCCAGTGTAGTGTAGCCGCTTCCCCAAGAGTGACACTCTCTCGAGGGCCACGCTCGCGATTGCGCTTGTTGAAATGCACTTTTCCCAGGCTCTCTTCAGCATGATGCGGATGCCGCTGGAATGCTGCTGCAGTTTTCTAGCTGCTTGTTCACATCAAGGGCCTGAAAAGTAGGACGCTGCGCGTTGCGGAGTGGTGCCCCAAAGGCGCGTGCATTCAACCCAACGCGACACTATCCCCGCCAAATGCGTTTAAATCCCTCGACGCCAGTCAGTATCGCCAGTCGGTATCCGAGTGCCTTCTGGGTGAACCCTCCGCCAGTCAGTATCCGAGTGCCTTCATCCTCAGGCTTTTGTCCGTCTGACGTTTTACGCGGACGGAATCCAACTAGCTTACAGTGACTCAATATGGCCGCCATCAATCCACCTCTCGCGCTGCATCCGTCTTATCCGTCCTCCGCTTCCGCCTATTCCGCCTTTTCCGCCTTCTCCGCCGCTCCTTCCCGTTCCGCCGCCGCTTCCGCCTCGTCACGCGGGCGAGGACTTTCGTCTAGCCTCGTCGCCCAACCGCTCTCCCGTCGCGCGTTGCCGCGCAGTCTGCGGAGTGCGGATCTGCTACAAGGCAAGCGCGGGGGAGCGGTAACCGTTCGCTGCGCCCTTGCGCAACCCATGCCGGGGCTCGGCGCAGCGATACCCGCGGGAGTCGGCACGGGAAACCAGATTCCGCTTCCTTCCAGCGAAAACTGGTGGGAGCGGCGCGTGCCTGCGAACATGCGACACGTGGCGAACACGGCGGAATTCGTGGAGGCGTTAGGCGCGGCGGGGAATAAGCTCGTGGTGGTTGACTTTTTCGGCACCTGGTGCCGCTCGTGCCGCGCCATGCACCCCAAGGTATGATTGTAGCGCCACGCCTTCTGCGACGTCTCAGAAGTCATCCAAGGTACTATTGTCTTGCCATGCGTCCCCCATGCATCCCCCATGCACCCCAAGGTGAGAAGAGCTTTGCGTGCCGATTCCTTTTGCCTCTTTGCCCGCTGGAAAAAAAGCGCAGAGGAATGGTTTCCCCCCCTTCCTCGTCCTCCTTCCCCTTCCCCGCCTCCTCTTCCGCCTTCCCCTCCTCCCCCTTCTCCTCCTCCCCCTTTTCCCCCGCCTCGCCCTCCTCCCCTCTCCTTCCCACTTTTCCCCTTTCAGCTGTCCATGTTGGCATTTAAGCTCCCTGACGTCACCTTCCTTCAAGTCGAGTTTGACCCCCCCCCAACAAGCAGCTCTCTTTTCCCGCCACCCACCCGCGCACTTCTCCCTACTCGTGCTCCACCATTTCTCCCCCTTCAGCTCTGCATGCTGCCGTCGAAGCACCCTGGCGTCATCTTCCTGTAGGTCGAGCTCGACCCCAACAAGCAACTCTGCCAGTCGCTCTTTCCGCATTCCCTTGCACACCCACTTGTTCCCTCCTCTCTCCCTCCGTTTTCCCCCCATTCCCATTTCTCTCCCATTCAGCTGTGCATGCTAGCATCGAAGCATCCGGACGTGATTTTCCTGCAAGTCGAGTTCGACCCCAACAAGCAGCTCTGCCGGTCGCTCGGGATCAAGCGGCTGCCCTTTTTCCACTTCTACCGGGGCGCCGACGGCCTTCTAGACGCCTTCCCTGCCACCCTCACCTCGGTACGTCACTGCTACCTTCAGTTTGGTACTGTGTGCGAGGTGCCCCTTTTCAAGTCTACTCCAGAGTCACTCAGTTCGACCCCAACAAGCAGCTCTGCCGGTCGCTCGGGATCAAGCGGCTGCCCTTCTTCCACTTCTACTGGGGTGCTGACGCCCTTCTAGACGCCTTCGCTGCAACACTCACCTCGGTACGTCACTGCCACCCCCACTTCGGTACACTAGGCTAGGCTGCTCTTTCCGACAACTCAGTGCGACCCAAACAAGCAGCTCTGCCGTGCCTGTCGCTTGGGATAAAGCGGCTGCTTCTTCCACTTCTGACGGGCTGCTAGACACATTCCCCAGTGTTGTGCTGTGTGCTCCCTTTTAAGTCCCCTCAAAAGCGACATGAACGCACAAGTCACCTCACTCCAACTTGGAAAAGCAGCTCTGTAGGTCGCTCGGAATCAAGCGCCTGCCTTTCTTCCACTTATCGGGGCACTGACATGCTGCTAGATGCGTTCCCCGACACTCACCTGTGTACATTGTGCCCGGCGGACTTTGAAACCATCACACCTCCTATTGGTCGTCCTTTTACAACAACTGGTGTTGTGTTTGGTCCAGACTCCTGCTGCTTGTGTTTTGCTGGGTTGCCCCTAGTCCTGCTGCTGTGTTGCACGAATTCAGTTAGCCTTGCAGCTGTGTTCACTGCGCCCATTCTATCCATTTCACCTCATCTGGAGTGAACGTGCAACAGTCCTATACGAACGATCTTTTCTTATTGTCTTCGTGCTGTGATCACTTCTTATTGTCTTATTGTCTTCATGCTGTGATTTCTTTTGACTCTTTCGTGCCAATCTCACGCCTTTATAAGAACACCTGGTGCATGCTCCTTGCTTATGCTCTATCACAACAACTCTCAGAACACCTTTGTTCATTCCCTAAAGACTAGCTGCAAACCCATCATCCTTCCCTCCCATCTCTCCCACCCCACCTTCCCGATCCACGAATCACCTCAGATTGCTAAAATCAAGGAGGCATTGGAGACCCACACCACGGACAGATGCTCCCTGGGGCCTCCTGCCGGCCCGCACCAAGTGTTGAATCCTCAGGAGACCGACACTGAAACAGCCTGATACCGCTCTCAACCCCTCAGTTGCTGCTCCATCTGCTGCTGATTGAGCTGAGTGTGGTTGATAAGACAATGCTCCTGGGGGCCTCCTGCAGAGGCCCAACCACTTATTGCTGCTTCAATAGTGATTGAAGGCCTATCTCACCAGTCTCCCAGGCTTCCAGGCTGTGTGTTTTTTCCCTGCTGCTCCTGCTGCTGGTTGAGCTGGGTGCTTGCACTACAGAAAGGTACCCTGTTTATGCAGAGCACTGGTGTGCTTTTTTGTAAATATGTTGCACTGAGGATTCTGATCGCCTTGGCCGTATAGGTAGGTCTGCTTTGTTGTGTGCCGTTTTGTATTTGATATCTGTAGCTGCTCAGTGTCCATCTACGGTGGGACTGTACAGTAGCCTACCTAATTGAATGAGCCTCACTTGTCTATGTTTTGAAGGCTTGGTTTGCCTAAGATGCAAAATACTCAGAATGTGAGGTGGGATGCATGGGGCTACTCGAGAAGATTAGAACCAAGTCCAACTTCATATTATTTGTTCATATTCCTGCGCTTCTAGCTAAGAGCGAGGCTGTTTATAGAATGTGAAGAAACATTTGGTGTTATAGCTGGTCATAACAAATGGTCAGATGGGCACTACTCGCCCTGCTGCGCCAGTTTCCACGCCTAATTCACGCCGTTGTGTTCTCGCACCACCTGTTTCATTACCTGCCTTGCACCTCGAACGAATGGCTGGCTGTCCAAGTCGCGATCCAGCTATGAGGAAGCCTTGGCCGTACCGGTATCATCTGCGATTGGAGCAGCAGCATTGCGTCTAGGTCGCCTCCCACGCCAACGAGATAGGCTAGAAAGAGTTGGAGTTCTGATGTAGAAGCGATGAGCTTGACGGCGTGAATCAAAAGCTCCCGAGGTGAGCTGAACAGATGTCCTCCGAGGCAAAAGGGAATTCCGGATGGGGGCTGGATGCAAAAATGGAGTTCCCGAGGTAAGCGAATTTGGAGTATCGAGGCAGAGGGGATGGAGGAAGGGGGGATGGGGTCACATTCAAGACTACCCTACTCTTTCTGGGGTGTCAGCGTTGACAGAATGACAGTTAGATTATTAAATGGTCGAGACGTGATTGGGGAGAAAAAAAAGGTGGTCTGCGTGATAGTTAGGAAATTACTAAAGATACTTGAGATTGGAGTCCGGGGTAACTGCCAGTTGAAATGTGTCCTCCAGGCGCAGCGACTACACATCGCAGCCATAAATTCCGCGATGCCGCCTATCGTAGACAGGATGCGCCTTGACCCTCAGGCTCTCTCCCTCCCTCCTTACGCATTCGCCGAAAAAAGCAGCGCAAGCACTGTGAGCAGCGGAAGAATAGTGAATAACATCCTTTCCTAATCTGAACGGAAGTTTGGAGCCGCCATCATGTGCATCAACTTCCTTCCCTGCTCGGAGCCCGACGTTCCCGGCATCTACTGGCGAGATGACGACCAATGGCGGCCGTACGACCGCGCCACGTCCCGCGCAATCCTCAAGGCGGCCTCCCTGGGCCTTCGGGAAGTGAACCTGGGTGTTTTCACGTCCAAAGTTTACCCTAACGGTCAATCTTACACGCTGAATCTGCAGACTATGGAGCAAAGGAACCCCACAGCTGATCAGGGAAGACCGGTTCTGGTTATCCCGAAGCTGTCGCTAAAGAGCCTTAGCGACGCATTGAGGACCCCATCTGTGGTAAGGTCTCTGCTGGTTCCTGAAAATCTCCTGATTGTTTGCTTGTTCTCATAAAAAATCCGGCCCCAGCGTAGCCGATACAAATGTTTCGTCCACCACTAATACTCCATTTCAGTCCTGGCTTTTCGATACATCGTCATTAACTCAAATCTGGTGTGTGATCATGGCAGATTTGGAGTCGCATCATCGACGCGTTCACCACGGAGGCGTACGTTCGGCACGTGGTGGGTCAGCGGTGCAGCTCGGTGGTGGAAGTTCGTAAGAACCCCTACCTTACACCTGGATCCGCGCTGCTTAGGCAGTTTCTCGCGATTGCACAGAACCTACCCGCTGATGCTGCACTCGGTAAGTCCACTCTCTTACGTGAGATGCGTGGCGTTCAAGCCCACGGCGGAAAATACTTATCTGTAGACGCTGATTTTCTTGCGAGGCGGAAACAATCTCCATATAATATTTTTTCCGTCCACACTCCCTGAACCTTTCAGTCAAAGGTCTCTCATACATGGACAGCGCGGAGGAAGGGAGTCTGGACCTCGCGTTTCATGGCACTCGGTCTAGCAGCTTCGAACCTATTCTGCAAAACGGAATGTGCCCCACTCACCGCAAGAGCTCGCCACGGGGAGACTGGTTCACACGGCAAGTATCAACTGCTGCGGGATACTCTCGAGACAGAGATGGTAATCGTCGCGGGTGTGGCAGGACTAAAATAATCGCGTTTCTGCTGCTTGTGGAGAAGAGGGTAATGTACAGGACTATGGCGATGTGGTTGTAATGAATGACGCATGCTACCAGCTTCCAGTCGCGGAAGTGACAGTGCAGTAAAACCAAATAGGAATTTCCGTGTACATATATCAATAGAGCATGAAACTATATCTTGTACAAAATGCGTCTTGTCTGTACGGGAACTAGACATCCCCCCCCACTCCTTGCTGTTTGTGTAATTCGTGTTGTGAATTTGTACGGTTATGCTTTTAAAGCTGGAGCCCCTCCCTGTTTTTGGCAAATGTGAAACAGCTCATTTCACTCCAGCACCCATTCCCGTTTTGCAGCCAACCGCACTGAAATGCATCCAACCGCAGTCGAACACACTGAAACGCATTTCACCACGCAAAGCTGATACGAGTTGTTTCTGATACGATGTGTAGGAACACGCTCTTAGCAATCCCAGCGTCGCCTGCCTTTCCAGTACTCAAATCATAGCTCAATTTGTGCGGTACCGTAGGCTGTAGACCTGAGAGGAGAGAAAAGGAGATGAGGCACCTCCTGCTCAGCTCAGCGTTTTGCAACATATAGTACATCCCAGCTTTCCAGCACTATTTACAATGGTGAAACTGCACATAGAAATCGCACACATAAGGTAGGGCTGGCACTGTTGCTGTCCTACTTGTTGTGTGCAATGATCGTGCTGGTGCTGGTGCCGGTGCTGTTTTTGGTTCTGCTGCCAGTTGCTAAGATGGGGTGGGGCTGCTCGCAGTACAGCCACTGGAGCTACAGCCGGAGCTACAGTCGGAGCTACAGCCGGAGCTACAGCCGGAGGAGCCCTTTACATGTCAAGGGAGGCGGAGTTCTCCATATCCTCCAACACCATCCTCAGCAACCCACTTCAGTCATTCAGCAGTGTGCTTAGGGCAGGCCCGGCCTTTTTATCGTACCGAGCTAAAAAATATTCCTTCTCCTGCTTTTCACCCCTCCACCCTTCCTCCTCTCACTCGCTCCCCTCTCCGGCAACCTCCGCCCATCCCCATCATCCTGCAACATGCCTAGGTCAGGGCTGGCAGGAGCAGGCTGCTTCTGTGACGTTTCAGCCTGCATCTGAGTCGCTTCTAACTGCTTCTGTCTCCTTTCCCGCGGCTGCTCCCCCTTCTGCTGGTGCTGCAGCTTCTGAAGCTGGAGCTCCTGTTGCTGCTGCTGTAGCTCCTGAGGCTGCTTCTGTTGCTGCTGCTGCAGCTGCTGTGACACCTGTGCTGATGATGCCCATTCGGCCGCCTGCTGTCCATGCTCATAGCCCTGCTGGGGCAGCTGCTGCATTGGCGTCTGAGGCTGCTCCTGAGGCAGCTCACGAGGCTGCTCCCGAGGCTGCTCCCGAGGCTGCTCCCGAGGCTGCTTCTGTTGCTGCCGCAGCGGCGGCTGGGATACCACCTTTGCTGATGCCCACTCCTCCTCCTGGCCCTTCCAGGAAAGCTGCTGCAGTCGTGTGTGAGCCTCCTCCTGTCGCTGCTTCTGTGGCCGTTGAGACAGCTCCTGCTGCTGCTGCTGCTGCTGCAGATGCAGGTCTGCCTTGGAATTGGAAGGGAATCCTTTCTCTGCGACCAGCTGAGACGACTTTTGAGGCGCCTCAAAAGTCAACTCCTGCTGCTGCTGCTGCTGCTGCAGATGCAGGTCTGCCTTGGAAGGGAATCCTTTCTCTGCGACCAGCTGAGCGTGCTGTTGTGTCTGCTGAGAGGCAAGCCATTCTTCCCCCCTTTGTGGCTCCGGTGGGTGCTCTAGTGCATCCTCTTGCATTCCCAGATGTGCATGCTGCTGTGTCTGCTGGTGTAGCTGTTCCACTCCCTGCTGTTGCAGTGACTGAAGCCCTTGCTCATTCTCCTCCTGCCATGCTGGCCTTGCTGCTTCTACTCCTAGCTCTGCCTCCCGATACTTACTCCGCTTACTCATCCCCTCTTTCACCTCCCTTTTCACCTCCTGCTCTGGTGGCTGTTGTCCCGGCTCACATCGCATCTGCTGAAGTGGCAACGGTGGTGGTCGGTGCAGCAGCAGCCGTGGAAGGTTGGCGGCTTGAATAGCATTCAGCCACACGTTGAACATCCACTGGTCGAACAAGACTAAGTGGACCTGTGGATGGAAGATTTATGAGTGTGGTTGTGTATAGAACATAGATCAGGCTGTTCGTTGCAGGAGCAGCTTTGGCAGCATATATGGCGTAGAACATCCACTGGTCTATTAGCACAAACAAGAGGGGCGATTCTTGAGAGAAGTAACTCATTTGAGGCACAAACTCATTTGAGTGCTTACTGCATGTGAAAGCGTACCTCTTGCACTGACCCCCAAGAGTAGCTCAAGAGAACATCCAGAGCAGCTTGGGCGCCCTTCATGGGGGGGTAACTGAAAAGAGAAGCACGGAGGAAAAACACAGAGGGATTAGTAACGCAAAGATACACACCAAAAAGGGCAAATGCAGGGTAATATGCAGAAAAAACAGTTACGAATTAAAGTTTGAGCTTGTTTATACGACGGATGTAGATCAAAGAGTGTGCCTGAAAATGCAGACGTAATCATGGATTGAATTGAAGCTCCTGCTTGTAAAGGGGGTGGAGTGTACCCGAAAATACCGCACGATATCGCGGGGATGGCGATATACTTGACACCGCACTTGTTGGCTTCTCTTAGAATGCTCCTGCGCATGAGGGAGAAGAGCATGAGAGGATGAGGGAGAAGAGCATGAGAGAATGAGGGAGAAGAGCATGAGAGGATGAGGGAGAAGAGCATGAGAGGATGAGGGAGAAGAGCATGAGAGGATGAGGGAGAACAGCAACGAAGTGGACACCAGGGTGGGTGAGTTTTGAGACGTCTTAGAAGGCTTTTCTTAGAATTCTCCAGCGTATGAGGGAGAACAGCAACAAAGGATGGGAGGATGGGATGAGAGGATGGGTAGGTTGCGTAGGAGGGTTGCGTAGGTGGGTTTCATGCCTGAGAGGTTGAATAAGAGGGTGAGGGAGTGAGGGAGTGAGGTATCGAGTCCGTGCATGCCCAAGTTGCAATTTGCTGCGAGTGCTTTATGGACAGCACAGCACAGCACACACCTGTAGGCAGACCCACCGCATAAATATGAGCAGATACCAGAGCACAGCACAGCACAGGACCACACCGTACAGCACCGGACAGCACACACCTGTACGTTGCTTTCAGCACGGGTGCTGACACTCTTTTGGTCAAATACACGGGCCCCACCGCGTGAATCACATAGCGCACTGGCAGCCTTGCTGCCCTGCAGTGTGTGTGAATACAGGAGGGTGATAGAGAGTTTGAGATTGGAAGAAGAAGGCTGTTGATGCAAGCAGTACCTTGTCCAGCCCCACCGTGTGAATCACATAGCGCACTGGCAGCCTTGCTGCCCTGCAGTGAGTGTGGAATGAACACAGGAGAGAGATGGAGCACGCAAGATACTGAAGAAAACAAAACTGGACGCAGCAGGCGGTACCTGGGCCCCCACCCGCCCCACCGTGTGAATCACATAGCGCACTGGTAGCCTTGCTGCCCTGCAGTGAGTGTGGAATGAACGAGTGGTGGGTGCAGCGACAGTCTGAGAAGAGGGACAAGAGCTTGAGAGTAAGTTTAACCACTAAACAAGTGGTTCAAAGTAACTCGTTCAGTCACTCATCCTGTGTGGTCACAGCTTCACCTGCTTCTCAGCAATCGTTATTCCTCCGCACAGGCAGGTCATAGCAGAGCTTTGGGAAAACATGCTCCTACTCTTACAGGCACCCACTCAAACGTCTCCTACGCCACCCCTCAGTCATTACTACAGTCACTCACGCTGTGGTCACAGCATCCCCTGCTTCGCAATCACCGTATCACAAAATTGGCAGGTCGTAGCAGAGCTTCAGGAGAGTCTACCGCCTGACGCCCCTTGCTGCCTCCATTTCACTGCCAACCCTTCACTCACCTGGTCGTCACAGCATCCCCTGCTTTGCAGCGATCGCCATTCCTCAGCACTGGCAGATCGTAGCAGAGCTTCAGGAGGGCTGGGCCTGCCGCCCTGTGGATGGCTGGAGGGCGGAGTGAGAGGAATCAAGGGGAGAGGCGGAGATGGGAGAGGCGGAGATGAGAGGAAGAGGGAGAGGGGAGAGAAGGGTAGATCGTAGCAGAGCTTCAAGATGGCTGGGCCTGCTGCCCTGTGGATGGCTGGCGGGCAGGAGGGAGGATTGCAAGGGAGAGAGGTGAGCGGAAGAATCAGAACGAACGGAGAAAACGGAGGAAGGCAAGTCGAGGAATCAAAGGGAGTAGAAGCAGCGTGTAAAAATATTATTTTTGAGACGTCTCAAAAATAATGTTTTTACATGTGATTTAAAGGAAGAAGAAGCAGGGATTGGCGGAAATGAGAGGAAGAAGGAGAGGGGAGAGCAGGGCAGGCAGGTCGCTGCAGGGCTCTGGGAAGGAAGGCGAGGCAATTTCTAGCATTTTCCAGAAGCACCCTGAGAGGAAAGGAAATGCTTAAGACATGGCAGTGCAAGCCGACATGGCACCGCAGACTCTCTTCACTTCTGATGTCGTGAGAATGCAATGACCAGTCAAGTCATCCCAGGCTCGCATTGCTCGGTCAAGTCATGGAACAGGGTAAAGGGTTCGCGTTGCTCTTTACCCTCTCGCCCTCTTCACTCACCTCCATCCAGCCCGCCCCCACCAAGAACTGACTCGTTTGCGGCATTGACCTGGAGGGGAGCACACAGGGCAGAAGGGCGGATATGTTTGTACCGCAAAGACTAGGGACACAGGACTAGGGGCGGGTAATGCAGGGAGCAAGGGCAGTGACAAGCATATATCACATCTCAGGCCTCCTTATAGCGAGATCCATCTCACTTCACTCACAATGGCATCACCATCTGATTAATCTCACCTGGTTACAGACACTCACAATGGCATCGGTCGACCCGTCGACAAACCACTGCGTGATATTCCCCCGATGCACCACCAGCACCCGGCGGCAACCAGAGGCACGCTCAGGGGGAGTGAGAGTGTTGGAAGGGTGAGAAAGAGTCGAGTTTCCCCAGCTTCCAGCCGCGTGAGAGGGAGGACTCGGAACTGCAAACGCAGCAGAGTCAAAGAAAAGATTCGCCTGCGACTGGTGCATGCTGTAAGGGGGGAGGGACCGGTCGAACCGAGGAGCTGGGGCTGTACCAACAGCAGCAGCTTCTGCTGCAGCTGCAGTTGCTGCGGTTGCTGCGGTTGCTGCAGTTGCTGCATCACCCCTGCTGCTCCCTCCCCCTCCAAACCACGTGCAATCCTGCAGCTCCCTCTCCCTATGACTTTCACCAGGGAAACCCACAAAACTCCCCAAGGCTCTTCCAAAGGCCCCCCAAAAAGCATCCCACCACATGCAACCACTCCCCCTATGCTCCTCTTGCACGGGAGTGGTCGGTGCTGCTGTTGCAGCTGCTGGTGGTGCTCCAGCGCTCAAACGCCGCCCCTGCCTCTTCCTTCCAGATTCCTCCCAACTCCCTTCCTCCATCATCCCCCCCACACCTCTCTCCCCCTCCCCACCCGCACCAGCCACCCCTCTGGCCTCCTTACCCTCTCTCCTTCGCTTCATCTCCTCCTCCAGCGCTTCGCCTCCACCAATTTTTTCACCTGTAACAGGTGTTTTTACACAGGGGTATCCCCTGCTCTGCAAGTGCCTGTCAGTCGTTTTGTGAGGTGCCTCAAAATTAGACCCTCCCTCTCCAACAAAACCCTCCCCTGTAACAGATGAGTCCACAGCGGGGTACACTTTGGTCTGTAACTGTAACTGTAACTGTTTGTCGGTGTGGGGACGCCCTTCAGTCTGATCGTATTCCTCAACCTCAAAGCATTCCCCAACCCCCCTTTCGCCTGAAATCCCCGTGCGCTCTCCTTTTGCCACTAATCCTTCTTCAGAAGAGTGGCGCCCTTCACGCTCTTCAGTCCGTCTCTCTGCTTCAATCTCTCTTCGTCCTTCAACCTCCCTTTCGTCTGATATCACCGTGCGCTCTCCTTTTGCCTGTAATCCTTTGGTGTGGGGAAGCCCTTCAGACTGGTCGTATCCCTCAACCTTGAAACGTTCTCCAACCTCCCCAAAATGCACTCCTTTGTCCCCTCCACCTGGAAACGCAGCAGCAGTCGCAGCAGATATTCTCTGTGGTGCAGGTCTCTCTGTCGTCCCTGCAGCAACTTTTGGCTCAACCCCGGCCTTCCCTTCAGCAGCTTTTTGAGGCGCCTCAAAAGCAGCGGTTCTTGCTGCTGTTTGAGCAACAGGAGGAGGTTCTTTCACGTGAGACCCACACTCGCCTGGAGATTCGTCACGAGGAGGAGGAGGAGGTGGATTGCCGTGAGCAAGGGAAGGAGGAGCCGTATGGTGAGACAGACACTCTGCGTGAAAATCCCCAACGAGTGGCGGAGCCTGATAGTGAGAAACGGACTCAACTGAATGAGATGAATCAGGTTGATAACGACCCATGCTGTAAACCGCTCAGGGTTTCAGGCCGGGCGGGAAATCCGTCGGAGGAGCAATAGCACATCCCCAACCGTTCTAATATCGTTTATATCGTTCGAATTGCACTTCAACCCGCGACGCAGGCACGCCCGGCGCAGCGGTTGGGTTGGAATGCTGCGGCGAATCCTGAGACAGCAGCAGTTCGGATAGCGGTGCATTATTTCGAGACTGTGCTAAAATCTCGAGACGCGTGCCTGCTAAGCCGCAGCGCATCTCGAGACTGTAAAATCTAGACAAGCCGAAGCGCATCCTGAGACCTCAACGGGTTGCCAAGCCGCATAACGCTTGTCGCATAGGAAGACGCGTGGAAGGTAGCATGGTAGAACGGTTTGTTGCGGATTCTACGGAAATAGGGCGTGTACAAAGGCGTGGCGAGTGGCCGTGGCGAGAGTGGTAAGAGTGAGTGGAAGTGTGAGCGGAAGGGCGAGGGCGTGTGAAAGGCACGATGCATGGCTTTAGGACGAGACGCGACACGCGGCACGATGCGAGCGACGCACCATGCTGCCTTGACGACGCCCATGCTTCATGATTCGCGATGGGGTAATGGTAAAAGGCAATCGCTGAGTAAGCCGATTCAAAGCACACTGCGACACGAGGCGCGACTTGTTGAGCGTGAACACGGCCTTAGGACGGAGCGTCAAAGGCGTGGATATCAGCGGTTTGCGAGGGATCGGCTTCAGAGAGTGCGTGGTATGGACAGTGTGTCCAGATGGAAAAGTGGAAAGAAATTTCGAGTTTCCCGAGTTTGTACCTTTTGGGGGGGGGAGACACGTCAGTGATGACAAATGATTCTTTTAGGTTGGCTCCATTAGGAAATTAAGTGTGAAGTTGAGTGGCTTTCGACAGTTAAACGTACTTAGTCACTTCTTTTGAACGGGCTAAAGATGCCGACAAGCTTAGTAGTCCAGGCTCGGGTAAATACCGGTTTCAAATCTGTCGTCCAGCCCCATCTTTCATTCCTTACGGGTATAAATTCGCGACTCCAATGCCAGTTTCGCCGCTGCGCCTCGAGCGTCTTGTTCGTAGACTTTTCCCATTTCATCACTCGACGAAACAAGCAAAGCACGAGAAGCGTCAGCGGCAGCATAAGCAGCAGCGTGAGAAGCGCTCTTGCATTTTCAACGGTAACTTGAAGCCGACACCATCATGTGCCTCAACTTTCCCGCCATAGCGGATCCCGAAGTTCCCGGGATCTACTGGCGCGACGAAGATGACTGGAAGCCATACACCAGCGCCACGGCCCGCGCGATTCTCAAGGCGGCCTCGATGGGTCTTGACAGCGTGAACCTCGGGTCTTTCACGTCGGACGCGCACCCCAGCGGCGCGACTTACGAGTTGGACCTGCAGACCATGAAGCAGAAAAACCCCAAAACCGGACAGCTGAGGCCGGTTCTGACCATCCCAAGGATGTCGCTTACGGAGCTGCGAACGGTTGATAAGAACCCTTCTGTGGTAAGCTTCTCGCTTCTCACTTCTCACTTCTCGCTTTGTGGTCGTGTTTTATCAAGGTCCCCCTTCTCTGTTCTTGCTGGAAAGCTTATGGCTGTATTCATCGAGACACGAACACGTCAATATCTGAATCTGATGCCGGCTGGATTGAGATTGTCTCATGGCAGGTGTGGAAGAAAATCATCGATGATTTCACCACGGAGGCGTACATGCAGCAGGCGGTGAATCAGCGAGCGACGAAGTGCAAATCCGTCGTGAAGCATGTTCGTCGAAACCCTAACCTGACTTCGGAATCGCCGATAATGAAGCAGTTTCTCGAGACCGTAAAGAATCTGCCAGCCGATGTTGCTCTCGGTATGCTCTCTGCTGCATTTCCCCTTTCTTACTTCAAGGTTACCCCACTTTTGCTCCATGAGCCAGCAGATGGCCCTCAGTGTGCTCTCTCCTGCATTTCTCGTGCTGTATGTTCGACGGACCCATCCATCTCCCTTTCCGAGGTGATTCTACTCTTTGATGCAATCTCCTCTTTCTCTTTAATTTCATAAGGAGGAGGTGTGGTGGACCTCGCGTTTCACGGCACTCGCGCTAGCAGCTTCGACCCGATTCTGCGGAACGGAATGTGCCCTACCCGCCGAACGAGCAATCCACGAGGAGACTGGTTCACGCGGGAAGTGGCAACTGCTGCAAGCTACTCTCGGTCGAGGGAAAGCGGAAGCTGGGTTGGTGGGACGAAGGTAATGGCTTTTCTTCTGATTGTGCTGAAGGACGCGGTTGTGCATCAGAGCGGCCATGTGGTTGTGCTGAATCATGCCCGCTACCAGCTTCCTCTTGCGGAAGTGACACTGGAGTAAGCGCGCGGGGAAGTGACAATGCAGAAAGCACGTGCGGAATTGACAGTTCAGGAAGCGCGCGCGGAAGTGAGAGTGCAGGAAGTGGGGTCATTGGCGTGCGTTGTGTTTCCTCGCCGATGAGTGGCATTCTGGTCTGGTAATCTTCGTCGCCAGACTTCGCCAAATCTGCGTGCAGAAGAACCGAGGGATCCTACTCGCTTCATGGGGTGGCTGAAAACGAGCAGCCAAGCCCAAGGTGAAGAGTAGGGGATGGACCAAACTCAGAAAACGTTGGAGCCCAAGCTGAATTGTACACTTTGTACATAGAGAATGCATAGAGCATAGATACTGTAAGAACGTTCTGACTCGCTTGTACATTTGCATCTAGTCTGCTTGTGAAACAGCAGCAGTTACCTGAGCATTTCCAGGCTACTAAAATCTCGCGACTCATGCATTCGAACCCGCAGCGCATTCTGAGACGGTAAACTCTTGAAAAGCCGCAGCGCATGTTGATACGGCCAAGTCGCACTGGGTAACTACCATCATAAATTCCATGGTTCAGCACCAGACAACCATGACAACGGGCATAAGTTTCGCGCTGCCAAACGTAGTCGCGCAGCGCCTCGAACCTCGGGCTCCCTGACTTTTTCATCAGCACTCGTCGAAAGCAACGAGACGGAAGAACACTTGGAGCAAAACGCGTTCTTGCCTTGCAACGGTAACTCAGAGTCACAACATGTGCATCAAGTTTCGTCCCTGCTTGACGCCCAGCCTTCCCGGCATCTACTGGCGCGACAACGACCAATGGCGGTCATACGACCGTGCGACGACCCGCGAGATTCTCAAGGCAACCTCGGAGAACCTTAGACACGTGGACCTGGGTACCTTTACGTCGAAAGTTTACCCTAACGGCGCGACTTACACGCTGGACTTGAACCGTCTGCAGCAGAGGAACACCCGAAGCGGGCAGGAACGGCCGGTTCTGATCCTCCCGAAGCTGTCAATTATGTTAATTTCCATGGTTGCATCCTCCCCCGCTGGGATCTTCTCAAAAATGGCGTGGGAGAAAATCATCAATGCGTTCACGACAGAGGTGTACGTGCAGCATGTTGTGAAGCAGCGAGCGTCGAAGAGCAACTCCGTCGTGCAGCGTGTTCGCCGAAACCCGTATCTCACGCCCCGGTCGCCATTAGTCGCGCAATTCGTCGCCGCTGCGCAGAATCTGCCAGTTGATGCTGGTCTTGGTAAGCTCATCCATTTCTTGTTCTGCATTATACCGTCAGGGATGTTACAACAAGCCCGTATTTCCTTTTCTGTCTTTCCTCCATATACCCCCTTTGCTGTCGTATGAAACCCTTCAGCCAACGGTTTAACGTACATGGATACCAAGGAAAATGGGAATCTGGACCTCGCGTTTCATGGCACTCGGTCTAGCAGCGTCGAGCCTATTTTGCAAAACGGAATGAGCCCCACTCACCGCAAAAGCAGCCCACGGGGAGACTGGTTCACGCGGCAAGTGGCATCTGCTGCATGGTTTTCCCAGTGGAGGGAAGGTCACAGTACTGGTGGGAGAAGGGTAATTGCGTTTCTGCTGGTCGTGGTGAAGGAGGCGATAGTGAAGCAGAGCGGCGATGTGATTGTATTGAATGATACGAAGTACGAGCTTCCTGTCGCGGAAGTGACAGTGCAGTAAAAAGGCGCGAAAGTGACAGTTCAATAAAAAGGCGCGGTAGTGACAGTGCAGTAAGGGCGCGGAAGTGACAGCGCGGCTCCATTGTACATTTTCTACATATATAATGAATACAGGATAGATATGAATGCTTGTACAATGTGTATTCTATAGAAATGGATCTTCGAGAAGCAGTTGAAAGCCGGCTCAGTTACTTTGGAGATACAAAAAAAAACGATATTTTCCTTGAGAACAATAAATGCTAGACAATTTCTCAAATATCATTTCCAGCAGAAACATGGATACAGAAAGTGAACTTAGAGATGTTACACCATCCAATTCTAATCAAGCTGATATCTTGACAACACCTACAAGCTGACAGAGCCTACTAAGAATATTTCACATTAGTTGTACAAGGCAACTTTTTATGTACAAGGCTATAGACACTCCCATGTACGCGACTAACTGAGGACGGGAGACTTTTTCCAACGCACATCAGCAAAAATTGCACGCCCTCACTGCACTGTCACTTCGGCGACAGGAAGCTGGTGGTTTGCGTCACTCATTACAATCACATCGCCGCTCTCCTGCACCATCGCCTTCTTCTCCACAAGCAGCAAAAAAGCGATTAGTTTCTTCCCGCCACATCCACGATAACCTTCCCTTTGCTGAGAGTATTGCGCCGCAGACGCCACTTTCCGCGTGAACCAGTCCCCCAATGGAGAGCTTTGGCGGCGGGTAGGGCACATTCCGTTCTTCAGAATAGGGTCGAAGGAGCTCGAGCGAGTGCCGTGAAACGCAAGGTCCAGATTTCCCGCTTCCGCTGTGTCCATGTACGTCAGACCCTTGACTGAAGAGTTTCATGCGACATGCCGGGAAAGTTAGAAAAGGCAGAAAAACCTCTAGGAAGTAAAAGAAAAGGGGAATCGTCAGAAGGTCAAGGGGAATTGGGCCCGTCAAAACATCTCCTACGATAGACACGAAGCACGAGAATTGAAGCAGAGAGCAGCATTTTACTTTCCGAAAAAAAAGCGGCGCATACCAAGAGCCGCATCGGCTGGCAGATTTTGCGCAGCGGCAAGATATCGCGTGATTAGCAGCGAGCCCGGAGTGAGGTACGGGTTTCGTCGAACATGCAGCACGACGGAGTTGCACTTCGTCGCTCGCTGAGTCACGACATGCTGCACGTACGCCTCTGTCGTGAAAGCATTGATAATCTGGTTCCACACCTGCCATAAACCAGTTTTGATTCTATTATCAAATTCAAAAATTAATTCGTTTCGTCCAGTAATAAAACTTGGTCGGACAGGAGCGAGTGGAGTGGCTTTCTGCATATGCGAAGAGCTTACCACAGAAGGTGTGACCACAGCCGCGCTCAGCTCAGTAAGCGTCAGCCTTGGGATGATCAAAACGGGCCGCTCCTGTCCGCTTCGCGTGTTCCTCTGCTGCAGGCTCTGCAGGTCTAGCGTGTAACTCGCGCCGCTGGGGTAAATTTGCGACGTGAAGATTCCCAGGCTCACGTTTCGAAGTCCCAGCGAGGCGGCCTTGAGAATCGCGCGGGACGTGGCGCGGTCGTAAGGCCTCCATTGGTCGTCGTCGCGCCAGTAGATGCCCGGAAGTTCGGGCTCCGAGCAGGGGCGAAACGTGATGCACATGGTGACGGCGCAGAGCTACCGTTGGCAATGCGATTGAAGAGTGCGCTCTCACGCTGCTGCTCAGATCAGAATGCTCGTGCGCCTACCTTCTTTCGACGAGAGCCGAGGGAGAAGACAAGGAGCCTGAGGTTCGAGGCGCTACGCGACTACAATTAGATTGGGAAGCCCGACATTTATGCCCGTTAGGAAGGTAGTGTGGGCTAATTTTAAACTGGTATTTACCTGGTAAGTTTGTGCTTTTGTGATTTTACCCTGTTTCTTGTTATATGTTCACGGCCAAGAATGCCGGGTGGCTAAAGCTCATCCCTCCCCCAGATCTGCCCCAATCATAACCCCTAACAAAAATAAGCATATATTTCGAATTAATTTCAGCGCAAAACGAATTCGAAAAAACACAGGGGAAACTCGAAAAGTGGACCTAATCTTCCCTTCCTCACCCTTCCTCGTCCCCCTCATCAAATCCTTATACATTCCGAATTTCGGATCCCTCAGGACGCGTCACAAGTAAAATATCGAGGAAGGATCAGGGTTGTTCACCGAACCTGTCAAACCGATCGCCATATCGGTGTGTCACGACTGCTTTGAAGTTTCAAGTGACACGATCGTAAAAACACGGGGCAAAATTGCCCGATGTGGACGAAATTGCACGATCGTGTGTGACAGGGGCACATCGATCGCCTGACTTAGAAGGGAAAACTGTACGTTAGCGAAAATAAACGAAAATGTGTAACCACCTAAACACCGATTCTAGGCAGGATCGATGTTCTACTTGTGACGCGTCCTCAGAAACTTCTATTTTCGATTCTAGGCACGCTTGATTTCTTGGCTCGGCTTACCTCGGATTTCTCTTCTTGCTTCCAGCTAATAGCTAGCACATCAAAACCCGAACTCTCTTATCGGCGATTTTAGGCACGCTTGAAGCCACCACCAGCACCAGATGCAGTGAGAATTTCGCCTCATTTGTTGCCTGCCTGAGAAGTTCCAAACTACGTTGGAAACCACTAATCAGCTTCGAGGGTGGCGAAACCACTATTCCAGCGTTGTTTTTTTCTTCTACCCGTTTTGATCCACGGGTATCCACGCCTTACTCTCGCCGTCGCAAGGCCATGTACTTGCCATCATCCATCGCGACTCGCGATATATGGCCATCAACACAGCATGGTCGTGCCTCGAGTCGCGCGCATCACAATGCCCATCTTAACGTTATGCGTCATACCTCGTTGCATAACCCCAATCCCCAGCCCAACGCCATGCGTCGTGCCTCGTGCCTCGTTTACGACAATCCGCATCTTACCTCCTTTGCTACGATCAGCCATGGCCCTTACCTCCTTCCACGCGTCGTTTATATGCAGCAAGCACTGTGGTTCGTTGCGGCTTACCGGACCGCCTTGACTCGACGACGCCGAGCCTATCCGCGAACCGACTCTGAATCAAAATCCATGCATCGCATGGGTCCCGCCATAGCAGAGAACCGAACCGCGAAGAATCAAGTACATGCATGGGTTCCGCCGAGATACATAGAAGCCCGAGCCGAACCGCGAATGCATATGCGCGACACCGCAGACGGATTCACCCACATCGGAATTCCGAAATGCTTCCATCGTGCCTGCACAGTTCGGAATCCCTGCTGGCAATCGCCGAGGCGAGACCTTCGGGGAGACCTCGAGGGGATTCAGGCTGGATGCTCTCCCTCGAGAGCAGCTACTGAGGTGTATTTTCCAGTCGTCTTAAAAGTCCCCTCGGGATTCCTTCGACTGAAACCACGCCTTGGTGGCTTACGCCTTGACTCACGCCTTCACTCACGTCTTGCACGTCAATTTTGAGTCCAAGTCTGATTCAAAATCCACCTCGACACGCCCCTGCGACACAGCGCTGCGCCTCGCCTGGGTGCCTCGAGTCAACCTCAACCGCAAGCTAATCGAACGAGTAATACTAAAGCGCGGGGAGTGGACGAGGTATTGTGATCCTGGGAAGAGTATTTTTCTGAGTAGCTTTCGGCATGGATTCTGATCAGCCTGAACCGTCACATTCAGCAGAAACGCTTCTTCACGGCTTGGCTGCTGCTGCTTCTCCCGTTGCTCACACCAAGGCTGCTGCTGCTTCTCTGGGCGAGTCTCCTTCTGAAGACGATTCCTGCGGGTTCTTCGATTGCCTGTCCTCACTGAGCACCAGCAGCAGCAGCAGCAGCATCAGCAGAAGTTCGGAGGACTTGACCTCCGGTCTTCACTCTCCCCCGCTTCCTGGTTCATCCGCTTATCCCCCTCCTCCCCCTGCTCCTCCTCCTGCCCATCCACCACCCCTGTTCAGGGGAACCTTCCCTCCGTACCCTCATCTTTATCCTCCTCCACCTCCTCCATATCCTTCTCTCGCTCATCTTTCGCAGCCTCCTCCTCTTGCTACTCCGTTGCCCTACCATCACCCATACACGTCCCTCCTCCCTCCTCCACCTCCTCGTTCTGCTCCTTCTGCTGCGGCTGCTCCTCCTGCTCCTGACCCCTGGCAAGCAGCATACGACTTGCTCCTTCCATTAAAGCAAGAGGCAGACGCAGCCGCTGCAGAGGCAGCAGAAGCAGCCGAAACAGCATCTGGACTGCACCGTTTGGCGGTATCTGCTGCTGGCAGGGCGGCAGCCGCCCAGGCGGATGCTACAGCCGCCGCTGCGGAGGCAGCTGCTGCTGCGGAAGCTTCAGGGAAGGCAGGGATCGAGTCAAAAATTGCTGCAGGGAAAGCAGAGAGGGCAGCAGCACACTTCTCTGCGACATTTGCAGAGCTTTTTGGAGAGGATACATGGGAGCTTGAAGAATGCAGAGGGATTGAAGACGAAAATAAGACTGAAGGGCGCCCCCATACCGAAGAAGGGTTGCAGGCAAAAGGCGACCGCACAGGGAATTTAGGCAAAAGTGAAGTTGAAGAACGGTTGGAGACTGAAGAAGACAGTAAAACTGAAGGGCGCCCTCACACCGAAGAAGGGTTGCAGACTAAAGGTTACCCCCCTCTGGATTCTCCTGCTTCAGGGGAGTGTTTTGTCAGCGGGGGAGGTGTGGAGGAGGAGATGAAACGAAAGAGAGAGGGCAAGGAAGTGAGGGAATTTGCTGCTACGGTTAGGGAAGGAGAGAGGAGTGAGGAGGGAGGGATGGAGGCGGGAGAGGGGAAAGACTTGGGCAGGAAGAGGCAGGGACGGCGCTGGGATGTTGGGTCACCAGCAGCAGCAAGAGGTGGAGCAGCATCAGCACGAACAAGAGCAGCTGGAGCAACAGCACCAGCATCACCAGCAGCGCCAGCGTCAGCATCAGCATCAGCATCAGCAGCAGCACCAGCAGCATGGCGTCCGGCAAGCTTCAATGGGCCCATTAGAGGGAAGGGTATGAGTAGGGGCATAGCAGGGATGAGCAGGGGAAACACAGGAATGAGTAGAGGCATAGGGGATCATTCTCTTGCTGCTAGCGCTCCTTACTACCAGCTCCACCACCAGTACCGTGCCCCTTCCCACCCTCGTTTGGCTTACTTTCCCCATCCGCGTGAAGCACCTGATATGGCACCTGGGGAACCACCTGAGGGACCACCTGGAGAATTATCTGAGGAAGCACCTGAGGAAATTTTCGTGGAGATGGCCCAGGATCAGGAGTCTCAGCCAATGCTTCTTCCTCGTGAGCGTCGAACTGCGGAAGGATCAATGGGTGTGGAAGGAGGAGAGGGGGTTGATGAGGAAGTGCAAGGGGAGCGTGAGGAAAGTGCAAGGGGCAGGTTCCGGACTTGTTGGGAGGCTCTGCTACGAGCTTTTGGGGATGTGGTTACAGGAGTAGCAGGCACGGCTCGCCGTTTCGTGCCTTGGGGTGGCGGACGGGAGGGAGGGAACAGCAGGGATGATATGGAGATGGATGACGTGGCTGGGGAGCGTAGAGGAGAGAGAGGAGGGAAGAGGCAGAAGAGGAGGGGTTCGGAGAAGGGAGAGGGCAGGAGAGTGGGACTGGAAGCGGATGGGGCTGGCTGGGAGCGAGAGCGAGAGCAGCAAGATCAGCAGCAGCAGGCCCTCACGCAACAGCAGCAGTGGCAGCTGTGGCGGCAGCAGCATTGGTGGCAGCCACAGCAGCAGCAGCTGTGGCAGCAGCAGCAACAGCAGCAGCAGCACCAGCAGCAGCAGCAGCCGCAGCAGCAGCAGCAGCAGCCACAGCAGCAGCAGCAGCAGCAGCAGCAGCCACAGCAGCAGCAGCAGCAGCAGCCACAGCAGCAGCAGCAGCAGCAGCCACAGCAGCAGCAGCAGCTGCAGCACGTGTGGCAGCATCAGCAGCTGCAGCACGTGTGGCAGCATCAGCAGCTGCAGCACGTGTGGCAGCATCAGTGGACAGATGTTTACAGACAGTGGCCAGGGTATCAGCCGTACCACCAGCAGTACCCGCAGTATCAACAACAGAATCATCAGCAGTACTATGAGCAGCAGTGGCTGCAACAGCAGCAGCAGCAGCAGCAGCGAGGGAGGCACGAGAATCTCTCAGAGAGAGAGCATGACCACCACATTGTCATGTCGTCAGCACCCCTCACATCTCCATCGCCACTCTCACTCGCCTATCCCTCCCCCTGTGCTGATCCTATCCAATTCGACCTTCTCCCCACTCCTGGTCCTCCTATTCCCTCTGCACCTGCTGCAGCTGCTGCTCCCTCTACTGCTCCTCCTCCTGATCCTCCCTCTGCTGCCCCTCCTCCTGCCCCCTCTTCCGTCTCTGCTGCTTCTTCTGCTGCAGCAGTTGCTGCTGCTAGTACAGCCCCAGCTCCTTCTCCCCACCTGTCCCTCCCTTCATACACCATCCACCAGTCACAGGCAAATCGCTTCTCTGACACGGCCGCATTTGCCGTCCTTCCTCCTCCTGCCCGTGGTGCTGCAAGAAAGAAGGCTCTTACTCTCTCTCACCCTGACAGTGACACGCACCCTGCAAGCAATCACACGCCCTCTGCTCGCGCGTCTGGCTGCGGAGTGCTGGTGGTGCATCGGGGGGATATCACCAAGTGGTTTGTCGATGGTACCAGCGATGCCATTGTGAGTTGTAAAGAGGGTAATTATAACGAGGATGAGACGAGTTTTGCGGCAAACAAGACCCTTTTTCCAGTCCACATACTATCCTTTTCTCTTCAGAAAAACCTAGTTTTCTTCCTGTCCCTTCCTCCCTGTGTGACCCCCCCGTTCCTCCCTGTGTGAACCCCCGTTCCTCCCTGTGTGGTCCCATCCAGGTCAATGCTGCAAACGAGTCAGTTCTTGGTGGGGACGGGGTGGATGGCGGTGAGTTTGGGGAACGTTGATCACCGTTGGGGGAAACGGTTCGAACGTTGATCACCGTTGGGGGAAACGGTTCGAACGTTGATCACCGTTGGGGGAAACGGTTCGAACGTTGATCACCGTTGGGGGAAACGGTTCGAACGTTGATCACCGTTGGGGGAAACGGTTCGAACGTTGATCACCGTTGGGGGAAACGGTTCGAACGTTGATCACCGTTGGGGGAAACGGTTCGAACGTTGATCACCGTTGGGGGAAACGGTTCGAACGTTGATCACCGTTGGGGGAAACGGTTCGAACGTTGATCACCGTTGGGGGAAACGGTTCGAACGTTGATCACCGTTGGGGGAAACGGTTCGAACGTTGAACACCGTTGGGGGAAACGGTTCGAACGTTGATCACCGTTGGGGGAAACGGTTCGAACGTTGATCACCGTTGGGGGAAACGGTTCGAACGTTGATCACCGTTGGGGGAAACGGTTCGAACGTTGATCACCGTTGGGGGAAACGGTTCGAACGTTGATCACCGTTGGGGGAAACGGTTCGAACGTTGATCACCGTTGGGGGAAACGGTTCGAACGTTGATCACCGTTGGGGGAAACGGTTCGAACGTTGATCACCGTTGGGGGAAACGGTTCGAACGTTGATCACCATTGGGGGAAACGGTTCGAACGTTGATCACCGTTGGGGGAAACGGTTCGAACGTTGATCACCGTTGGGGGAAACGGTTCGAACGTTGATCACCGTTGGGGGAAACGGTTCGAACGTTGATCACCGTTGGGGGAAACGGTTCGAACGTTGATCACCGTTGGGGGAAACGGTTCGAACGTTGATCACCGTTGGGGGAAACGGTTCGAACGTTGATCACCGTTGGGGGAAACGGTTCGAACGTTGATCACCGTTGGGGGAAACGGTTCGAACGTTGATCACCGTTGGGGGAAACGGTTCGAACGTTGATCACCGTTGGGGGAAACGGTTCGAACGTTGATCACCGTTGGGGGAAACGGTTCGAACGTTGATCACCGTTGGGGGAAACGGTTCGAACGTTGATCACCGTTGGGGGAAACGGTTCGAACGTTGATCACCGTTGGGGGAAACGGTTCGAACGTTGATCACCGTTGGGGGAAACGGTTCGAACGTTGATCACCGTTGGGGGAAACGGTTCGAACGTTGATCACCGTTGGGGGAAACGGTTCGAACGTTGATCACCGTTGGGGGAAACGGTTCGAACGTTGATCACCGTTGGGGGAAACGGTTCGAACGTTGATCACCGTTGGGGGAAACGGTTCGAACGTTGATCACCGTTGGGGGAAACGGTTCGAACGTTGATCACCGTTGGGGGAAACGGTTCGAACGTTGATCACCGTTGGGGGAAACGGTTCGAACGTTGATCACCGTTGGGGGAAACGGTTCGAACGTTGATCACCGTTGGGGGAAACGGTTCGAACGTTGATCACCGTTGGGGGAAACGGTTCGAACGTTGATCACCGTTGGGGGAAACGGTTCGAACGTTGATCACCGTTGGGGGAAACGGTTCGAACGTTGATCACCGTTGGGGGAAACGGTTCGAACGTTGATCACCGTTGGGGGAAACGGTTCGAACGTTGATCACCGTTGGGGGAAACGGTTCGAACGTTGATCACCGTTGGGGGAAACGGTTCGAACGTTGATCACCGTTGGGGGAAACGGTTCGAACGTTGATCACCGTTGGGGGAACCGGTTCGAACGTTGATCACCGTTGGGGGAAACGGTTCGAACGTTGATCACCGTTGGGGGAAACGGTTCGAACGTTGATCACCGTTGGGGGAAACGGTTCGAACGTTGATCACCGTTGGGGGAAACGGTTCGAACGTTGATCACCGTTGGGGGAAACGGTTCGAACGTTGATCACCGTTGGGGGAAACGGTTCGAACGTTGATCACCGTTGGGGGAAACGGTTCGAACGTTGATCACCGTTGGGGGAAACGGTTCGAACGTTGATCACCGTTGGGGGAAACGGTTCGAACGTTGATCACCGTTGGGGGAAACGGTTCGAACGTTGATCACCGTTGGGGGAAACGGTTCGAACGTTGATCACCGTTGGGGGAAACGGTTCGAACGTTGATCACCGTTGGGGGAAACGGTTCGAACGTTGATCACCGTTGGGGGAAACGGTTCGAACGTTGATCACCGTTGGGGGAAACGGTTCGAACGTTGATCACCGTTGGGGGAAACGGTTCGAACGTTGATCACCGTTGGGGGAAACGGTTCGAACGTTGATCACCGTTGGGGGAAACGGTTCGAACGTTGATCACCGTTGGGGGAAACGGTTCGAACGTTGATCACCGTTGGGGGAAACGGTTCGAACGTTGATCACCGTTGGGGGAAACGGTTCGAACGTTGATCACCGTTGGGGGAAACGGTTCGAACGTTGATCACCGTTGGGGGAAACGGTTCGAACGTTGATCACCGTTGGGGGAAACGGTTCGAACGTTGATCACCGTTGGGGGAAACGGTTCGAACGTTGATCACCGTTGGGGGAAACGGTTCGAACAATCATCTGTGCTGTCGGTTTGCCTTTCTGTCATGCTCTTCTTACTGCTTGCTCGCTTCTTACTGCCATCTTGCATCTTGTCGTTTTGCTTTGTGCTATCTTCCCCTCCCCTTCATCTCATCTCCTCCTCTCTCTCACCCCTCTCCCTCTTTCCCTCCTTTGCCCACCTCTCCACCCTCCAGCCATCCACAGGGCAGCAGGCCCAACCCTTCTGAAGCTCTGCTATGACCTACCCATGCTGAGGAATGGCGATCGCTGTAGGACTGGGGATGCCGTGACCACAGGGTGAGTGACTGTAACGAGTAAGTGTAGGAGTGGCAAGCGTCGGGGTGAGTGGCTGCTAGGGTTCACCCCTTTCATGGCACTTGTTTCGCCGCAACCTTGCTCCCAAGC
Source organism: Closterium sp. Yama58-4 (assembly GCA_947470075.1). NCBI lineage: Eukaryota > Viridiplantae > Streptophyta > Zygnematophyceae > Desmidiales > Closteriaceae > Closterium > Closterium sp. Yama58-4. Next base: position 210,299 of record CANIUD010000397.1, on the reverse strand, counting down.
TCTCAAGTCTGCCACTGACCTCTCTCCTCTCTCCTGTCTCTGCACTTCTACATGTTCACTTCACACTGCAGGGCAGCAAGGCTGCCAGTACACTGGGTGATCCATGCGGTGGGGCCCAGATACCGGTCTGATGAAGTGTCAGCACCAGTGCTGAAATCTGCATACAGGTGTGTGCGGTGCGGTGCGGTGCGGTCCTGACCTTTTCCAGGGGCGCCTTTATGATGGATGCGCTGTGTGATCCGTGCGGTTGGTCCGAGATACTGGTCTCACAAAGTGTCAGCGCCCATATAGGTGTGTGTAGTACCATGCTGTGTTGGCCGTTCCATGCCGTGCCGTGCCGTGCCGTGCCGTGCCGTGCCATGCCGTTCGTTGCTGCGCTGTCAAAGGAGGAGCACAGGAGCACTGGCAAAGAGGTTGGTCATAAAGGACATTGCTGTTCGTGCATGCACAGGCTCACTCCCTCACTCATTCCCACCTTTCCTCTCACTCACCCTTGTGCCCACTTTTTTTTTTTTTTTTTTTTTGTTTTAATGTTTCCCACGTTCTACAGAAGCATTTTAAGAGAAGCCAACAAGTGCTCAGCCAAATACCTTGCCATCCCCGCTATATCATGTGGCATTTTCGGGTACTCTATCCATCTCCCACAACACTCAAGCTTCAATTCTAAATTGCGACTTTGGTGTCGTGTTGCTATGCGGTTATTTTCCTTTCCTTAGGGGCTTAGGGGGGGGGCTTTGTGTTTCCTCCTGTTGCACATCTGGACTCACAGGGGTCGTTTTTTCCTTTTGTTTTATTTTTTCTTGCTCCCCCCCCCGTTTTCCTCATTGCTGCTCTCATCAGGTACCCCCCTGTGAAGGGCGCAAAAGATGCCCTGGAAGTCTTGCTAACCCAACCCTGGGGGTTGGTGCAAGAGGTATGTTACGTGCTCACATGAGGTAAGGTACCCACTCACATGAGGTATGTAGGTACTACCTCTCACATGTGGTGGGGACTCACACGAGGTACGCAACCCTGTGGATCCATATAGGTGCAACCCTGAGGTATGTTCTCCTCCTCGCAAGACGTCCGTGCTTGCGGTTTGCCCCTTCTGAGTCGTAGAAAACTCCATTGGAGGTCCATTGTGGTACTTTGTGTTGCTGGAACTTTTGAGGTACTTTCCAGTACTTTGTGTAGCTGCAACTTTTGAGGTACTTTCCAGTACTAGCTGCAACAACCTGAACATATTCTCTGCTCGCCCATGCTATGCTATGCTATGCTCCTCCCACAGGTGCACTTTGTCCTGTTTGATAACAAGATCCTCAATGACTGGCTTGCTGCCATCCATGCTGCCAACCTGCCACAGCTGCTGCTGCATCCGCCACCACCCCAACAGCCAGGACCACCCAAACAGCCACCGCCACCGATGCCACAGCAGAAGCTGTTACCACAGCAGCGGCCATATGAGTCGATAGTGCAGCCGCATGCAAAGCAGGCTGAGAAAAGGCAGGTGAAAGAGGGGATTGGGAAGAAGGCTGTAGAACAGATGCAACAGTCATATGAGCCGGGCCAAAAACAAGTGAAGCAGGCTGTGAGAGAGCCGGTTGGGAAGAAGGTGAAACAGGATATGGCAGAGGTACGAGAAGCAGCAGCAGCAAGAGCAACACTTTCGGAGCACACAGAAAAGAAGCAGCCAGCGACGATTCAGAAGCAGCAGCCTCAGAAGTTGGAACCGCAGAAGCAGTCTCAGAAGGAGATGCGGCAGCAGCAGCAGCAACAGGAGCAGTCTCAGAAGAAGATGCTGGCAGCAGCAGCAGCAGCAGCAACAGAAGCTTTTGCAGCAGCAGCAACAGCTGGATACTATCCAGAAGAAGCTTGGGCCTTTGTCTGCCCCTGTCTCTACACCTTCCCCTGCTCCTCCTGCCGCTTCCCTTGCTCCTGCCCCTCCCCTTGCTCCTGCCCCTCCCCATGCTCCTGCCCCTCCCCATGCTCCTGCCCCTCCCCCTGCTTCTGCCCCTTCCCATGCTCCTTCCCCTGCCGCTGGCCTAGCCACACTGCTGTGTGATGGGGATAGGCGGGTGCAGGGAAGGGAGGCGAATGGGAGGAGGGAGGGGATGGAAGGAGAGAAAGGAAAGGGGCAGGAAAGTGCTGGTGGTGGAGGGAAGAAGGGTGATGATAGTAAGGGTGATATTGGTATGAGTGATTTTGACACGAGGGGTGGTAGCAGCATGGGTGAAAGCACTGCTGATGGTGTGCGGGATGGCAATGGGGATGTGGTAATGAGAGACAGTAACTCAGTCGAGGTAGCAGACTTGCTGCATCTGGAGCAAGAGGAGGAGGATGAAGGGGGGGACAGGATAGTATGGGGTGCAGAGGAGGGAGAGACACGGGGAAGACAGGACAAGAAGCCGTTGGGACCAGACAGCAGGAAGATGTGGGGCGGTGATGAATGGACTCAGAGTGGTGGGAGGGCGGAGAAGGTTGGAGGTGGGAGTGGACAGTCCTCCGATGGTTGGGCTGCTGCTTTAGATGCATCTCCGGTTTCTTCCCCAGCTGCCTCTCTGACTTTTGTTCCAGCTGCAGCATCTTTTGAGGCGCCTCAAAAGTCGACTGGTGGGAGGACGGAGAAGGTTGGAGGTGGGAGTGGACAGTCCTTTGATGGTTGGGCTGCATCTCCGGATTCTCCTTCACTTGCCGAGGCGCCCCAAGAGTCGTCTGCTGGGAAGTTGGAGAAGGTGGGTGGTGGGAGTGATGGACGGTCCTTTGATGGCTGGACTGCTGCTCTAGCTGCTTCTCCGGTGTCTCCCCCAGCTGCCTCTCTGACTTCTGTTCCAGCTGCAGCATCTTTTGAGGCGCCTCAAAGGTCGACTGCTGGGAAGTTGGAGAAGGTGGGTGGTGGGAGTGGTGGACGGTCCTTTGATGGTTGGACTGCTGCTCTAGCTGCTTCTCCTGATTCTCCTCCAGCTGCCTCTCTGAGTAAAGCTCAAGCTGCACCTCCTGCCTCTCCAGCTGTACCTCCGGCTGCTGCACCGGTTGCTCCTCCAGCTGCCTCTCTGACTACAGCTCCACCTGCAACTCCGGCTGCACCTCCGGCTGCACCTCCGGCTGCACCTCCGGCTGCACCTCCGGCTGCACCTCCAGCTGCACCTCCAGCTGCACCTCCAGCTGCACCTCCAGCTGCACCTCCAGCTACCTCTGTGACCACAGCTCCTGCTGCAACTCCGGCTGTACCTCTGGCTGTAGCGCCAGCTGCTGCTCTAGTTGCTGCTCCGGCTGCTCCTCCAGCTGCTTCTGTGACTACAGCTCCAGCTGTAGCGCCGGCTGTACCTCCGGCTGTAGCGCCCGCTGTACCTCCGGCTGTACCTCCGGCTGTAGCGCCGGTTGCAGCACCGGGTGCTCCTCCAGATGCCTCTGTGACCAAAGCTCCTTGTCCGACTGTACCTCCGGCTGTAGCGCCGGCTGCTGCTCCGACTGATACAGCTACAGCTCCAGCTGCTACTGCTACTGCTCCAGCTGCCGCTTTGTTTGCTGTTCTTGCTTCCACTCTTGCTGCTGCTCAAGCTACCTCTCCTGCTGTAGCTCAAAATGCTGCTCCGGCTGCTACGGCTACAGCCTCAGCTGCTGCTTTCACTGCCAAACCAGCGGTAGCCCCAGCTGTAGCTCGGGCTGCTGCTACAGCTACAGCTGCAGCAGCTACAGCTTCAGTTTTAACTGCTGCTTTGACTGCCAAACCAGCTTCCGCTCATGATTCCGCTCAAGCTGCCTCTCCTGCTGAAGCTCAAAATGCTGCTGCGGCTGCTACAGATACAGCTGTAGCTACAGCGCCACCTGCTGCTTTGACTGCTCCTGCAGCTTCGACTCCGGCCGCAGCTCAAGCCTCCTCTCCTGTTGTAGCTCCTACTGCGGTTCCCTTGGTTAATGTAGGCAACAGTGGTTGGAGTGGAAACATTGTTGCTACGTGGGACAGTGGCAGTGCTCCTGGTATGGGCTGGGGCAGTTACCGCAGAGAGTGCAGAGAGCACGAACCTGGTCGGGGGAGGAGTAATTCGGCTGGTATAGCTTTCGGCACCCGTGACACTTCTTGGGGAGTGGAAGGACGTGGTGTTGAGAGCTCCCTTGGTTCTTGGGAAGGAAAGGCAGTTGGTGGTGACGCGGCAATGGGTGGTAGTGATGCGGAAACGGGTGGTGGTGACGCGGCAACGGTTGGTGGTGACGCAGCAATGGAAGTGGCAGCAGCGCCATCAACAACAGCAGCTGTATCACCACCAGTGTCAGCACAAGCAGAAGCATATGATGCAGCAGCAGCATCACCAGCAGCAGCATCACCAGCGCTAACAGCTGAATCAGCACTACTGCCACCGGCACTAGTATCAGAATCAGAACCGGCAACAGTGGCCAATGTTTCTGGTAATGCTGCTGCTTTTGGTTTTTCTTCTGCTGCTGCATCAGTCCCACTCTCTACTGCTTCTCCTGATTCAGAGACTCTGCAGCAGCAGCAGCAGCATCAAGGGGTGGAGAAGAGGGGGAGGGAGGGGGAAATGGAGGAAGGAGAAGTTGGAGAAGAGGAGGTGGGGGAGAGATGGGATGAGCAGGGAGAGGAGAGTTGTGAGGAGGGAAGGAAATCTTCTCCAAAAGAGAAAATGTCGAAATATCAGCAGAAGAAACAGAAGAAAAACAGGAAGAAGAATAAGAAGTAGAGAGCCTGTAAGTGTTGTCTTTGTGGAGTCCCAATCTTTGTAAATAAGTTGTAAATACATAGTGTAACTTTACCATGGTTTTTTCATGTTGTTAATGTGCCTTGTCAGCCCGTTGCAAAGGTATCGGCTGTCTGCATAAACTCCTTGAGAAATGCAACTATTTTTGCATAGTTTATACTAGTTTTCACCCAGAGCTGCTAGTTCTTGGGCTGCCACTTCATCCTTTGCAAAATGACTCCCTCTAAGATGAGTTATCTGACTACTGCGTTTGAGTCAGACTAGTTTCACATTGTAGGCAACCGATATAGCAATTTGCCAGCGCTGGCATTCCCAAAACGAGTACAAATTCGGGAAACACAGAAATGATTTCCCAATGATTTCTATGTCGACCAATACACTGACCACGTCTGGCCGTCCTCCTTGGTCCACTGCTGTGCGGTGATCCACGCCTTTACCGCGCCGCCATAAACCCGGATTCACGCTTTACTAGTTACTAATATTCGCACCTAGTATTAATGTCCGCCATCACCCATCGCGAATCGTGAAACATGGCCGTCAACTCAGCATGCACCGTTTCTCGGGTCGCGTGCATTCCCCGTACCGCCATTGCAGAGCCCGAGGCTCCATGAGTAGCGGGAAGACGCGGAGAGGGGGGGAACGTGGTGGTGCGGTGTGTCTCTCCGCGTCTAAACGCATGATGACTCGTGCCTCGTACACCACAATCCTCATCGTAACGTAATTTATCGAACGAACAGACGGGGCGTCGAGGCAAAACTGATTCCCCAACTCCGTGTTTGAGGCAAGCAGTAACGCCTCATCATCAACGTTGTTGACGACAAAGTGCAGCTGGTCAAGCTTCGGCTGCGCCAGCTGTGTTTTTTTGTTAACGCCTCGAAACGCGCTGCGGCTGGTCATGCATCAGGTTCCGCGATATCTTGAGACCCCAAACCTTTTTCGCGGTTGGGGCGTATGCGCGAGGGGGTGTAGTTTCTCCCTCGGGTTTTCGGCATGCTTCCTACCGCGGAAGGATATGCAGCGCCGCGCACTGCATGGCTGCGCAGCGATTTTCTTGACAATATAAAAATGCACTGCATGGCTGCGCGCTTCGAACCACACTGGACTGGATGGGCACGCCGCGATCCGCAGCAGTCCCGCGAGTCGAACTCCAACCCGAACGAGATAGTCCGATGTATTTAAGCGGTTGAGAAGCTACTTTGCTCTGACGATCTAAGTGTCAGAGCAGCGGCTGAACCCTCGGCCTAAGCTACGACAGGATCTCCCGCTCGGCCTGAACCCCCAAGTGTCCCGCTCGCTAAGTGTCTGACCGACGCCATGGCTGCTTCCAATCAACCTGATTCATCTCCTCCGGCTGTCTCTGCTGCTGCTCCTTCACCTGCTGCCTCTGCTGCCGCAAGTGCTGCTGTTAGTGCGGTCCGGGCTCCTGTCCCCCACCTACCGCTCCCTTCATACGCCGTCCACCAGTCTCACAGGAAACTCTTTTCTGACACTGCTGCATTTGCAATCCCACCTCCTCCTCCCCTCGGTGCTGCTCGTGCGTCTGGTCGCCGAGTGCTGGTGGTGCATCGGGGGGATATCACCAAGTGGTTTGTGGACGGTGCGACTGATGCCATTGTGAGTGACTGTAAGGGGTGTGAATGTAAGGGGTGTGTAGAGGTGAAGCTGAGTGACTGCAAGGCGTGTGATCTCGGGGGGTGACACTGTTCGAGGAGAGAGACCGTGTTTTTTTCAATCTTCTCATATTCACGGAATTTCCGACAAAGCCTTCGCACCCTAATGCCTCGTAAGTTGACTGATAGTACGTTCCACCGCCTCCCCTCTCACCTCCCCTCATCCTCTCCCTCCCGTGTGGCTGGCAGGCTAATACCACAAACGAGAGGGCTCCAGGCTGCGCTGGCTTGGATGCCGGTGAGAAGAGATGAGGTGAGATGAGAAGAGATGAGAGAGAGAGAGAGAGAGAGAGAGAGAGAGAGAGAGAGAGAGAGAGAGAGAGAGAGAGAGAGAGATAAAAGAGGAGAGTGGTGGGCGGGGGAAGAGAGAGATTTAGGGAGCTACATGCTTCTTTCAACTCTCTTACACCCCCCCCCCCTTCCCTCTCTCACTGATTCACTCACGCCCCCCTCTCTCCTTCCCTTCATCTCCTTCCCTTCATCTCCTTCCCTTCATCTCCTTCCCTTCATCTCCTCCCTTCATCTCCTTCCCTTCATCTCCTCCCTTCATCTCCTTCCCTTCATCTCCTTCCCTTCATCTCCTTCCCTTCATCTCCTTCCCTTCATCTCCTTCCCTTCATCTCCTTCCCTTCATCTCCTTCCCTTCATCTCCTTCCCTTCATCTCCTCCCCTTCATCTCCTTCCCTTCATCTCCTTCCCTTCATCTCCTTCCCTTCATCTCCTTCCCTTCATCTCCTCCCTTCATCTCCTCCCTTCATCTCCTTCCCTTCATCTCCTTCCCTTCATCTCCTTCCCTTCATCTCCTTCCCTTCATCTCCTTCCCTTCATCTCCTTCCCTTCATCTCCTTCCCTTCATCTCCTTCCCTTCATCTCCTTCCCTTCATCTCCTTCCCTTCATCTCCTTCCCTTCATCTCCTTCCCTTCATCTCCTTCCCTTCATCTCCTCCCTTCATCTCCTCCCTTCATCTCCTTCCCTTCATCTCCTTCCCTTCATCTCCTTCCCTTCATCTCCTTCCCTTCATCTCCTTCCCTTCATCTCCTCCCTTCATCTCCTCCCTTCATCTCCTTCCCTTCATCTCCTTCCCTTCATCTCCTTCCCTTCATCTCCTTCCCTTCATCTCCTTCCCTTCATCTCCTTCCCTTCATCTCCTTCCCTTCATCTCCTTCCCTTCATCTCCTTCCCTTCATCTCCTTCCCTTCATCTCCTTCCCTTCATCTCCTTCCCTTCATCTCCTTCCCTTCATCTCCTCCCTTCATCTCCTCCCTTCCCTTCATCTCCCTCCCTTCATCTCCCTCCCTTCATCTCCCTCCCTTCATCTCCTTCCCTTCATCTCCTTCCCTTCATCTCCTTCCCTTCATCTCCTTCCCTTCATCTCCTTCCCTTCATCTCCTTCCCTTCATCTCCTTCCCTTCATCTCCTTCCCTTCATCTCCTCCCCTTCATCTCCTTCCCTTCATCTCCTTCCCTTCATCTCCTTCCCTTCATCTCCTTCCCTTCATCTCCTCCCTTCATCTCCTCCCTTCATCTCCTTCCCTTCATCTCCTTCCCTTCATCTCCTTCCCTTCATCTCCTTCCCTTCATCTCCTTCCCTTCATCTCCTTCCCTTCATCTCCTTCCCTTCATCTCCTTCCCTTCATCTCCTTCCCTTCATCTCCTTCCCTTCATCTCCTTCCCTTCATCCTCCCTTCATCTCCTTCCCTTCATCTCCTTCCCTTCATCTCCTTCCCTCATCTCCTTCCCTTCATCTCCTTCCCTTCATCTCCTTCCCTTCATCTCCTTCCCTTCATCTCCTCCCTTCATCTCCTTCCCTTCATCTCCTTCCCTTCATCTCCTTCCTTCATCTCCTTCCCTTCATCTCCTTCCCTTCATCTCCTCCCTTCATCTCCTTCCCTTCATCTCCTTCCCTTCATCTCCTCCCCTTCATCTCCTCCCCTTCATCTCCTCCCCTTCATCTCCTCCCTTCATCTCCTCCCTTCATCTCCCTCCCTTCATCTCCTCCCTTCATCTCCTTCCCTTCATCTCCTCCCCTTCATCTCCTTCCCTTCATCTCCTCCCCTTCATCTCCTCCCTTCATCTCCTCCCTTCATCTCCTCCCTTCATCTCCTCCCTTCATCTCCTCCCTTCATCTCCTCCCCTTCATCTCCTCCCCTTCATCTCCTCCCCTTCATCTCCTTCCCTTCATCTCCTTCCCTTCATCTCCTTCCCTTCATCTCCTTCCCTTCATCTCCTTCCCTTCATCTCCTTCCCTTCATCTCCTTCCCTTCATCTCCTTCCCTTCATCTCCTTCCCTTCATCTCCTTCCCTTCATCTCCTTCCCTTCATCTCCTTCCCTTCATCTCCTTCCCTTCATCTCCTTCCCTTCATCTCCTTCCCTTCATCTCCTCCCCTTCATCTCCTCCCCTTCATCTCCTCCCTTCATCTCCTCCCTTCATCTCCCCCCTTCATCTCCTCCCCTTCATCTCCTCCCCTTCATCTCCTCCCTTCATCTCCTTCCCTTCATCTCCTTCCCTTCATCTCCTCCCTTCATCTCCTTCCCTTCATCTCCTTCCCTTCATCTCCTTCCCTTCATCTCTTCCCTTCATCTCCTTCCCTTCATCTCCTCCCTTCATCTCCTCCCTTCATCTCCTTCCCTTCATCTCCTTCCCTTCATCTCCCTCCCTTCATCTCCTTCCCTTCATCTCCTTCCCTTCATCTCCTCCCTTCATCTCCTCCCTTCATCTCCTTCCCTTCATCTCCTTCCTTCATCTCCTTCCTTCATCTCCTTCCTTCATCTCCTTCCCTTCATCTCCTTCCCTTCATCTCCTTCCCTTCATCTCCTTCCCTTCATGCGCACTCATGCTATGTCACCCAGCCATCCACCAACCCTCCCTCCCTCAACTTTGTTTCTCTATTTTCCTTTCAAACCTCTCCCTCTCCATCCGTTCCTACTTTCTCGGTTCCTTTTTTTGCTTGCCTCTCCCCTGCCTCCCCTCGCTGTCCTTCGGATTCTCCATCCCTTCCGCTCGCTCTCCCTCTTATCGCTCCCTCCTAGCCCCTCTCTTCCCCTCAAGCCATCCACAGGGCAACAGAAGCTCTGCCACTACCTTCTCTTCTCTCGTCCCTACATCTCCCTCTGATCTCCTCGCTTTCCCTCTCCCTCCGCCCTCCAGCCATCCGCAGGGCGGCAGACCCAACCCTCTTGAACCTCTGCCTCGACTCTCCCTCCTCTTCTCTCCGTTTCCCTCTAATCTCCCTCTCTCCCCTCCCTCTCTCCCCTCCCTCTCCCTCTCTCCCCTCCCCCTCCTCTCTCCCCTCTCTCTCCCTCTCCCTCTCTCCCTCTCTCCCCTCCCTCTCCTCTCTCCCCTCCCTCTCTCCCCTCCCTCTCCCTCTCTCCCCTCCCTCTCCCTCTCTCCCCTCCCTCTCCCTCTCTCCCCTCCCTCTCCCCTCTCTCCCCTCCCTCTCCCTCTCCTCCCCTCCCCTCCCCTCTCCTCCCCCTCCCTCTCTCCCCTCCCTCTCTCCCCTCCCTCTCTCCCCTCCCTCCTCCCAGCCATCCACAAGGCAGCAGGCCCAGCCCTCCACAAGCTCTGGTTTGACCTGCCAGTGCTGAGGAATGGCAATCGCTGCGAGACAGGAGATGCTGCTGACCACCGGGTGAGTGATCACTGTGATCACCTGGGCTGGGATGATGTGATGTGATGTGATGTGATGTGATGTGATGCGATGCGATGCGATGCGATGCGATCACAGAGTCCTATTTTCTGTAGCAAATTCTCTGCAATGCAGGGCTTGCTGTTGACCACAGGGTGAGTGATCACTGTGATCACCTGGGCTGGGATGATGTGATGTGATGTGATGTGATGCGATGCGATGCGATGCGATGCGATGCGATGCGATGCGATGCGATCACAGAGTCCTATTTTCTGTAGCAAATTCTCTGCAATGCAGGGCTTGCTGTTGACCACAGGGTGAGTGATCACTGTAATCACCTGGGCTGGGATGATGTGATGTGATGTGATGTGATGTGATGTGATGTGATGTGATGACAGAGTCCTATCTTCTGCAGCAAATTCTCTGCAATGCAGGGTTTGCTGTTTACCGTCGGGATGATGTTATGTGAAGAGTCTTGTTTTCTGCAGCAATTTCTCTGCCATTTCTCACGTTTTCTAGCCGCAATTGAGCCTTGAGGCTCATCGGAAATCATGCTGAGGTACATTGGATCCACCTTTCAGATTCGATGTATCGCTCCTATTCACCTGCCTCTTCGCCTCTTCCCTTCTCCCCTACCTGCCTCCCCACCTCTCTCCTCTCCTCTACCCACCACACAACCCCCCCCCCCCCCTCTGTAGCGCTGCCAACCTACCCGTGCGCTGGGTGATCCATGCAGTGGGGCCGAGATGCAACGTGCAGCATCACTGTTTTGCTTTATACTCTCTCCTACGCTCGCTCTTTCTCGTCTCCTCTACCCACCGTATACCCCCCCTGCAGGGCTGCCAAGCTGCCAGTGCGCTATGTGATCCATGCGATGGTTGGGCTGGTTCCATCAGGGATGATTTGCTTCCACCTCGGTCTGTGTCTCTTCTACCCACCCTGTATCCCCCCCCTGCAGGGCTGCCAACCTGCCAGTGCGCTGTGTGATCCACGCTGTGGGGCCTACGTATCATTCAGATGTTCTGTCAGCGCCCCTGCTGAAAAGCGCCTACCGGTGAGTTTCGTTGCATATAGGGATTTCTAGCGGTGGTGGAGCCCACGTATCATTCAGATCTTTTGTCCGCGCCCCTGCTGAAGAGCGGCTACACACCCTCACCTTCCCCCCCTTCACCTTCCTCCGCCCCTTCCCCCTCCCCTTCCCCCCCGCTGCCTCCTTGTTCCTCCTCTTTGAAGCAAGAGATTTTCTTGACTCATCTATCCCTCACCCCTCTCACTCACGCATGCGCACCCACCCTTACTCACTCCATCTACTCAACCACATGTTTTCTCTGCCTTCGTTTTCTTTTGCAGGAGCATTCTGAAGGAGGCTACCAAGCATTCAATCAAGCACATCGCCATACCCATTTGCACACACCCTCACCCACCCCTACCACTTAACATGCTTTCTCTCTGTTCGATTTCCTTTCCTCCGCACAGGAGCATTCTGAAGGAGGCTAACAAGCATTCAATCAAGCACATCGCCATACCCATTTGCACACACCCTCACCCACCCCTACCACTTAACATGCTTTCTCTCTGTTCGATTTCCTTTCCTCCGCACAGGAGCATTCTGAGGGAGGCTAACAAGCATTCAATCAAGCATGTCGCCATACCTGCTATATCATGCGGCAGTATGGGGTACGGCTGTTCTTTCCCCTGAGTGTCCATATGTGCGCATTTCTCTTGCAGAGTGGTCATCATCCAAATCATTCTGTGAATATTTTTGTATGTTTTTGTTGTTTATGTATATATATATATGTATATATATGTATATTTATGTTTATATATGTATATATATGTGTATATGTATAGAATAGCGCGGTCTCATCCCCTCTTTATCTCCAACTCTCTCCTCCTTATGTATGCTCCTTCCGCTGCTGTGATCTCCCCAGCTACCCCCCTACAAAGGCCGCCCAAGCAGCAATCGAGGTCTTGTGCAACGAACCATGGGGGTCAGTGCAAGAGGTTTTTTCTCCTTCTCCTCTTCCACTTCTGTGCAAGAGGTACCTTTGATTCCCAACCGCTCCTCTGCCCCTCCCCCTCCAAAGCCTCATTCAGTCGTTTTAGGGTCAAGTATTTCCAGAAGTGACAAACCATGGGAGTCCGTGCGGAAGGAAACTCCTTTTCCTTCCCCCCTCCTAGCTTCTCCGATCGTCCTCCTCCCTTCTCCTATCTTATCTACTCCCCCCTTGCTCTCTTTGCCTTCCCCTCATCATTGTCGTGCTTTTCCTCCTCCTCCACAGGTGCACTTTGTCCTGTTTGACAATAAGATCCTCAACAACTGGCTTGCTGCAATCCGTGCTGCCAACCTGGCGCAGCTGCTGCTGCAACAGCCGCTACCGCTGCAAGGGCCACCATTGCCATACGAGTCAGCACAGCAGCTGCCAAAGCAGGCAGTATATGAAGCAATGGGGAAGAAGGCAGAGGAAGGGGCATTACCCAAGACAGCACGGCAGTTGCTGCAGCAAAAGCAAGAAAAGCAGACTCAGTCGCAGCCTCAGATGTTGCAGCAGCAACAGCAGCAGACAGAAGCGAAACTGAAGCAGCTGGAACTGAAACAAAAGCAGCCGGAACCTGTTTCTGGTATGATTCCTCCTAGTCGCACCAGCAGCTATGCTGCGGCTGCTAGCACTGCCACCCCTGCTGCTGATACCAGTGCTGCTGCTGCTACGCCCCATCGTGACTTTTGAGTCAGACTCAAAAATCTGCTTCTGGTTTGCTTGCTTCTGGTGGCACCAGCAGCTATCCTGCCACTGCACGCACTGCCTCTGCCACCCCTGCTGCTGATAACAATGCTGCTGCTGCTGCTGCTGCTGCTGCTACCCCTAGCTCCCTGTGCAGCCGAAACCCCAACCAAAGATTGCACCTCTCCCAAGGACTTCCAGTCCATCGCTGCTGCTCTCCCCCAGCCTAGCTCCCATCCACGCCCGTGCGTCTTTTCCAAGTTCCAACCCAGATTTCCCCCGCTTCTTAAGTGATATCGTTTAACCTATACTGCTGCTTCTCCGCTTTCAGAGGGCTGCTGCTGCTGTGCTTTGATAGCAAGACCTTCTTTTGGCGGTATCTGTGTGTGCAGCTTCACCATTGTAAGTAGTGCTGTGCTGTATGTAAGAGTAGCTTTTGCTGAGTGAAGTACAACGACAATACTGACAGGCAATGCGCAACAGAGATGTCGATATTAATCAGTGACCTGTTTCTGTTTCCTACTGAGCTAAAAAACGTAGTGAACAGTCAGATTATTGCACATCTGCACAAGCAGATTCCAGGGTTATGCATTTTTTTCATGACAAGAGTCTCCAGCACCAATCTGTACTTCTGTATCATCTACATCTGAAAGGGCTTCAAATGTGAGAGCAGAGTCCTGTAGCACTATCATGTCAAGAGCAAGGAGAGACCGAAACTGCAAGAAATGGTGATGTTGGAAAGACAGTAAACTAAACTAGGGAGCATAAAAATCAGAGGAAGGATGGATCACGAAACGAGTAAACACTTCACTTGCACTTCTCCGAGCAAGGCTGGAATCTGCCCAACAGAAGCAGCAGCAGCAGCCTACAGACACCACTTTCCAGCTCTGGTTGACCTTCCCCAAGCCTAGGAGCATCACGACTACACAGCTGCTGCATCAGATCCAACCAGCAGAAGCGCCGACAGCAGCAGCAGCAGCAGCAGCAGCAGCAGCAGCAGCAGCAGCAGCAGCAGCAGCAGCAGCAGCAGCAGCAGCAGCAGCAGCAGCAGCGAAATCCGAGACCAGCTTACGCTTGTCCCGCAGCAGCAGCCACTTCAGCAGCGAAATCCGACACCTTCTTCTCAATCCCCTCCCCGAGCGTAAACCTCTCAAACCGTCTCACGCGAATGTTCTCCCCCAGGGCCGCCACCACCTCCTTAACCACCTCTTTCACAGTCACCTTATCATTCTTGATAAACGGCTGCTCCAGCAGAGCCAGCTCTGAGACGCGCTTCGCCAGCCGCCCGTCCACAATCTTCCCGCGCACCGCCTCGGGCTTGCTCGCCACATCCTCCTTCCCCATCTCAATCTCCCGCTCCTTGGCGAGCCAAGCCGGGTCCACATCCTCCTCGCTCACCACCTGCACGCCCGGGCACGCCACGACCTGCATCGCAAGGTCGTCCACAAGCTCCCGGAACTTCTCCCCGCGTGCGACGAAGTCCGTCTCGCAGTTGATCTCGATCAGCGCGCCGATGCGCCCGTCGTGAATGTAGCTTCCGACGATGCCCTCCGCGGCGATGCGCGATGCCTTCTTGTCCGCGCTCGCGAGGCCCTTCTTGCGGAGGAGTTCACGGGCTGAGTCCACGTCTCCTCCGGTGGACTCGAGGGCTTTTTTGCAGTCCATCATGCCGGCGCCGGTGGCGTCCCGAAGCTGCTTCACCGCGGCCATAGACACCGCGACCTTGGGCTTGTCGGCAGCAGGCTCGGGCGCAGCTTCGGCGGCTGGAGCAGCGGCAGGGGCGGGAGCAGCAGGAGCCTGGACCTGGCTGGCCGCTGCAACCTCCGCTGCGAAATCAGCCGATTTCTTCTCAATCCCCTCCCCAAGGTTAAACCGCACGAAGCGGCGGATGCGAATGTTCTCCCCGAGAGAAGCAATCGCCTGCTTCACCACGTCCTTCACCAACACCTTGTCATTCTTGATATACGGCTGCTCCAGCAGAGCCAACTCATTCAGCCGCTTCGCCATCCGCCCGTCCACAATCTTCCCGCGAACCGCCTCGGGCTTGCTCGCCAGATCCTCCTTCCCCATCTCCACCTCCCTCTCCTTCGCCACCTGCTCTGCAGGCACGTCCTCGACAGATATCACCTCCACCTGAGGGCACGCTGCCACCTGCATGCCCAAATCCTCAACCAGCTCCTGGAAGGCACTCCCTCGGGCAACGAAATCCGTCTCGCAGTTCACCTCGATCAGCACCCCGATGCGGTCCGAGTGAACGTAGCTGCTCACGAGCCCTTCGGACGCGATGCGGGAGGCTTTCTTGTCGGCGGAAGCGAGGCCCTTCTTGCGGAGGATCTCGCGGGCAGTGTCGAGATCCCCGTTGGCGTCAGAGAGGGCCTTCTTGCACGCCATCATGCCGGTGCCGGTCTCCTCCCTCAGCTGCTTCACCACTGCCGCTGAAATGCCTGTAATGGACGGGGTGGCACGGGGGAATGGGAGAAAATGGGGGAGTTTTGAGGGCCTTCTTGCATGCCATCATGCCGGCCCCGGTCTCCTCCCTCAGCTGCTTCACCACCGCCGCTGAAATGCCGTCTGCTGCTGTGAAGAGAGGGGGGAGAGAGTGGGGTGTAGGGGCGATAAAGACGCGTCTACATGCCATCATGCCGGTTCCCGTCTCCTCCCTCAGCTACTTCACCACTGCCGCTGAAATGCCACCTGTTGGTGCAACCAAAGCATTGTGAGGGATGGCACTGGAAAGCACGGAATATGATGGTTGGGAGTAGTCAGGTTCGGTGAGCAGGGGTAAGAGAGAGCGGAGGAGTCTTAGGATGGTGGCTTGGAAGAGGAGAGGGAAGCAACGCATGTTGTTGCAAGAGAAAAGGTATCAACGCATCCAGGGAGAAGTGCATGGGAGTCACTTTTGAGAATTCTCAAAAGGGAGAGGTGCATGCATGCCCATCATCCTTGTGACCCCATGCCTGGGCGCTCATACATGCATGTGCCATCACGGATGTGCCTTTATGCATGTGCCTTCAGTCAAAAGCATGGGCAGCTCAGGGTAAACCAATTTTCAAGAGGACGGATGCGACAAGGGAAAAACGGATTCTCAGAACGAGAGTAGAACAAGGGAGAGAGGGAGCATGTGGTCAGTGGGAGAGAGGGTGGTGGGGGGAAAGGGGGGAAAAGGATATCACAGAAGGAAATGAAGCACTTGTTAGCTTAGTGATCTGCAGGGAGATGGTACTTCTGCTGTAAAACCTGACGAGGCAGGATGCACAGGTGAAGCAGCCATAAGTCTGCAGACGAACTGAAGAAACGTTTGTTAGTTCACAGGTGGCGATGGGCTGCTGGCTGGGGGGAAGCTGGGTGATTACTACAGGCGAAAGGATAAGAGAGGATGAAGAGTTGATAGGAGTGGTGGACAAGATATGAGCTGAGAGGTGGCCATGTCCTAATGGGTGGATGCTGGGTAAACGGAGAGCTGGAGTAGGGATGCTTAGTAGGGATGCTTAGTGGGGACAGTGATACAAGGGAAGGCAATGGGAGGAAGGCTGAGACGAGGTGCAGGAACGGGCGTGCGAGGACGTTCGTTTGGCGGTTAGAGTGATCTTGGGTGTAGGAGGAAAAACGTTTTCTGCATTATCTCGGTGAAATGTTACACAAAAGGGTCAAAACAGACAGTCAAGTAGCCTGAAACCCTGAGACCTAGACAGCAACCCGCCACTGTGCAAACAGACACGTCACGCAACTAGCTCGGCCCGCCCTTCAGCACCCTACCCCTTCCCTCCCTATTCTCCCCCCACCCCCCCTCCCCAACTCGCCTACGCTCCCCTTTGCTACACTACTCACTGCTACCTGCTGCGGGGGTGGCGGCAGGAGCAGGAGCAGCCTCCTCCTTCTTCTCTTCCACAGCCGGGATATCCGCCACCACCACAGCCTCCGCTGCTTCCGCAACAGCCGAAGCCGCAGCAGGCTCAGCAGCAGCAACAGCCTCAAGAGGCACAGGAGCCGCCTCCTCCTCCACCTTCTCCTCCTTTGCTGCCTCCTCCTCCACGGCAGCAGCCACTGCCTCTGCAGCCTTCTCGTCTGCCTCCTCTACTACCTCCGCCACTGTCTCTACCGTCTCCATCTCCTCGCCCGACTTGTCCTTCTTCTCCAGCAGCAGAATCTCCTCCTCAGCCTCCGCGGCAGCAGAGGCGCGGCGGGGGGCGTCAGTGACGAGGTTGGCGCGGCGGAAGGCCGCCTCGAAGGGGTTCAGCGCGCGCAGCTCCTCGTCCTGAGGGCTGGTTTCATTGAAGAGGGTCACCTGAGGATGGGGAAGGAAGAGGAATGGGGGAGATACAGGGGTTAGGGCAGGCGGAAGGGGGTAGGAGAGGGGAAACTACAGCAGACTGGCAAAACGACTCGCACTAGGGATACTCGGAAAAAAAAGCGTAATCAGGTGGATAAAAAGTCTTGCACGGGCATCACAGGCAAAACGAATCGCACGAGGGGGAGAAGGTGGAGGAAGTGGAAGACCACGAGACTACTTACATCGACCTCTTCCTTCATTGTGAGGCTGATTCGGTTCTTCTGCTCACGACAATGCCACAGACACAGAGGAAGTGAAAAAGGCAGGAAAAAAGATTTAGTTAATAAATAGAAGCGCCTACAACAGATCAACTGCTGCCATAAATAACAGGCTCCGTTGAGTTGTAAAGCTTCACTTTCCTAGAAAAGCAGAGGCGAGGGCCGAGAAGAACGGCAACTATGTGAACGAACTGACACTTAAGTGGCACGTATCAAAACTTCCAGAAGAAATCAAGTCTCCATACCAACGCACCCCTTACAATTGGTCGGGAACAGCACCACCTTACAAGTAGCACCACCTTATACAGCCAATCCCCTTCCCTCCCACCCTTTCCCCCCCTCGTTCCACTGTAACGCGTTACGCGTCAGCCTGAAGGACTCACCTCAACCTTGGCGATTGTGACCTCGAGCTCCTGACCCACCGACACCAGCGACTCCACAGGCACCATGTCGCCTGGAGGGGTAGGGAAGAGGGGGGAGGGGAGAAAACGTAAAACGGTTATTTATTTGTTTATTAAAGATATTCAGAGAGTAACCTTGGCGATTGTGACCTCGAGCTCCTGGCCCACCGACACCAGCGACTCCACAGGCACCATGTCGCCTGGAGGGTTAGGGGGGGAGAAGGGGCGCAAGAAGGTACAGTTATTCTAGGTGTATTCCTTGTAAACACCATGTGCAGTGTTATTCCATGTGCATTTAAGAGAACTTTGCTTACCCCCAGGGGCGATCTCGGAGGCGTGAAGGAGGCCCTCAACCTTGCCCTCGAGCTCCACGAAGCATCCGTACGAGGTCAGGTTCTTCACCACGCCCTTCACCTTCTGCCCCTTCTTGTAGTTATGCGTCGGCTTCTGATCCTCCCGCTGCTGCCTGCGCCCCCTTCCCGCGACCTTGCGCTCGGGCGCGTCCCCCTCCGCGCCCCCCGCTGACTGGCGCCGCTGCTGCGCCGACGCCTTCCGCTCAGCATCCACTGCCGCCGTCTCTTCCGCCGCCACGCGCTCCGCCTCCGGGTCGCGCATGGTGAGCGCGATGCGGCCAGACTCCTTGCTGGCCTCGATCACTCGCACTACAACCTCCTGGCCGACGGTTACCACATCCTCCACCTTATTCACGAAACCCGTCTGCGGCGAAAGAAGTGTGCGAAAGAAGGGGCATTGAGGGTGTTCTGAAGCGAAGGCAGAAATGGCAATCAACCGCAAATTTTACCGCTACGACGAACGTAACTTACAAGGCCATGTCTCGCGGCGAGTTCCGACATCTCTTGGTCATGATTTCTACGCGCTTCGCAACCTCTACTAATAAGCTAGGGATGCGCGTGAACCCCTTATTGAAAATGTGCATGGCATAAATCTGAGCTGCTATAAAAGAGGAAACGGCATCAGCAAATAGCAGATAACCATGCCCTACGCCCGGTAATTTGCAAGACCTTTTATTCCGTACCCGATTTTTTTTCAAGTCCCGCTAATGCTTACCGCGAGCTGGGAGATGTGGACGAGGCCATCGGTGAACGCGCCAATGTCGACGAAAGCTCCGTACGGCTTCACCGAACGCTGGGCACACGGAGAACAGAACGAGAACGGAAAAGAAACAACCAGTGAGATTCACTCGGAAAAACCCTGATACCGCGGAATCTTAAACACTTAGTAAATCCACGAAAAGCGTACCACACACGGACAGCCATTTTCTGATCGGACCCAAACACGGGAAGTAACAAGGGCATGTATTTGATTAAGCTTGTTTAGCCGCTTATAACTCAAAATTCCTACACAAAGAATGAGCCGAGAGACAGGGAACCACGAACCAATGAGCCGAGGAACAGAGGGGCACTCACAACTTTGCCGGTGAGCTCTTGGCCGGGCTGAAGGTCCTCAACGTTGACTGTAACCTTTCTCCTCCTGGTAGCCCCAGGCCGCGCCTTCCTCTCCTTCTCCTCAGCAGCAGCAGCGGGAGCTTGCTCGGCGGCGGCATCGGTGCTCTCGGGAACAGTCTCGACCGTCTCCTCCACTACGGTCTCTCCCTCCACGCTCACGGCCCTCACACAGGGGAACGCCCTGTTGGAAACGGGAAGATGAAGGCTCTTCTGGAAGGAGGCTCTGCAGGGGTGGAGGGAAGAGGGGATGACGTATAGAGCCGAATCAGGCGAGGTCTTCTGGAGCCAGACATGAGGGATGGGAAGAACATTGTAGGAGTCACAATTAGAGGGAAAGTAACAATTAAGCAGGGTGAATGTTGAACGCAACTGCAGTGGAATCAATAATTGTGAATTCTGTGACATTCAATAACCTAAAACTTATAGCGTTGACGTGGGACGACAATAAAACAAACCAAGGCTCTGATATTCCTAAGTGGCGAAAATGAGAAGAAAAATATACCCAAATTCATATCGCTGCAAGATTATCCGAAATGCACGCCAAATGGCGACTGCGACATACCTAAGGCGGTTATGGTGAAGGCGGAGCTGACCCTGCGGAAATCCAGCCGCTGGAAGAGCAGCGCGAGCCTGGAAAAAGGGGTTTTATTCATAAACATACTGAGCGCTTAAAAATGCAGACACCTGGGCGAAAACCAGCTGCCGGACCCCTACGTCAATGAATCGAGAGGAACCCTGGGAGTCTTAACATAAGTGATCGTAAAAAATCAATGAAGGAACAAGTCGAACACGGAAATAAGACATCGTCACAAAGCACAGCAAGCCCCCTTACATTGCATGCCTTGGGCAGCGCCGGGAGGACAGTGCTCGAAAGCACTGACGTCGTCAATTTCGTGACTGACGCCATTTTGGTGATTCTATGCGAGCACAGAAACTAGACCGTTGACAATTGGCTAGTCGAGCGACGAGAAGCTGCTAAGGAAAGGCGGCGTGCAAGCTTTCGGTAATCGAAGCTCAGTAGCCGTCAACGGCCTAACGATAGTTTGGAGAAAAAAGAAAGGATTGTTGGATGAGTGTGACAGTTAGTAGGTTTCTAGGCTGCTGGCTAGAGAGGGGGCGGGAGAGGAGAGGAACGAAGGAAACAGAATGTCCTCAAGTCTCGAGGCTGGAGGATGGATTTCCCGCAGCACGAGAGACAATCCCAAGGAGTAGGGGATGTGGCTCTGATGTGTCGTCAAAACGGTCAAACACGTGGCTGTAAGCCCAGGCTAGTTCTGCTGACGTGGTGTTGTGGATGGGGCTGGGGAAGTTTGTTTGACGAGAAGTGGCTGGGGCGGGTGGCGTGGTCTGCTGCGCAGCCAGAAGATGTTTGCACGCTCTGGAAAACGGACCTCTAGTGTCCCGCAAGTGGAATTGCGGTTCAGCGAAAAATTCGACAAGGGTTGCTGGAGAGACTTTACTTTATGCCAGTGTATATATTTTTACAGAGAAGCCTCACACTATACATGGTACTGCACGTATATCGCCTCGGTACAGTAACGCGTTTAACGTAAAGCTGCACCTTTGAATTGACGCGGCAAGCTCTGTGTTTCCCGCCAAGCCTCCCTGACAATAAACAGCACCAGGTTGCGCGTCTCGGTACAATCAAGCTCAACCCTCCATCCCAGCACCAACCAACCCCTGTCATGCGGAGTCTGGTTCTCAGCGTGCGGAGCTTTACTGAGCGGTTCTGTACGGTGCGCTTTGTTACTGTGCGGCATACAAGCCTCTTCCCCCCTCGAATCCATAACAGTGGAATCTGCTGCAGTACGCCTCTCTGGGCTTCGTCTTGAGATGGAATACCCAATGTTTCTTTTAGGTGCACTGTGAACGCTCACCAGCATCCTGAAGTGGTGCCTACGCCCTGCCCGACGACAACTGGCTGAGTCTTCTACCGACGATCATTCCCCACAGCCTTGGAGTTTTCTCCGTTTACTTCGGCCTAGATTCTAGTTTGTTTGGTTTGTGGTAGGCATTATCGAGCGTTTCACGTTCAGGGCTTGCCGAGACTCTTCTCCTTCCAACGTTATTTTATTAGAAGAATTAGAGAGCAGTTGCAAAAATGGATGGTCGGTCTCCTGTACAGCGTGAGGGTGCCCCGATTATGTTCAAGTCTCCTAGTCTCTATCCCAAATCGCCTGCCTTCGTTCCGTTTGGCGCCAACGATGACGAGCTGGAGAAGCGGAAGATTAGGGAGGAACGACAGGCAGCTCAGCGAAGGTTATTCGCAGATCGAATGAAAGAAGCCAATAAGAAACGTTCTAGCTGCGATCCTCAAGAGATGTCTGGAGATCGGCTCCTTGCCTTGTACCAGAACTGCACTAAGCTGGCAGCTGAGAATGTAAGGCCTCGGAAAATGAAGTCATGCTGACCACGGCTGCTTAATTAGGACGACGAGTACTGACCAGAGTAGTTACTAAATTGCGTAAACGAAGCTGACATCCCGTACCCATATTGATCTGTGCAGAAAATCAATCAGAAGAACACATGGGATCTTGATCTTATTGATCACATGTCGGAAATCGTCAAGGCTGACTGCGAAAATGACACGCAGACCAACTTTCAGAAGGTTCGATTTTGCTTGATTTTGCTGAATGGTCGTTACTCATCCTATTCCTGGCACCATCCTTCACTGAGAGTAAACTCCCTTCGTGCGGCAGGTTAGCTGCGTCCTGAAGCTGATGTAAAAGTGTATTCTTGGGCGCTTCAACAGACGCCTTGGTATTATACTAATCAATATCCTGCCATCATCCATCGTGCTACAGGCTAGCTGCACACTGGAGGCTGGCGTGAAGATTTATTCGTACCGAGTCGACTCCATCCATTCCGAGACATACAAAGTGCTCAGTGGCCTGACGCGGGCAGGCGATACACGTACGTGTGCCGACCGTTAGAATGTTCAAGCAAGAGACATGCAATCGTCGTTCTTCTGTCCGTCTCGGTAGGTTGCTGCTGCTTGTCACTGACTCCTTGGCCCTCCGCTTGTGCAGGAGAAGATGAAGGAGTTGACCAGGAAGAAGGCAACGGCAGCCGACGAGAGTCTCAGAAGAAGGTAACACGAACTTCCCTATCAGTAATAGTGTGGCTGTGTCTATTCTTGGATGTTTGAAATGACATAACGGGTGGATGCTGAGATGTCCTTTTCCACGACAACGCTTTGCATTCAGACTCCCCTTGATTAACTCGTCTTATGCTTCCTTGTGTAATCTCTGAATTGTCATGCTTACTTCTTCATGCAGTTGCCTGCGACATCGAGCACATTGGAGGATAATCTTGACCAGATCAACGTCAAGAAGCTGGAGCGTGAGTCCAAATGCAGGTCGCCTTTTACTTATTTTTACAAATCAGTCTGTATTGACCTAGTGCAATGTTCGTGGATCTTCAGGTGCCATTGTCACGGACCCGCTTTTCACAAAAACATCTGGTCAATTCGACGAGGGCGGTGCAAGCGGCCTGCTCCTGTACAATCTCCCCGTGTTCAACGGGTGCGAGATCATGTTCGATTCAGAAGCCATCATCGTGGACCCTTCTCGCACGCAGCCGGAGGAACAGGGGAAGGAGTACGTGGATATCTCCTTTGCATCTCGTGAGTGCAAAATCTCCTGCAACCCAATGTGATTATTACTGTGGATGTTTCGTTTCTGCTCGCCCATATGTCCAGAGAAGTTTGCAATGACCACACTGTCGGCGCTGCTTGGGATTCGTGTTTCGCCCCTGGTTTCACTGCATGACCATCAAATTGACTCAAGTTAACGGCCGCTGGCGACAAACACTTTTTGTGTTGGCGTGCTCACCAAACATTTCGCTTCACATTGGTGGACAGTCGTGCTTTCATCTAATAAAACTGTGCTGCTCCGATAGCCGAACATTATGGGTAGACAAATCCATCATTCGTCAGTCACATCTGTGCTGCTGCCTGGCAGGCGAAGTGGAGCTCCTACTGAGCGCGGATGACCCTGAGAGCTGGGAAATCACTCCGTCCATCTCTGCTCTCTACGAGCTGGCTGAAGATCACCGCTGGAAGGCAGCTGTTGGCGCCAGTGCCAAGGATTCCTCTCATGACATGGATGGGAATGCTGTTAGAAGCGCGGAGGGATTCAAGGCGTTTGATGCGGGAGATGAGCCAGTGGGTGGGGTGGGGGAAGGGTTTTCGTTTGGAGATGATAATGACGATGGCTCTGTGGTCGATTTTGGCGGTGGTGGAGAAGATGGGTGGAATGATGATGGGTGTGGGTTCGCTGGCCCGCCGTTTGCTGGTGCTGATGCTCCTGGGATGATCCCGGCAGGGGATTCTGATGGGGAGAACGGATATTCGGATGTTGATGATGGTATGAACGCTGCGGATTGGCTGGCAGCAGGCATGGGCATGTCGAGGCTCAAGGGGAGCAATGCGTGGGCTGGCCCTAAGCACTGGCACTTTGTTAAGTCCAAGGAGGAGGCGCCTGCAGCAGCTGCTGAGACGAAGGGGAGGAAGAAGAGGGCAGCAAAGTCAGAGCTGATTGATTTCTCAGACCCTCAGATTGACGAGTCCTTGTTTCAAGCCCCTAAAGCGCTGAAGGAAATCCAGTTGACCAGGGCTGGTCGCAAGGTGGTCAATACCTTGCTTCCGAAGGACTACCATTACGATGGGCGCAAGTTGGCAACGGTTTTTATAAGCTTGGATTGGAGCTTCTTGGCTAGAAAGGCCAGGAGCCGAGGTGGGGTGAAGCAAGGGTTTGAGGATGGAGGCGGTGGGGATGGGTTTGCAGCGGTTGGTGGCGGTGAAGACGTTTTTGAGGACGCGTGGGGAGGGGACGAGTGTGCTGATCCGTTTGATTATGGGGACGACTTTCATGGGCAAGGGGATTCTGCAGAGGTCAAGCCAGTGGATGATTTCATGGATGATCTGGTTCCCATGCCAAAGAAGGTGAGACTCACTTTCAGCACTATCCTTGCATTTTTCTGCTGCCCATGGTGGTCTTCCAGTATCTTTTCTGTAAGCTTTCTCTGTAGCTACTGCTGATTGGCATGTTGCTGACGTTGCAGCATGTGAGTGGGTTTTGCCTCCCTTATCTCCACTGCTTCCATCCACTCCTTCCATCTTTGGTTATCCTTCTGTGTGTGCCTCCACGGTCTCATCTCAGTCGCTGTTTGCACAATTTACTTGGCAGGCACAGAAGATTGATGTCAACTATGCTAGACAGTCAAAGCAGGTAGATGTGAAGATTCTGAAAGACACTATCTGGGTGGAGCTGCAACGGCGCCATGCCTATGAGAGGGAGGAACAGCAGGACGAGGATGGATCCTCCTCCGGCCCGATCAGCTTCGATCGAGTGCTCCATAATTTCCCGGCCAATTGCAGGGCTGCGGCACTGAGTGACATTTCAGTGCACCTGTGCTTTATCTGTGTGCTGCATTTGGCAAATGAGCATGATTTGCGCCTGCATGCGTCAGAGGATATGAACGAGCTCAACGTTCATCTTCCATGTGAGGTGTAGAGTGGAGGCAAACTCCTATTGCCCAGTATGTTTTATCAGCATTATCTGTGTGCAGATCTACACATTTGTTACTTAAGTGTGAATGCTTAGTCTATCCTAGTAATGCTTCTCAACACTAGTCCTGCTTGGTTGCTGTATATTCTAGTCCAAGTTCCGGTTATGCTCTATGCCTTTGGTGTAATTCTCACGTTGAAGTATAAGCAATGCTGCTTGAATGGTAAACTTTTTCGAGTGTACTTCTGGAAGCCACGTCATACCCGTACGAGTCATCCTGGGCAAATTCCGTGCGCCCCTGATTGCTTTCCAAAACGTCCTCCACTGTCGAAGGTTCCGAGGCTTATCATCCCCGCTACGATCCTCCTCAATAAGATCGTCCTTGGTTTGGTAGCGCGTTACGAGGCCCAGCTTTAGGCTTGCTCGTCTCGATATTTTTACCCGTTGATCGCCAAGACGCGAAGGTCAGCCGGAAAGAAACGGGAGCAGGAAGGGAAAAAAGCTGTAGGAGGCTTTTTTGCTGGGCATTCTTCACGCGGATCTAGGAGAAATCGGTTGGTTGGTCGGCTATTTGGGCAATTAGTCGGTGTGCGAGTTAGCCGGCAAGTTAGTCGGCGTACGATGGCGGATCCGCAGGGCGGCAGCACGCCTGGCCGTCTGAAGCTGTTCACGCGACGCCCGAAGAAGGCGCGAGAAACGTCAGGAGGTGAGGAGGGTTCTAATAAGGTGAGGAGGGTCTGAAAGTGGTGTGGAGCGGCCAAACGAGGTGAGAAGGGATCGAAAGAGGTGAGGAGAGGTCCGTCGAGGCGAGGGGCGGTCTAAGGAGGTGAAGAGGGTCTAAGAGCTTTTTAGCTCGAGCTTACGGCGGTGCATGGAGGGGAATCGAAGTGCGCGGCAGTCCAGCAGCCTTGACTTTGCGAGGCGAGGGGCAGTCTTGCCATTGCGCAAGCCAGAGAAGCATGCTTGTTCTTTCGAAATCCCTCCGCTCCGGCTCATTCTCCCCTTTCCCTTCCCTCGCCACACACAAAACCCCTCTTCTTTCTCCCTTTTTTCCCGCTCTCTCCCCTTCTTCCCCCTTTCCCCCGCTCCCCCTCGCCCTCCGCAGCTGCAGCCAGAGCTCCCCCAGACCTCCCCGCGCGCTCCTCCCCCTGGGGCATCTTCTCCCTCTTCTCCTCCCCCGCATCTCCGCCAACGCCCCTATCTGGGCAAGGACCCAGATCCGCGGGAGCTTCCCCCGGGTCAGCAGCTGGGGGAGCTCCCCGCCCCCCACTGCTGTACCGCATGCGAGGGGCGTTCAGTTTCCTGCTCGCGCTCAACCTCGTGCTGGGAGGTACGTAGTAAATCCCCTTCTCTTGTTTCCCGTACCCCTTCCCCCTTCCCACTTACTCACCTCCTCCCCCCTCCCCACTGCTGTACCGCATGCGAGGGGCGTTCAGTTTCCTGCTCGCGCTCAACCTCGTGCTGGGAGGTACGTGCTGGGTTGAGTTGATTGGGTTCCCCCTTCCCCTTTCTCTTCCCCCCCGCTACCCCCTTCCCCCTTGCTCTCCTCCTTGCTGTACCGCGTGGGAGGAGCGTTTGGGTTTCCTGCCTGCCCTCAGCCTTGTGCTGACTGCCCTCAGCCTTGTGCTGGGCTGGGACGTACGTGGTTTGAGACGTTTCAAATATTTTGCGACGTTTCAACATTCCTGCTCACACACCCTCCCTGCCCTTCCCCCACTACCCACCAGGCTACATGCTGTGTAGAGGAAAGGGTAGCTGGAAGATGCAACACAAATTCTCCTCCTTCCTATCTCTCACGCTCTTCCTGCCCTTCCCCCATTATCGACCAGGCTACATGCTGGTCAGAGGAAAGGGTAGCTGGAAGTTGCAACACACATTCTCCTCCTTCCTTTCTCTCACTCTCTCCCTCTCTCCTGCTCTTCCTGTCCTCCCCCCACTACCCACCAGGCTACATGCTGTTCAGAGGAAAGGCTCTTCTGAAAGGTGCAATACCCTTGTTCCTCCTTCCTCTCTCACTCACTCTCCTTCTCTCCCACTCTTCCTGCCCTTCTCCCACAACCCACCAGGCTACATGCTGTTCAGAGGAAAGGCCCTTTTGAAAGACGCAGCACGAATGCCAGACGCAATCGACCCAGATGACGAGAAGAAACGCAAAAAGGATGAGACAGCACCAGCACCCGCTGCAGCTGCTGCTGCTGGCACTGGTGCTGCTACCACTGGTGCTGCTGGCACTGGCACTGCTGCCGCTACAGCCGCTAAAGATCCTGCCACCGCCACCACTGTCGCTCCTGGTACCGGTTCTGAGGAAGCTTCCCATGCAGCTTCCTCCTCAGGCCCCAAACGAACGTCTGAGATGCAATCATGGGATATGGAGGCAATGGTTGGGCCGGCAGGTGTGACTGTAACGGGGGATGGTGCTGGTGGTGGTGCAGGGGAAGGGTTTGGGGTGCCTGGGGTGGCTTATACTGGCGGGCAGGTGTCGAAAATTGACCTGGACGGGCAGATGGAAGTTTTGAAATGGATTCTGGATGTGAAAAGGCGGGAGCAGGTGGGGGCGAGTAGGGAGGAGAGGAGGAGGATAGACGAGGAGAAGAGGTTATTGAAGGATTATATTAAGGCAAAGAAACACTTGCCATTCAAAGATTTGTAGAGGGATTGGGTTGGGTTGGGTTGGTTGATTTTACTACCTGTACCTGTAGGTAGAGCGCAAAGTGTTGGCTTCGAACCCCAACACAAAATATTAGGTAGGTAGACTTTTTTGACAGTGTCTCGCAATGGAATTGAACTTAGGCGTCTGCAAGCCATCTGACTGTATCAAGTACGGCGGAGGAGCAAAAGAGGTTGCTGAATTAAAGCCTCGCATTTATTGCATAGCATACCGTAGCAGTGGCGACGAGGAAGATACAATATATCCTTGGTTTGTATGTACCATGTGACAAAGTGACACCAAGCACAGGAACAGTTGGATCGGCAAGCAAAGCAAAGCAACTGAAGAAGAAAACAAAAGAGCAATCTCTGGAGTCTCGCTCGACCCCTGAGCAAATCAGGGTGGACCAATGCCCACGCTCCTGCTCGTGTGAAGTTTTCCAGATTTCCGGTATGTCGATCAGTTGCCCATCAGATTTCCCCGAGGATGCACATCCGGGCCAATTTTCATGCATCCCCGTCTATCCTGCACACTTCATGTCCCTCCCTCTCATGTGAAGTTCCTCCGTACGCCCATGAGGATGCTATACAGCACAGCAGACCAAGCGTCAGGCACACCCGGCAGGCACCAGTGGCTGCAGTGCAGCCCCTCCCACACCCCCCCTACACGCACCCCCCCTACTCTGCTGCTCCCTGCTCAACCCCCCCATTCATGCGAAGTTCCTCCGCACGCCCATCAGGACGTTATACAGCACATCGGACCAAGCGTCAGGCACCCCCGGCAGGCACCAGTGGCTGCAGTCGCGGCCGTTCAGAAACAGGTGGGCGTCAGGGCGCATGGCGCTCAGGTAGGTGACCTCTGCCACTTTCATGGTCGACCGTTTCATCACTGTCACCTGGTGTACGGAGGGAGAGACAACGCATTGCCAGGGTGGCAGTGACAAGAGAGGGAGGGAAGAGTGAGCCCCATGTGGGCGTCAGGGCGCATGGCGCCCAGGTAGGTGATTTCTGCCACTTTCATGGTCGACCTTTTCATTACAGTAACCTGGAGGGGTCCAGGTAGCGAGGGGGACAGGGATTCAGGGAAGGGAAACAGGAAGAGACGTGAGGAACACCCAGCATGCACCAGTGGCTGCAGTTGCGACCATTCAGATACAGGTGGGTGTCAGGTCGCATGGTGCTCATGTAGGTGATTTCCGCTACCTTCATAGTTGACCTTTTCGTTACAGTCACGTGGCACACGGACTAGGAAGCGGCGCACGAGCGCATGCAAGAGGGGAAAAGGGGGACAGGTGAGTGGTGACTGTAACGTCAGGCAGGTAGGCAGGCAGGTAGGCAGGCAGGTAGGCAGGCAGGTAGGCAGGCAGGTAGGCAGGCAGGTAGGCAGGCAGGTAGGCAGGCAGGTAGGGGACACAGGAAGAGACATGAGAGGCACGTCGGGCAGGCAGGCACCAGTGGCTGCAGTTGCGACCATTCAGCCCCAGGTGGGCGTCAGGGCGCATGGCGCTCATGTAGGTGACCTCCGCTACATAGAATTCATAGTTGACCGCTTCATAGAATTCATCTGATGGGATTGCGTCAGGAGGGAAGGAGAGGAGGGAGAGGAGGATTTGGAATTAGGGATTAACACCTGAAGGACGCTTGGCAACAGAACAGTCACTTAATACCAGCCAGTTAGTCACCAGTCACCGCCAACGACCACTTGCCTGTTTCTTCATGGCAGGGAGGACGAAGCTCATCAGCCTGCTATCCGCTGCACAGTGGTATCCAAGTGGTATCCAAGTGGTAACCAAGTGGTAACCAAGTGGTAACCACCCACCTGTTTCTTCAGGGCAGGGAGGTTGAAGCTCATCAGCATATTCCCCCCCCTCCACGTTCGGCGCACCGTCCATAGACCCCATCAATTACCACTTGCTTGCACAATGGTATCCAAGTGGTATCCAAGTGGTAACCAAGTGGTAACCAAGTGGTAACCACCCACCTGTTTCTTCATGGCACGTACGATGAACCTCATCAGCGTGCTATCCGCTAGCACATTGCTACATTACCGCCTTACCTTTGTAAGGGGAAACCCCCCCCCCCCCACTGTGCCATGGCCTCACAATTACCGGTTACAAAGTGGTAACCACGCACCTGTTTCTTCATTTCAGGCAGGATGAAGCTCACGAGGGTGTTATCCGCTTGCACACAATAGTGTAACCCCATCAGTTACCTGGTTACCAGCACCAACCCACCTGTTTCTTCATGGCTGGCAATATGAAGCTCATCGACGTGTTATCCGCTTGCACACAATAGTGTAACCCCATCAGTTACCTGGTTACCAGCACCAACCCACCTGCTTCTTCATGGCTGGCAATATGAAGCTCATCGACGTGTTATCCGCTTGCATATTCGGCGCACCAACCGCCCATAGACCCCATCGTTTACCACTAGCACAGTGGTAACAAAGTGGTAACAAAGTTGTAACAAGGTTGTAACAAAGTGGTAACCACGTACCTGTTTCTTCATGGCTGGTAGAATGAAGCTCATCAACGTATTGTCTGCTTGCACGTTCGGCGGGAACGGCTGAGCAGCGTTGCAGTAGCCCTTCTCGTGTACGGGAGAGAAGGTGAAGAACACAGCTGCACCCTTGTAGTTCGCCTTGGCGAAATAATCCCGCACGGTTACCAGCGCCTTGCTCATCACTGGAATGGGGTACCAGGGAGTGGTTTGGTCCTTGGGCTGTGCGTGGGGGAGGAAGGAGAGGGAGGACGAAGAAATACAAGGGAGAGAAGGTGAGGACACGGCCGCTCCCTTGTATGATGACTTGGCGAAATAGTCTCGCACGGTTACCAGCGTCTTGCTCATGACTGGAATGGGGTACCAGGGAGTGGTTTGGTCCTTGGGCTGTGGGTGGGTGGGGGTGTGGGTGGCATGGGAAGAGGGAAGCGGGTGAGTGAGGATGGGAGAAAGAGAGCAAGCTCATAGGCTCATAGCAAGCTCATAGGCTCATAGCAAGCTCATAGGCTCATAGCAAGCTCATAGGCTCATAGCAAGCTCATAGGCTCATAGCAAGCTCATAGGCTCATAGCAAGCTCATAGGCTCATAGCAAGCTCATAGGCTCATAGCAAGCTCACAGGCTCATAGCAAGCTCACAGGCTCATAGCAAGCTCACAGGCTCATAGCAAGCTCATAGGCTCATAGCAAGCTCATAGGCTCATAGCAAGCTCACAGGCTCATAGCAAGCTCACAGGCTCATAGCAAGCTCATAGGCTCATAGCAAGCTCATAGGCTCATAGCAAGCTCATAGGCTCATAGCAAGCTCATAGGCTCATAGCAAGCTCATAGGCTCATAGCAAGCTCATAGGCTCATAGCAAGCTCATAGGCTCATAGCAAGCTCATAGGCTCATAGCAAGCTCATAGGCTCATAGCAAGTTCACAGGCTCATAGCAAGCTCACAGGCTCATAGCAAGCTCATAGGCTCATAGCAAGCTCATAGGCTCATAGCAAGCTCACAGGCTCATAGCAAGCTCATAGGCTCATAGCAAGCTCATAGGCTCATAGCAAGCTCATAGGCTCATAGCAAGCTCATAGGCTCATAGCAAGCTCATAGGCTCATAGCAAGCTCATAGGCTCATAGCAAGCTCATAGGCTCGTAGCAAGCTCATAGGCTCATAGCAAGCTCATAGGCTCATAGCAAGCTCATAGGCTCATAGCAAGCTCATAGGCTCATAGCAAGCTCATAGGCTCATAGCAAGCTCATAGGCTCATAGCAAGCTCATAGGCTCATAGCAAGCTCATGGGCTCATAGCAAGCTCATAGGCTCATAGCAAGCTCATAGGCTCATAGCAAGCTCATAGGCTCATAGCAAGCTCATAGGCCCATAGCAAGCTCATAGGCTCATAGCAAGCTCATAGGCTCATAGCAAGCTCATAGGCTCATAGCAAGCTCATAGGCTCATAGCAAGCTCATAGGCTCATAGCAAGCTCATAGGCTCGTAGCAAGCTCATAGGCTCATAGCAAGCTCATAGGCTCATAGCAAGCTCATAGGCTCATAGCAAGCTCATAGGCTCATAGCAAGCTCATAGGCTCATAGCAAGCTCATAGGCTCATAGCAAGCTCATAGGCTCATAGCAAGCTGACGGAACACAATGCAGTCCGTGTATGAGAGGAGAGTGGTAGGGTGGGCATCCGTGGTGCAATATTGCCGTTTTACTATCCACCAGCACAGGGACCCACCGGGTGGAAGAACCAGTGGCCCGCGTTGAACACAATGGCGTCGGTGTAAGGCAGCAGAGTGGCCCACTTGGGGTTCATCGTGTAGACCGCTGTCTTGTGGTTGGTGGTCTGTGGGATGGGGAGGGGAAGGATGGGGGAATGAAAAAGAGTAATAGAGGGGAAGGGCAGGAGAGTGGCCCACTTGGGGTTCATCGTGTAGACCGCTGTCTTGTGGTTGGTGGTCTGTGGGATGGGGAGGGGAAGGATGGGGGAATGAAAAAGAGTAATAGAGGGGAAGGGCAGGAGAGTGGCCCACTTGGGGTTCATCGTGTAGACCGCTGTCTTGTGGTTGGTGGTCTGTGGGATGGGGAGGGGAAGGATGGGGGAATGAAAAAGAGTAATAGAGGGGAAGGGCAGGAGAGTGGCCCACTTGGGGTTCATCGTGTAGACCGCTGTCTTGTGGTTGGCGGTCTGCGGGAGCGAGGGATGGGGGAGGAGGGAGCATGCGGATATGTGAAAGAGCTGTGCATATCCGCATGGAGGTGGGAGGAGAGTGGCCCACTCGGGGTTCGTTGTGTAGACAGCTGTCTTGTGGTTGGCGGTCTGTGGGAGCGAGGGATGGTGCGAGGGGCAGGCGGGGGGTTGAGCACGGGGGAGAGGAAGCATGGGGACGGGGGCATTCAAGACAATGGCGTCCGTGTAAGGCAGGAGGGATGGAGAGAGGGGCCCACTCGGGGTTCATTATGTACACTGCCGATTTATGGTTGGCGGTCTGTGGGGGGGTGAGGAGAATGGAGGGGGGATGGGGGCGAGGAGGGATGGAGAGAGGGGCGTTGAACACTGTAGCGTCGGTGTAAGGCAGCAGAGTGGCCCACTTGGGGTTCATTGTGTAAACTGCCGTCTTGTGATTGGCGGTCTGTGGGGGATGAGGATGCAGGAAGGGGATGGGAAAGATTGGGGTGAGAGTTATACAGGGCAGGTGGGGCCCACTAAGGGCTCATTGAATAAACTGCTGTCTTTTGGTTGGTGGTCTGCGGGGGAAGAGTATGGTGAGGGGAGAGTACGGTGAGGGGAGAGTATGGTGAGGGGAGAGTATGGTGAGGGGAGAGTATGGTGAGGGGAGAGGGGAGGATGGGAAGAATGAGGGAAAATCGCAGAGAATTGGAGGTAATTGGGGAGGGAACACATCGTAAGCTCTTAACCAGGTAGCCACTGTTTACGGTGGGAGTGGTGAGGTTGTAATTTGGCTCAAGGCATGTGGCACAATATGCACCCAATAAATGAAATTTAAGACTAACTGTGGATTGCACCCTCGTTACACTCACATATCGTGGGCTCCGAACCAGGTAGCCGCTTTTGATTTTGAGAGTACTGAGGTTGTATGATGTACTGTACACTACCTATCCAATAAAAGTACCCTCAGTAAACTCACATATCGAGGGCTCTGAACCAGGTAGCCGCTGTTGATGGTGAGAGTAGTGAGGTTGTAATTCGGGACGAAGTAGGAACCAAGTCTCCGATTTCCAATCCTGACCTTCTTGAACTGGTGTGAGGAAGGGGGAGAGGGGCGAAGGGAGGACAATGGAAGGGATGGGGGAGGGGAGAGGAATAGGAGGGAGTGGTGAGGTTGTAAATCAGGACGAAGTAGGACCCGAGTCTCCGATTACCAATCTTGACTTTCTTGAACTGGTGTGAGGACGAAAGAGAGGGTGAGAGGGAGAAAAATCATAGGGGGGTAGAGGGGAAGGGGAGGAGGAATGGGAGGGAATGGTAAGGTTGTAACTGTGCACATAGTATGACCCGAGCCTTCGTGTGGTTTCTTTGTAAATGCATTAAATGAAACTCAATAGTTGCTCACCACTACCCGTGTTGTTGCTTGCAGGAGGCACACGATACCCTCGTACAAGTTGTCATTTAGTGAGTCACAAACAAGCCCTCATTATAATACATAACATTAAACTAATAGTTGCAACTCACCACTACTCGAGTTGTTGCTTGCAGGAGGCACACGATACCCTCGAACAAGTTGTCATTTAGTGAGTCATAAACAAACCCTCACTATAATACATAACATTAAACTAATAGTTGCAACTCACCACTACTCGAGTTGTTGCCTGCAGGAGGCACACGATACCCTCGTACATGTTGTCGTTTAACGAGTCACCCACAAACGCCATCACAGTGTTCCGCATCTTCTTTAGAAACCGCTTGCCATTGAACCTGGAGGGCGGGGCCGGTGGAGAGAGAGTGATGTGCGCGAGTGTGATTACAACGAAGAAAGGGATGAGGGCGATCAAACGGCAGTGCCCATCACAGTGTTTCGCATCTTCTTTAGAAATCGTTTGCCATTGAACCTGGGGAACAGGGGCAGCGGAGGGAGGAGGCATGCGGTCGTGATTATAAGGATTATGCGGATTGAAGTGTAAAATTAGAGTGCTCACCAATTAAAACTCTTGTAATTACACCAATGCTATGAAGCAGTGTAACAACAGCCCCTCGTTACTACGGTAACTTTCATCCCAATCAACCTTTTTCCCCCAATACACACCCCATCATGAATCCCCATTCCTTCCCTCATCAAACCCCTCCAATCACGCACTTCCACGTGTAGTAGTTGCAGGGTGGCGCGGGCACCCAGACGTAGTTGGAGGGGTGCTGCTTCCCCGGAGGCACGTTGGCGCAGCTGAAGTGCTTCGAGCAGTTTAGGGGGTACGGAACCTTGTACCCGGCTATTTTCGAAATGTGCACCCAGCTGCCCAGGGTGGTTTGGGAGGAAGAAGCCAAAGAGGAAGGAATGGGGAAGGGGGGGAAGGGGAAGCGAGAGGGGGAATGGGAGGGGAAGGGGGAATGGGGAAGGGGAGGGGAGGGGGAAGGGCAGGGACGCATGGGATACTATTAGAAAGATGAGGGAGTGTGTTTAGGGCACGAAAGAATGTAGAAATCGGCAGAACTCTCGGAATTTCCAGAAATTTCGAAGCAGCTGATTCGAAGCGATATACCATTGGCGATTTGGCCGAGACTGGTAACTCTCGCCTACCTGCCCTTGCGATAATCGCAGCCGGCCGCTTTCTGTGTCTTCTTCTTCACCTGCAGCCGTCGCGGATTCGCGCCAATCTCGCCAGTCATCACGTACGCTAACATCGATTCCGGCGAAAACGTCGCAACAGGCGACGACGACGACGGCGAAAGGTTTGAGAGGGAGTCAACATGCGACCAAATCTGACCGTGCGACTCTGCCGCTGCTCCTGCTGCGACGCTGTCGCACAGCAGCGACGCAATTATTAGCATGGCAAGGGTAGCTTGAGCTAGCGCAACCAGAAAAGAACCCAGATTAAGCCGTCGCAAAGCCTGCGCGCCCCTGCTCCGGTCATCGCGGCGAAGATTACGGAGTACGCCGGGATGCCGTCTCGTCAGTTGATTCTCAGTTGATAGTACTGATGCCGATACTCTTATCCCCGGTACAAACAGCTGCGATAGTGGTTGAGCCATCTTGTAGAAATCCTAGTGTTCCGCAAAGAACAAACTGATCAGCAGCTCCTACCTGCTAAATTCCCACCGAGCAGACTGAAGCCAGCCTCTGGTTTTCTAACTAATAGATTCTTTTACGCGATTCGAGAGAGACGCGTGCGAGCTCCTCACTGGACGAGAATCGTCCGAGCGGCTTTCTAACAGGATCGTCTGAGTGTCTCACCCTAGAATGATCGTTCGAGCGCCAAGCGTTAAGTCGCTCTGACGGAAATGCGCAAGTATGGGTACTGCGTATGAGGCTTGGGGTTACGGGAACGGCGCCAAAGCGCCGTCGCTGGCGGCATGATGTTTAGTCGTTCGCGGCATAATGTTCAACTTTACGGGGCTTTACGGCGAATCTGATTGGCTCGAAGGAACGTTTAAGACAAGTGTTCCGCGGCGAACTGGCGCTAACCAACTCGAGAACCAGTGGACATGCGTAAAAGTCGGAGTTTCAGAACGGGCGGCTTATACCGAATTGACACTAAGTACTTTGGGAGGAGCTGGACTTGCTCGCAGCTGCAGAAGCTGAGGTGCTTATCCTACTACATCAGCACTAGATCTGAGCTCTATAAAAGGTGAAACAAGGTCGGCACAGAAACGCAAGTAGTCTAAGAAGCTAGTTGGCAGTCTAATAGAAATGAGCGCGCTACCCGAACTGGGACGGCAAGCGGGTTGAGCCCGAAGGTGGGGTGAAAACGCTATTCGTCGCCACGCGCACGTGAAACCCGATCACCGTCGGAGAGATGCGCGAGAACCAGAGCTCTGGAATGTGGTATTCAGACCGCCAAACAAAGCTGCAAAGGGGAAAGAGCGGAAATTGTTACGGAAAGCGGGTCCAGTCAAGCTGGTCCCTGCGCTGGGATGGGAATGTTGGAGCTAGACCGACCGCGCAGAGAGTCGCTGTGCTGTCTTGTGCCTGGCTATCTGTTTCTTGCTCGAGTTCCAAGGAAGTGCGGTTTGAAAAGACGGGTGAGAGTGAGAGATGAGGGGAAAAGCGGCTGTTGGGTGAAACTTGCTGGTGCGAAAAAGCGAGGGAAATGCCGAAAATTGTTCTCTCGCGTCGCGGATCCCTCAGCCGCTTGAAGTGGTGGACGTCCGCGCGGTGCGGAATGTCCAGCCAGCAGGCTGTGCTGCAGGGAGGTGTTCCGCAGACGGGTGGGTTTTTGCATTTCTTCGTGATTAGATACCTCGTTTGTGTATTGAGAAGGAAAACACTCCGAATCATGTCTTATTTCAAGTAATGGCAAATTCTTGTGTTCGGTCTATCAACCAAAACCGCACCACCTCCTCCACCAATGGCTGCACAGAGGAGATTCCCCTAACCCAACTGGCTAGTTTGGTAGCCCCTTCCAAAGGTTTCGGACTTCCCAACCTTTTGGTTGGGCAGATCTAGTGTTCTGGAGCGACCACGCTGGTGAAACTAGGCCTTGCTGGTGCCATGCTGGAAGAAAAAGTCGCATTGGCAGGGCAGTCTCTCGCCAGCTCCCATCCAGCAGCGCCGCTGCCACGTGTAATAGCGGCTCGTTTTGGGCCAGGAGGCACGTCATCGTCAGCACGAAGAAAAGATCTTCCTCCCGCATTCCCGGGTTTGCCCCAAACAATGGGCACAGCTCAGATTCCCGTGATGGCTAGTGGCATGGGAATGGCATGCGGAAGAAATGTCTGTTTCAGGCATCTTGGTCGTGCATAAAGAGTTTCAGGAACTTCATTTTACCAACTACTGCTTCTGCACGTAAAGCTTACTCTGCTATACTCTCAGCCAGCTTCCACTTGCGTCTCAGGTATGTAGTTAGTATAATTCTTACCGTTTTCTTTTACTCAGGCATAGAAAATCTCATCCGCCGTTCTCTTTACTATTGTTTTGCGTCCTCTCTGCCAGATCCCGAAAACATACTCCGTCATCTAGCCATGGGTAAGCGTAGATCCAGTTTCGTTTTCCATACTTTTGGTTCATCGTCAATATGAGTCTGATAATTTATTTGTTTTTCTTGTGTGCTATCTGTCCCCCTTTCTACGATTCAGCTCCCGTCAAGATCGGCATTAACGGTGCGTTTTTTTTCTGCGGCTCTTTTTGATAATGTCCAAGTCATCAAGCCATCATGAATCTCATGATATAGAAATTTCATGTTTCAGGATTCGGCCGCATTGGTCGTCTCGTCGCCAGGGCTATCCTCAAGCGCGATGATGTGGAGCTGGTTGCCATCAACGACCCCTTCATTGACACCACTGTACGTCTGGAAGGTTTCGTTATTTACTCTCATTTACATAAATGTTTCTCATTTTAAAAGATCCATGTCTTTCTCGAGGGTGACTATGTCTCAAATTACGATGTTCCTTTGCAGTACATGGTGTACATGTTCAAGTACGATACCGTCCACGGCCAGTGGAAGGGCGATGTCTCCGTCAAGGATGAGTCTACCCTGCTCTTCGGCGGCAAGGAGGTCAAGGTCTTCGCGAAGAGGTGCGATCCTAGTCTCTCCAAACGATTCTGAGATTATGTTCAGCAGTCTCCAGTGACAAGAACTTACGCAACGCGTTTATTTCTCACAGGGACCCTGCTGAAATCGCCTGGGGCTCGGCTGGTGCCGAGTACGTTGTGGAGTCCACTGGTGTCTTCACCACCAAGGAGAAGGCTGCCGCTCACATCACCGGTGGCGCCAAGCGCGTCGTCATCTCCGCTCCCAGCGCTGACGCTCCGTACGTACAGCTCGGGGATGCAATACTTGGCCAAGATTTTGTTCTATCTCGAGCCATTCTTGATCAACGTCGATGTTGGATATTATTCTTTTCCCATGCAGGATGTACGTCATGGGTGTGAACCACACCGAGTACACTGCCGACCAGAACATCATCTCTAACGCCTCCTGCACCACCAACTGCCTTGCACCTATTGCCAAGGTCCGTCCTTTAAACATTCTTTCCTACGCTGAAAGACGACTTTGTTTCATCAATATCATTTGTTCTGGAAGGATTTCTGTGCTGATGTATAGTTTCGTGTCCATCCGGATCGCAGGTCATCAACGATAAGTTCGGCATCGTTGAGGGTCTCATGACCACCGTCCACGCCGTGACTGCCACGCAGAAGACCGTCGACGGTCCCTCCAACAAGGACTGGCGCGGTGGCCGTGGTGCTGGCTTCAACATCATTCCCAGCGGTACTGGTGCTGCCAAGGTACGCTTGTGACTCCAACGCTTGTGACTCAATCCACGATACTGGGATGTTTGTGCCGTGACCACATGAATCTGACCAACTATGTCGATTCTTCCTCCAGGCCGTCGGCAAGGTGCTTCCCGCCCTCAACGGCAAGCTCACCGGCATGGCCTTCCGCGTCCCCACCGCTGACGTTTCCGTGGTCGACCTCACCGTGCGGTTGGAGAAGGGTGCCAGCTACGATGAGATCAAGGCTGCTCTCAAGTAAGCCATCGCACATTTCATCGCGAACAAACAAACATTTGAACATGCATGTGAACGAAACTGAACATTCTGTTCTGTCTTCTCAGGGCCGAGTCCGAGGGTGCTCTGAAGGGCATTCTCGGCTATGTGGATGAGGATCTGGTGTCCGCCGACTTCATCGGTGATGACAGGTATGCTTTGCATTTGTAAGGAAGATTTAGATTTGCTTTGCGGTTGAATTGCGGAAAGTGATGAATGTGTCATCTCTTGTTTCCAGGTCGAGCATCTTCGATGCCAAAGCTGGTATTGCCCTGAACAACAACTTCGTGAAGCTGGTGTCGTGGTACGACAATGAGTGGGGATACAGGTATGTGCTGCCGCAACGCGAACTCACCTGACACGATCTTCTGTATCTAAATCAGACACGTAACACGGCCTGTTTCCTTGATTTTTTCTTGCAGCAACCGTGTCGTGGACCTCATCGTCTCCACCTCCAAGGTTGTCTAAACGAAGCGCGTGCTGTGCTTCTGATAGATTAAGCGTCTGTTAGGTTAATACGTTTGCCATGGAATGTCGCCATTCTTAGTGAAATTTCCTTGGCATGCAAGTATGGTTACCACGTCCTTTTGAGCCAACGCCGCACTTCTGCGTTCTGCCTTCAGGTCACAGGATCCTCCAAGGTAAAGGCTGACACAGACAGGGAACGCAACGTGAGGATGAAGATGACAACTGATGCTTGACAAGAACTCATGGCAGTAAACTAGGTAGCTACTACCTGTGTAATCCTCACCGCTGTATGGCTACCACCACTAAACACTTCAAGAGGTAAATCATAAACAATGCTAGGACCTGCATTGTCCAATGCCGCCTAACCGTTGCATGAATTACCATCTGAGAGTTTGGGAGGGTATAGCGGCATACTTCTTGTGGGGCTTGAGCAACGACACGCTAAAGTCTGGTTGTGCTCTAAAATGTTTCTAAAGCAGACGGTCAGTGTGCCAAGCACCATGATACACTTGTATTCGTTATTTCCAGATGCTAGCCCAACAGAACTTGGGAGCACAACTAGAGCTTCGTATGCTGTGCATGCTTATAAGATGGGAATATGGCAGTATTTACTTTGAGGCACAGGGTTCATCATTTTACAGCAACTCGACCAATAAAATTGTTCAGCAGGCTGCCAAACACCAGCTCCTTTCCACCATCAACCTCGCGGGCACTTGTGAACCCCCCAACATGTTTCGCTGTCGGGTCGCTAAGAACTTTCACAACCTGCCCGTCTTCATTCACCGCCAGCACAGCGCCAGCATGGCGCATCATGGGAGCGAGAAAGGGCGGCTGGAGGTACTTGAGAGGCAACAGGCCAATGAGAGCCTTCAGGAGAGGGAAGGGATGGATCAGGTCCATGACAGGTTGCCGCGGCTGTGTGGTGGTGTGTGAGGAGGGGAGCGAGGAAGAAGGGAAGGGGCAGGGGAAAGTTCAGAAAGAGGTGGGAGGGATGGAATGGAGAGAAAGAACGGGAGAGGAAGGGGGCGGTAGGGTGAGGAGTAAGTGAGATACAGCCGAGATTCACTTGCCACAGCAGCAACAAAGTGGGCAATACGAGACGAGGTACTTAAAAAGGCAAGAGGACATGAGGGCAATCATTAGAGAAAAGAAGAAGAACAAAACACTTCTGCTTGCTCGTGGGTAGGTGAGGCTGGAAAGTATTGCTCCGAGCCGAATCTCCTTGCAATGACAAGGCACTTAGAGAAAAGCCTTTCAAATTGCTGGTGGTGTGAGTTTGCATGCGTTAGAAGCAGAGGGCTCATCGCAACTTACAATCACAAGGCACACCCAGAAGAGGCCCTTCCTGTTGCTGTTGACATTGTCAGGCAACCCGGGCAGGTTGTCCAGAAAGATTTCCGACGTGCCCGCTTTCGGTCCTTTGAGCCAATAGCGGGTCAGGCGATACCTGCAGAAGGGGGGCAGACAGACGAAGATGGTCAAGTGAATTGCCATATTACGTAAACCCCAAATCCCACCGGATCAGGCCAGTTATTGCACTGTAGAGGGAAATTTGGGGTGAACCATAAAGCTGCCCCGTCTAAAGCCGACAGAAACAGTACTTGAGGGATTTTTAAATATCCTTTGCGTACCTGCTAGTTTCAGCCACCACAACGAAGTCCTCATTCTGTGACAACGCCAGTCCATTTGCAAAATACCGACCCAGACAGTACTCGCAGAGAAAATTGTCTATTTACATCTGCCCACCTGCTAGTTTCAGCCACCACAACAAAGTCCTCATTTTGCGACAACGCCACTCCATTCGCAAAGTAGAGCCCATCCAGAAGCGTCTCAGCCTCGACAGGCCCCGCCTCGCTGGCAGTCCCTGCTGACATTGCAGTCGCTGACGTGGCATCATCATCTCCTTGATGACGTGGCTCATCTGCCAGCTCAGCTTGTTGCTCGTCTGGGTTGATTCTTAGCAGGCGGCCGTAGGGCCTTTGTTCCACAATGTCGAGGAAGAAATGTGAGATAGGAGAGTGCGAGGAAGCATCTGAGAAGTATATGGTTCCGTCGCTTGCCACGTCAGCGTTGTCGGTTATTCTGACGGCAGTCAGCAAACAGGGTGAGGGCAGGTATAAAAAGGTCAGATTTCTGAAGGGACGGACAGGGGGAAGGCTACAAAAAAGATGTAAAACGACGACAGACCAATCAGCTGAAAGGGGTAACCATGGACAGGACAAGACTAAACATGACAAAATATGACTGAACATGACCGAACTTGACTAGCACAGGGATTCGAAGAGGAGGGAATCAGTGTGCAGGTGAAGGGAGCGTGAGACCTGAATGGAATTCCATTGGAGGAATTGGAGATCAGACGAACTGAGCGAGTCGCCACGTCCACTAGGAAGAGACCCTGGGGATGGGAATGAGACAACAGAGAGTGGAACAAGGTAGATTTCTGATTCGACTCAACGGGAGAGGGACAACAGAGAGTGAAGCAATATTGACTTCTGAGTCGACTGAACAAAATTGGAGATTAGACGAATGGAGCGAGTTGCCACGTCCACTAAGAGGAGACCCTAGAGGGGAGCGACAATAGAGAGGGGAAAAGGTTTTTGACAGGTGCTGATCTCTCCCGTCTCTGAGAGTAAAAATAGGTATGTGACGTCCAAAAGACAAGTTACTTGTGATTTTAGAATTCACCTATTGACTTTGCTCTCTTCGGCGCACCTTCATGGCCTCGCAAACCACCAATTCCCGCCCATCGTTCCGCCACGCAAGCCCCAGCGGATGCCCGCCTACGTGCACCCAATCACGAGGCTCCACGTCGCCTTTCTTCAAAATCTTGATCCATCCATTCGCGTCGCTCGAGTATAAGTTTCCCTCAGCGTCAGGAAGAACATCTTCCGGACCGCGAACTTTTCCCAGAGCAAGTTTCTTAACGGCAAGTAGCCGGTCGTTAGCGGCAAACGGTCCGACAGGAGCGGGAGGCGGAGGAGGGTGGAAGGGGAGCGGACGGAAATCGCTGGAGTTTAAGTGCGACTGCAAGCCGACGAAAACGGCAACTAGGACAGCAGCCAGTGTTCCGAGAAACGGGATGACAGCCATGGTGCGCGCTTGTGCGTAAGCAACGTGCAAAACTTCTTGAATTGCTTATGATTTCCTATGGCTGGTTATGGGAAACCAGCTACTGTAATGTGCTTCAAACCGTAAGTAGTAGGATTCACACTGATCTAACTCACTGATCTATTCACTGATCTCCATGGTGTGCTAGTGGAGTGGAGAAATGGCGGACTCGGAATTTGATTCTTCAGTCAGTCAATACTCGAATTGGCTGAATGGCATCCTGCTAACATTCAATGTACCACGGTGTTGTGCGGTTGAATGCTTTTCAAAGCTTTGGGGCGCGAGAAACCGTGCTTGACCCAACTGAGCGGTGTGCGACGCTGGGCTCCAGAAGTGCACGATTTTCCGGCGATGATGAGAGCCATTCGTAGAATGTAATCTGCTAAATGTGGCAGTCAGCAAATGTGGCATCGGTACAGCATTTCAGGTGTGAATGGCTTATGCTCGTGATGTTTTCAAGGAGACAGGCGTAGCTGAGAAATTCATATGGGACTCCCAACTACATAGCAAGTGCATAGGTGTACATCGGAAATGAGAAGTGGTTGTCACCCCGAATCGTCAAGTATTTTGGTGTAGCACGGAGGCAGATGAGACCACCTTTTCAATCTCATCACTGCAAAAGCTGCTTGTCAGGTGATTTCCACATCTCCTTGTAAATACACTAGCCATCTTGTAGGAGCCCATAACCTGATGGCAGGGCAACAGTATGCAGTTGTGGATCCCCTTGCTTGACTCATGACTCCGCAGGAGGTGGCAATGGCTCTGTACGCAGGGCAACAGGTCAAGAGGGATTGCAAGTTCACTTCACACAACAAATGTGCACACACGTCCACACACAATGCAAACACACATACACACACACACCGAGACACCCCCCCCCCGATGTAGATACACTACATAACATACAAATAAACCGTTTCCGGCCATAATATAGCTGGTACTTGCACCAACTGCAAAGGCTGTCATATAAGTAAACTCACCTGCTTGTATTTTCCTGTATAAGTTGAGCACTGGATAGATGTTCTCAAACGCCTGGTAGATCTCATCTCGCACCTGCAGAAACAACGTGACACAAAAAATGACGTTCACAGAAAATAAATGCAAAGAAAAGAGGGACAAAGGTAAATATCCCTAGGACACACCCAGGAGACCTACGCACACACTGCGCACTATAACGCACCTTGGCACCAGTAA
Organism: Closterium sp. Yama58-4; assembly: GCA_947470075.1. Lineage (NCBI taxonomy): Eukaryota > Viridiplantae > Streptophyta > Zygnematophyceae > Desmidiales > Closteriaceae > Closterium > Closterium sp. Yama58-4. The sequence goes on along the minus strand of CANIUD010000397.1, from coordinate 167,105 downwards.
GAACGATCTTCCCTGACACAAAAATGAGGAGCACGATCTTAGGCTGCTTCATGCGGTATATCAAGCCAGGGAAAAGCTCTGGCTCGTACTGCAGCATGGTTGAAAAGAGGGGCAGCGACAAAGGAAGTACCGTGAGGGAGAAAACACACATTAAGATGAAATGTACAAGTGCATAGAATGATCCGAGGCAATAATACACTTATGAGGCGAAGATAATCTACGCAAGGTGCACACCACAACAAAGGCTGAGTTTGTCATTGGAAAAACTTACGCTGCAAAACTGTTGATGTGCAATCTGAAGTCCTTCTAATCGAATGGGGAAGCGTACGTCGCAAGAACCGACGATGTTTTGAATCTTGAAATCCTGAAAGATGTGAGGATCAGATATCAGGCACCGTAGGAGCGTGTCAGCAACAATCGATGGAAAATACAAGTCAACAAATAGAAGCGCTTATCCGCAACAGCGCGTCCAATAATAAGAATGACTGCAACAATAGCTTGGATGACATTACCAAGACGAGACACGGCATACCTTGAACTTCACTTGGTCGTTGCCAAGCTTTTGAATAATACGAGCATACTGCCATGAAAGGAAACACAGGGAGAAGAGTCAAGGACGATCACAAGAGCACTGACCCTGTGCGCCTCACAAAAAGCATTCCAAGAAGAGGGAAGCGTGGTGGAGACGGGAAAGGGAAAAATGGGGAAATAAGGGAAGGGACAACAATGACATGAGGCCAAAACTACAAGTACAAGTTACCTTGCGAGCAGCTAGCCGCGATTGCTCTTCACTCTTCGCGCCCGTGCACACCTGATGCATCCGGAAGCGGATAGAAAATAGAGAAATTGATGCAATCTAAGGGTTAAAAAGCTAAGACACCACGAACAGAAGTGCGGATTCGAGACGATATCGGATTCACCACACAAGCAGGCTCCTTACCATTTTCCCAGAGGCGAACACTAGAGCTGTAGTCTTGGGTTCGCGTATCCGAATGATGACAGCTGCGAAACGCTGTAGACATGGAGAGGAAAAAACAGAGTCCAGAAACATAGACTTGACCGTTCTTCAATGCTTAAACACAAACACTCAACCATTGCGGCTCGCCAGTAGGCCTAGTTAAAACCACGGTCTGATCAAACAAGCTCCTCCAGGGGCTCAACAGTAACCATCCCTACAATAGAGGTGGAAGCTTGATAACCGACATCCCCCGCAGTTAAGGCTTGTCCTCTATACCTACTTACTTAGACGTCTAACTAGGGACGCCACCGTGGCCGATTCCATACCTTAGGGTTGTACTCAGCGTTTCGAGCTCGGAGTGCAATCTCTTTCAAATCCAACCGACAATCCATGTTGACTGTAGAGACTATGTTTCTGCAAGGGTAAAAGAGTAAGAGACAACCCACTCGCCGACGAGTACGTCGAATTCAAACCCATGCCCTTCAGAGCATATGCCAGGCTTCAAGCGGCCTCGTAACAAAGTAAGACCGACATTTATGGTGGGAAAGGAACATACTGTAGTACAGGCACGATTCCCGAGGGGTGCTTGACTAGATCGACTGGTTGGCTCCCCTCGTCAAGCACCATGGCTGTTTGGCTCGGCAGTGCTGGCGAGGGTTCCGCCATGGCGATAGTGCTACTAAAACAAATTTAAGCAATTTCACTTCTATGAACCACGGAAAACTATTGACCGCTTAAAAGTTTGACCCAGTCGTCCTCGACGTTAGGATAAGCTGTGCACGGCTAAGCAGAGTTATGCTTGAGAAGAGCACAGAGCCTAACTCTCAAGGCTTTGAAAGAGAAACTAAAGAAAACGAAGCCCCCAGCGATATATGAAGGGTTCTGATGGCTCAGGCTCGTACTGCACTTCCGAGCCAAGATTGAGGTGGTTGCTTGTGCCGGACTCGATCTGCCCGATTGGTTTGGGAGGGCATTCATCTGGCCACTCTTGCTGCCTACGGAGGTGGCTCGGTAAATAGTCGAGCCTATCCCAGTTCGGACGATGTGATGATGTTGCTGGCTTGATGTCTTGTTGTGCGTGTAGAGTAGAGTGCACCAGACCGTAGACCGTAGGGGGCCCTAGGGGATGCTGCAGTGTCAAACGTGGTTGGTGGGGCCAACGCCCATATGATGGGAAGAACGAAATTTCAAGGCGTCAAAATCGACCAATCTCGTTAATACATGATCCGAGAAAAAAGACGGCATGTGCACTAAGGCTGTCGAATGGTTATTTACCATCTTGCGCATGTGCACATATCAGAATCTTCAGCATTTGTATGCTTTGCTGGGTAAATTGCTCATATACGCAACAGATTTTGTGTACGAACTACAAAAATCATCAAATATATCTCGTGATCTCCACTGCAAACCGTCCTTTCTTGGTGGTTGTAACCTCTCCAATCTGCGTCAGGCATAAGCATGGGGAACAGAGTGTTGATATTAAAGCACAAAAATTAGTGACAACACACTCAATTCCTTTCACTGCCCCTTACCGTCCAAATCCCTTCGTTTCCCACCTTGCATCTCTCCTTGCACCAACACCACTTCACCACTCTTTAGCACCACTTCTGACTTGGCCTATTTTTTTGCCCTCAGATTGTACCCCTTCGTCCAAACTCCTAACCCGACAACCCCCTCTTTCTCACCTTGCATCTTCCTTTCCCCCGCACCGACACCACATCACCGGTCTTCAGCACCACCCCTGACTTAGTCGCCTCTCTCCAATTCACCCGCACGTCCCCTTTGCTGGAATATCAAGGATTGGGGTTGCAGTACGGGGCAGCAAGGGCAAGGGGAGGAGGAAGTGAGACTTTCACATCACCGGTCTTCAGCACCACTCCTGACTTAAGTCGCCTCCCTCCATTTCACTCGCACTTCCCATTTTCTAAAAGAGCAGGGTTTCGTGTTGCAAGGGGCGGCAAGGGGGGGATGGAGCAGGAAGGGAGGTGAACAAGAGGAGTTGAACACACAGCACGATGTCTGGCTGGGCAGACTCTCTCTGTTTAACACTCAAACGGATATACTGCACACCATTGCGAAGAGCCTATTCTTGAGTGGACTCAAAAGTATACTCTTCACACAAGTTGAACACACAGCACAACGTCTGGCTGGGCAGACTCTCTCTGTTTACCACTCAAACGAATATACTGCACGCGTTTGTGAAGGGAGCTCACGCTATGAGGTCGGTTAACTTGGAGCAGCAGAGGCTGAATGCAGCACTGGTGAGAGCTCTGGATGCGGGACGCTACTACTGAGCGTATCACAAGCAGGCAGACCACGTGAGCTCACACAGAGAGAAAGAGAGCTAAAGGGAGCTCACGCTATGAGGTCGGTGAACTTGGAGCGGGAGAGGCGGAATGCAGCACTGGCAACGGCGTCGAGACGCAAGGAAGCTTCCGTCGTGCGGAGAGTGTCAATCCTGGTGGGAGAGGGAAGGGGGGGGGGGGGGGGATCGACGGATAGGAATGGGCGATGGGAAAGGGGGAGTGTGTGATGGCAGCACTGGCAGAAGTGTCGAGACGCAAGGAGGCTTCCGCCGTGCGGAGAGTGTCGATTCTGGAGGGAGAAGCTGGAAATCAAAAGCAGATGGTTTTGAGACGTCTCAAAACACGAAATAAAAGGCAGATGGTTTTGAGACGTATCAAAACACAAAATTAAAAGCAGATGGTGACAGGAGGAGAAGATAGGCAGGAGAGGAACAGGTGGCAGGACACGCATAGAATGGAGGGCAATGGAGGAAAGGAGAAGTCTACAAGAAAGGAATGGAAGATAGTAAGGAGGGAGACACACTGAGGTCGAAGGGTGGAAGAGAGAGAGCTCACTTGGGAGTGAAGATAAGCTTATATGAGATCCGAGAGAACGATGAGCTGCAAGGTGACTGGCTCGCGGTGGAGTGCGGTGAGAGATGAGTGATGAGTGGTACTAATGCGCGAACCACAGCACATTCTCTCACTGTTGATAAGGGAGAGAAAGCTCACCTGGGAGGGGACACACTGAGGTCGGGGAAAGCAATCGGTTGCATGGTCACTGGCACGCATGCAATGCGGTGAGTGATGAGTGGTACTAACTAATGTGCGAACCACAGCACATTCTCTCACGGGTGATAAGGGAGAGAGAGCTCACCTGGGAGGGGACACACTGAGGTCGGAGAGAGCAATGGGCTGTACGGTGACTGGCACGCGGTGCAGAGCGGTGAGTGTTGAGAGCAGAAAGTCTTGTAGGTCTGGCGTGATAATGACCTGTGCTCCCTCGCCCTCCTGTGGGGTGATAGTGAGGGGGAGAGGAGAGGAGAGGAGATGAGGGGGCATGGGGTGAACGAGGAGAGCAAAACTTCTTGTAGGTGTCTGGCATGATAATGACCTGTGCTCCCTCGCCCTCCTGTGGGACGTGAATCAGAGGAAGAGAAGGAGAGGCAGGGTTGCGGGTGCACCAGGTGAGAATGATGTGAAATGCTCTCGCAGGTTGGTGGGTGCGATGACAATGAGTTTCAAACATTGAGTAATACTTGCGTCTCGTATCGTATCCGAGTAAACGTAGCGTGGGCTCACCAGAAGAATGAAGTCACCAACTTTGTCTCTTGTGATCCCTGTCCCCAGCACCATGTGATCCCTGTCCCCAGCACCATGTGATCCCTGTCCCCAGCACCATGCACACCATCCCCTCCCTCTCCCACAACCATGCTACAAGTGAGCACCGCCAACACCTCACCAGAAGAATAATATCGCCAACTTTGTGTCTGTTCCCCGTTCCCAGCACCAAGACCTTGTGATCTCCCTCCTCAGCACCATGCACACCATCCCCTCTCTATCCCACAACCATGCTACAAGTGAGCACCACCAACACCTCACCAGCAAAATAATATCGCCAACTTTGTCTCTTGTGATCCCCGTCCCCAGCACTGCTCCCAGGAAGTCACCATGCGACACTGATGTCTGCTTAAAGGCGCCTGATACCCTGTGGGCGGGGGATGGAGGGGAAAGGCGAGAGGAGGAAGCAGGAAAGAACAGAAAGACAGAGACGGGGGATAGGGGGGGAAGAAGATTCAGATCAGACATACGAGATGCATCCGCGATTTAAGGCGCCTCAAGAGACGGGGGATAGGAGGCGAAGAAGATTCAGATCAGACATACGAGATGCATCCGCGTCCCACGAATGAGACATGCACACTGCTCCCAGGAGACCACCGTGCGTCACTGATGGCCGCTTGAACGCACGAACCTGATACCCTGTGGGGGGAACGGGGCATAAGTGGGGAAAGACGGCGAGTTGGGAGTGAAGGAGGCAGAAGGGAGCGGAAGGACAGCAGGGGAAGTAGGTAGGGGTGAGTGTGATGCATCCCTGTTCCCATCCCAGCATATCAGCATATCTCCCCAGCAGTGCTCCCAGGAAGTCACCATGTCACATGATGCCTTCTTGAACGCGCCTAATAGCCCGTGAAAGGGGAAGGATGGAAAAGGAAGGGAGATGAGGGATAGGAGGAGGGGAAGGAGGTTCAGATATCGGAGGTGTATCCTTGCTCACGGCACTACTGCTGCAACTGCGCAAAGGTTAACAGTTGAAACTGTACTCCCTCCCTCCCTCTCGCAGGTGGCATAAGTATTAAGCACATTGTTTAAGGGCATGTAAAAGCATCAACTCACTGCTGCAGTGGCGCCTAAGTACCCAGCTACCAGTTTTGAGACGTCTCTCGAATCTCCAAATTTTGGGACGCTGCTAGGTGTGCTGCTAGGAATGCTACTAGGAATGCTACTATGAGCACAGGCATGTGAAAGCATCACCTCACACATTGACTTGAGTTTTGAGGCGCCTTAAAACTCAACAGTAAGCTACTATGAGCACAGGCATGTGAAAGCATCACCTCACACATTGACTTGAGTTTTGAGGCGCCTTAAAACTCAACAGTAAGCTACTATGAGCACAGGCATGTGAAATCATCACCTCACCTCACTGCGGCAACGGCGCCTGGGTACCCAGCTGCCAGCGCTGGTATAGCATCGCTTGTCCCATCAGCAGCAACACCCGCATTCGCATCCACTCCCTCTGCTGCCATCAGGTCTGCAGGCCCCACTGAGACCCTGCACCGCTCTGCCTGAGGGGGGGAAAAAAGGGTCAAAGGGGAGAATATGGAACAAGGGTTACATGGTAACCCCATGGCAGCAGCACCACCAGCAGCAGCACCTGCATCCACTCCCTCTGCTGCCATCAGCTCTGCAGGCCCCACTGAGATCCTGCACCTCTCTGCCTGTTGCATTTGATGGAAGCATGGGGGGAAAGGGAGGAGGAACAGGTGGCTTGTGTACCATTAAGTTACAGAGTAAAACAGGCGAAGGGAGGGCAGGGACGGGCACCCATACACTTCGACTTTTTGAGCCCCTTCAAAAGTCACTGCACACACATACCTGGAAGTAACGTCAGTGGAGAGCAGAGGCATGATGGCGGCTTGGGAGGCCGGGGAGAGGAAGGGGAGGGGTACCCACATGCCTGTAAGTAACAGCCAGACAGGCAGAGGAAGGGAGGATATCCGTACATGGAAGTATCCGCCTGAAAGGATGGCAGTGACATCAGCCATGTTGGAGAGGATCGGCATGATGGCGGCTTGGGATGCCGGGGAGAGGAAGACCAGGTAACCACACCTGGACTCTAGTCAACTCAAAAGTAACTGCACTCACGTACCTGAAAGGAACCACCAGAGAGGATGGCAGTGACGTCAGCCCTGTTGGAGAGGATCGGCATGATGGCGGCTTGGGATGCCGGGGAGAGGAAGACCAGGTAACCACACCTGGACTCTAGTCAACTCAAAAGTAACTGCACTCACGTACCTGAAAGGAACCACCAGAGAGGATGGCAGTGACGTCAGCCATGTTGGAGAGGATCGGCATGATGGCGGCTTGGAAGGCGGAAGAAAGAAAAGGGAAACGGTAGCCACTGCTGGAAGGGGAGAAATGGGTACCCACGCACCTGGAAGTATCCGCCTGAAAGGATGGCAGTGACGTCAGCCATGTTGGAGAGGATCGGCATGATGGCGGCTTGAGAGGCCGGGGAGAGGAAGGCGGAGTGCAGCACTGAGTAGGAGGCGAGGGAGCGATCAGCCTGAGATGAAGAGGGAGAGAGAGAGAGGGGGAGAAGGGGGAAAGCACGAGCAATGGGGGAGAGGAAGGCGGAGTGCAGCACTGAATAGGAGGCGAGGGAGCGATCAGCCTGAGATGAAGAGGGAGAGAGAGAGAGAGGGGGAGAAGGGGGAAAGCACGAGCAATGGGGGAGAGGAAGGCGGAGTGCAGCAGTGCGTAGGAGTCGAGGGAGCGAACGGCCAGGTGTGTGGCGGTGTGATAAGGGAGAAGGAAACTGAGAGATACAACATCAGAGGGGATGGCAGAGAGGTGAGGCATGATGGCGGCTTGGGATGCGGGGGATAGGAAGGCGGAGTGCAGCAGTGAGTAGGAGGCGAGTGAACGCCTCCCTTCCCCCCTCTCACCAGCTCTAGCACTCGGCGAGCGGTCTCCTGCTCCTCCCCACTCACTCCCGCCAACAGGGGGTTCCGCCCCTCCCCTTTCCCTCGTGCGCCACCAAGGGAAACCCCAGACTCGCGCCTCCCCGCGCGCGCCTGCACTGCGCAAGGGAACAGGGGAAGCACGGAGGTTGAAATGCAGGAGCGGTCGCACACACGTGGGTTCGTGCAAGTGGGTGGGTCGCACACACGTGGGTTCGTGCAAGTGGGGGGGTCACACACACGTGGGTTCGTGCAAGTGGGGGGGTCCCACACACGTGGGTTCGTGCAAGTGGGGGGGTCCCACACACGTGGGTTCGTGCAAGTGGGGGGGTCCCACACACGTGGGTTCGTGCAAGTGGGGGGGTCACACACACGTGGGTTCGTGCAAGTGGGGGGGTCACACACACGTGGGTTCGTGGGTCCCATGCGTATCCTTAAAGCTCGTGTCGCGTACCTGTCAACAGAGCACTTGAAAAGCGCTGCTCTCTATGGCCACATCGTACGGGTGTAATCAACCCCGGAGCCGCGTGCCACGCGCTGCTGCACCGCAGTAGTTGGCGAGTTGAAAGGAGGGTTCTGACCGGTGCAAGCGAGCTGAGAGCCATTCTGAGAGCAGTTCTCAAACTTTTGTAGCCTCCCTGCTGTCAACTTCGGTCAACTTTGTATTAGAACAGCAGAAAAAACAAAAAAAACAAAAAAGCTGCTGGCGATTCGTCACTAACAGTATCGCCTTTTGCTAGGAAGGGACCTACGCTGGGCAAGCCACCTCTCTGCTATTAGTGCCAGCGACGCGCCGCGCCACGCGCGACGCGAGTTTCTGAAGCGCGCGTTCTTATAATGCCGTTCACCCCTGGTTGCCTCTCGAGATGGCAGGTCCGAGGGGAGTCGAGTCGGGTCAGGTCAACGGCAAGGCAACGCGTGAATGGAGAACCGTGAGACGCGAACTCAACGTTCGCAAACGTTTCCGTGCGGAATGCGCAGAGACGTCAGAAATGGGATCAGAGTAAGGAACCGCGTCTATTCTCCGTCTACGCCTCCGTCTCCGTCTACGTCTACGCCTACGTCTCCGTCGGACGTCCGGACATCCGGGTCAGGGTCAGCAACTCGGTTGTGGAAATCGGGTTCGTGAGTCCTCCAGTTGAGACGGATAACGTCGAGCTAATCAGAATATCCTGGCAGTTTCGAACCCCCGCATCCCGCGGAACCTCTATATAATTGCGTAGCGTGTTCCTGAGCGTGCCGTTATAACTTGTGATTCCGCGACGCGATCATTGCATCCGTGCCATGGCTGTCGCGGTGCGAGTGTACCCCGTGCGTGCTTCTAAAGAGCACTTGGTTTAGACACAGTTACGGCAACGATCAATTTCAGCTCAGTTTTAATAAGCACAGAGGCAAGCCGTTATAAACGCTAAGGTAATCCGAATAAAAACCATCACAAGAACCGAGTTAAAAACTCCATCTCATAAATCAAGGTTGACTAGTTCGTGCAAGATGACCCTACTAAACTCACACGATCATGATAGGACAGAGGCTCTTACTCATACATACTAGTACCATGCTGCAACTACCGCAAGTAACGGTAAGCAAACATGCATGCAGCAGTAGCATTTCCCGACATCTCGGGTTGAGACTATCACTAAGCACGCGTTTAAACCCATTTCTCTCACGCCGCGAGCTCCATGATACGCCAATATCAAAACCGACGCGCGATAGACAGCGGATCGCCAGGGAGTTTCGCTGGCACTGCTCGATCGCAGCAGCAGCATGAACACAAGCCTGCCCGAACCTGCCCGAACCTGCCCGATCCTGCACGAACCTGCATGAACCTTCGCAAGCCTGGACGAGCTTTCGCTAGCTTACGTAGACCCATGCAGCCTCATGTCTCCCCAGCAGGCTCTTAGTCCGCCATCATCGGGACCGACGCGCCCATCGCCGCGCGCCGCGAGTTCTGCCGGCACTGCTCGATCATGGCGGCGCGCGCCTGCATGAGACCATCGGGGCGGAACGCGCAATCCACGTTCGACCAATCCACCCACTCCGCCGCCCCCTGCTCCCCTCCAAACGCCGCCGGAAGCGTCGCGCTGTTTGCCCGGACCCGCCGGTTGGCCGCCGGCGGCACCGGCGGCGCAAACGCCTTGGTGTCCGCTCTCGCAGCGGCGGGTGCAGCGGCGCCAAAATTCCAGGGGGAAGCTGCGCCAAAGTTGGCTGGAGCATTAACCGCTGCGCCGAAGCGCGCGGGCTCGTCGACGTTCATGTATTCCGCCGCGCCGCGGTCCCTTGCCGGGAAATACGCCGCTTCCGGCGGGAAAGGGTCGTTCATGATGCCGGCAGCCGTTTGCGGCCGTTGAAGACCGGTAGTAGCAGTGGCAGTAGCAGAAGCAACACCAAAATTGGACTTCATAGTAATCTTAGTAGTAGTAGCGAGGCTCTGCCCTGAGCAAACCTCGTCGCCGCTTTCCGAGCTGTGTTGCGAGGCCTCCGCGTCGGGATGCGCGTGGACGCTGCTTTCGCGACACGGCACGTAGATCGGACGGCCCAGATGCTCCTGCTGCTGTTGTTGTTGCTGTTGCTGCTGCTGATGAGGATTTGTGGTGTGGATTGTCGCGTCGAGCGAGCGCCGGCCGCGCCGGGAGATCTGCGCCGCATACGGAGAGTATAACGAATTTTCTAGTATCGGGTTATGGGACGGGCGCTCGAGTTGGTCGAGCTGGAGGGATCGACGGGGACGGCGGTGATCCTCCATGGCGAAATCCATGGCCGCTGGACAGCAGTACGTTAAATTAAGAAAAAAAACAAATCAAAACTCAAGGAGTCGCCTTGGCAGATGAGATCACGGATGAGAGATCAGATGAGGAGGATGGAGAAGAAGCCAAAGGTGACAGCGGCTGCTGTAGGAAGCCAAGGTCGCAGCAGACCACGAAATATACGGAAAGAAAACAGACCACGAATATTTATCGTAACCAGGTAGAGCCGTGTGAGATAAGCGGACGTGGAGGGTGGGCCCAGACTTAGTGTCTGGCCTAACCAACAGCCTAATTGATCAGGAAAAGCTGAGTAGCAAGCAGCGGAACAGGATATGAATGAAGGAACCTAGCAAAGCTTCCTTCACAAGAGGTGCAGGAGGGCCCTGCTGTGCTTTTCTGGCTCACAGACAGCTCTGATTGAAGGTCTCGTGTGGGCTTCTGCCCACACAAGCAGTAATGAGGGATTCACAGGTATCAGGCGTGGGATGCACAGCCTACAGTGTGAGCGAGTGAGTGAGTGAGTGAGTGAGGGAGTGAGTGAGGGAATGAGGGAATGAAGGAATGAGCGGGCGCGATGCATCCGTGTATCCGTGAGTGAGCGAGCGAGTGAGGGGACATGTGAATGAAGGGGGAGGAGGAAAGCAAGCCTGGGAATTGAATCTGAACCTGAACGGGCATTGGATGAGACTGCAATGAAGGGAGTTTGACGGGTGCACTACGGCAAGCGAAATGGAGCTGCGGGACGAGGAGGCAGCGCAGGGGTTCGGTGAACATCCGTGGTGAACCGAACCAACCAAGCCAGTCTCAGGCAAGCCAACAAAGCTCGGTTCCATGCGTGGTTTGAGGTCTCTACAGTGGTTCACTTCGAGTTAGTTTGGAAAGAAAGGCTAGGAAATGTCTGCCGAACTTTTGATGGCCCTGCGTGCTGGACTGACCCGGTTTGGAACCGAAGCGAGAGTCATCAAAGCGGCGGAAGAAGCGAGTTTTCCTGGGGCCGGAAGCATGACTTCGCTTGAGGCGCCTCAAAGAGCTATGTAAATCACCAATCATACCACGTCTTCAAGGCAGACTTTCCGCCCCCCCCCCCCCCCTGTAATTCACGAATGTGTGCTTCGCAGCACCTGCCAGGGTGTGCGTGAGGCCACGCTGGCAATGACATTTCAATGGCCGAAAGGTGCTGTTGAACAAGGAACCAATGAATTCGAAGAAAAACATACAACTGCCGAATTTCCGTTGTGACTGGAACGACGACGTGGCGTTATCTACAGAAAAGGCCAAACAAAGGAAAATTTTGAACAGATACTGCCCACAGTTTGTGGCAACCTTCACTGCGCTTGAGCCAACCACAGCGCCGCATTTGGTGCAACGAATGCAACAAAGATATGTACAGCCTGTTGTTGGATCACGCCGCAAAAATTCCATGAAATGCATCGAGCTGGATTTGTTTTTTCCTAGATTCCTGACGCGGTTGTTGGGCTGGAGGGTCACGCACGCGGTTTTGATGCTGAACTGTACTGTATCGCACAAGGAATCACGAGTGGTCGGTCTGAGAATTGCCCATTTCAGGGCGGGTGACACACCCTCATACAAAAGATCACACTAACAATGAAGACAGCCCATTGATTAATTCCTAAACAACCACTCACAGCACAAAATGGTCAGTGCTACAATCTTACATCTCACATAATTAAATGCTTGTTTTCCATAGACGTGCTTCCTTGACAGAAGAGTGAACACTGGCACTTCAATATGTTTTAGCTCCCTGACCCTTAGCCTTACAGCTTTTATGAGTCAGAAAGTGAACCACAAGAGGCTGCCAGACCTGGGACCAGCACCAGCGCAGAGTCGGAGGTTTGGCCCAAGCCTACCAGGCCCAGATTCGCAGCTGCCAGGATCCTGTCAGCTTGGCTAGTGGCTCGGAAGCCAGCAGAGCTAGGAAGCGGAAGGGGGTTTGAAGGAGTGAAGAGAGGTGCTGGCATAGAGGGTGCGAGAGGACCAGCAGCAGCCGGTGCGGCTGGGGCAGAAATCTCCTCAGTTGTTGCAGCAGAGGTGGCAATAACAACATTAGCAGCAGCAACTGCAGCCGCAGCAGTGCTGGCAGCGGCGGCAGCATCAACCCCAGCCCTCAAGCTAGCAACATACTCTGTGAGGTCAGAGGTTTGGGAGACCCCACACGTTTGGGACCGCCGAGCCAGAAATTCAGATGCGGAACTGCAGGCCTCTGCAAAGCCTAGAGGATTGGAAAGAGAGGCCGAGAGAAGGGGAGCAGAGGCGGAGGAAGAAAGAATGGATTGTGAGCTCCATGGGTTGAGAAAAGGGGCAGCTGGTCCGGATAGAGGAGCAGAGGTGTGGTGGTTGAACGAAGACTGCTGCTGCTGTTGGTCCTGCTGCTGCTGCTGCTGCTGCTGCTGCTGCTGCTGCTGCTGCTGCTGCTGCTGCTGCTGCTGCTGCTGCTGCTGCTGCTGCTGCTGCTGCTGCTGCTGCTGCTGCTGCTGCTGCTGCTGCTGCTGCTGCTGCTGCTGCTGCTGCTGCTTCTGCTGCTTCTGCTGCCGCTGCTGAAGCAACTCCCGCAAAAGCATCTCCCGCTGCCTCTCCTGCTCCTTCTGCTGCTGCAGACTCCGCTGCTGCTGCTGCTCCTGCTGCTCCCTCAGCTGCTGCTGCTGCCGCTCCTCCTGCTCTCTCTGGTACTGGTTTCGCATGTGGTGAGACCACCGCTCCCGCTGCGACCACCTTCCCCGCTTCACCTGCCATGCAGGCCGGTCAGACAACCCACGAGCTCTTCCCCCTGCAGGAGCAGGAGAAGTAGCTGCACCAGCACCACCAGAAGAAGCAGCAGTAGCAGGAGAAGTAGGAGCAACAGGGGCAGAACCAGCAGCAGCACCACCACCGGCAGCAGCACTAGCAGCAGAAGCACCAAGGAAGGGTCTGCCAATGGCGCTGCTGCTGCACATGGTGCTGCCAACGCTGCTCCCTCTGCCCCGCCCCTGCCACCCGCCGAACCTCTTCTCACCAGCCATCCGCTCCAAAGCAAACTCGTTGGCTCGGATGCTTGCCTCGATCATGCTCTGTATGTCCCGCCCACTTCCCTCCCCTGCTCCACCTGCCGCTCCTCCTCCTGCCCCTCCTGCTGCTCCTACTGATGCTCCTTCCATCCCCACTGCTGCAGTAGCAGCGGCGGGAATAGGAATAGCAGCAGCAGGAAGGTTGCTGCTCGCAGCAGTAAAGCCAGAACGGTTCCCAGTGGTGCTGGTGTTGCAGGTGGCTTCTAGAAACGAATCCAGGTTCATCTGGGGAAGGTCGCCTCTCCTCCTCCTGCTACTGCTGACTGTGGTGCTTCGGCTAAAGCTGCTGCCACAGCCGAGAGTGTTGCTGCCAGTCCTGGGGGTGCTTTCCAATCCAAGAGTTCCAGGGGTGCTTGTGATGGTGCCTGAAGCAACAGCAGCAGCAAGGTCTCCGCTGCTTGTCTGCTGTTGCTGCTGCTGCTGCTGTTGCTGTTGCTGCTGCAGGAGCAGCAGTTGTTGTTCCAACCCTTGTTCCCAAGACGGAAGCAACATCTCCCTTCCCAGAATCCCCACCTCTTCTAACTCCTGCTGAACCTGCTCGTTCGGTAGAGGTTCGGCAGCTGCCAAACCTGCCAAGGAGGTCCGGGGACTGGGTTCGGCCATAGCCTCGGAGAAAGCCTCAGCAAAGATAGGTTCGGGAAAGGCAGATTCGTTAATCGCCAGGCAGGTAGAGCAGGCATGTCCGATCGTCCCCACCACCACCTTCACATCACCCCCTAGCATCCCACATAGCATGCACCCTTCTGAACGTGCTGCTGCTGCTGCTGCTGCCGCTTCTGGTGCTTGCATCCCGGTTGTTGGGAGCCGGTCTGGTGAGGGAAGGTCAGTGCTGGGGCATGCAGGGCTGCAGCGAGCAGGATCGGAGGGCGGGCGGGCAGGGTTCAGCATGGACGGCTGGAGGGCGGGCAGAGCACCGAGAATTGCGGTGGAGGACGGGGAGAGCGACGAGGCGGCAGCAAAGGAGGGGGAGGAGGAGGGGGAGAAGGAGGGGGAGAAAGTGTTTGATAGGCTCGCGGGAATGATAATCGCTCGCCCGACGCTGATATTGCTCCTGCCATTGCCGCCGCTGCCGCCACCGCCGCCGCCGCCGCTGCCGCGGGTGAAAGCCGCGTGCCTTGTCGCAGTCGTAGGGACGGCGGCGGTATCCGCGCCACCATTTCGCGCGCGCCACCGTTCCGCCCGATGCTCAAGGCTTTCCGCCGCGCGTCGCGCGCTGGCGGCGCCGAAGCTCGCGGGGAAGGGGCTGCCCCACGCGGGAGCGTGTTGCGCGGGGGAGGCGCTGGGCTGCAGCAGCGGAATGGCGAGGGGCGCGCCTGGGGGGGACACGGAAGCGGCGAGCGCGACCATTGCCTCTTGATTCGGGTCCACCGCGGAGAGAAGCGGGAGCGGCCGCGCGAATACCGCCGTTTCCGCGGGCTGCGCCGGTTCCACCACATCGTCATCATCAGCGGCGCCGCAGCCGCCGCCAGCCGCAAAAGCGGCGCCATGTTCGTTCGCGCACGCGGGGAAAGGGGATCCGCTGAAACCTTCCGCGGACACCCGAAGCAACGGCTGGGATGATTTCAAGTTGAACGACTCGAAATTGCTGGGAGTGAAATTCCCCCCTACCGATTGCGTGCTGAAATTCGAATGAGTAATGTCATTCCGCTCCGAGTTTAGGGTTTGGCCGAATTGTTCCGCGCTTTCGCTCCTCGCGCCGTCAGCTTGTGCGGGGAACCTTTCTCCGCTCGCCGTCGCCTCGCCCTCTCGCTCCAATCCCTCTTGCTGCGGCTGCGCCTGTTGTTCCTTCTGTCGCGGGTGGTGTTGTTGTTGCTGTAGAAGGGATGCCTGTAGCGCGGATATCGAAGCCTCAAGTTCCGCTAATGACACTTCCATCAGCGCGGCCTTTCCGCCCGGCGCGTTTGCCGCCGCCTTCACCCCTTGCCTCTCCGTCGTTCCGCCGCTAGTGATAGTAACGGCACTTCCGCCTCGTTGCTGCGGTTCCGCCATTCCGCGCGCCGGTCGCGCGCGGATCACCGCTTCCAGCAGGCCCTCATACATTCCGCTTTCCGCCCCCTCCGCACCCTCCGCGCCGAACTCTCCCCGCACTTCTGACTCCGCCGCGCCCTCTCGTGCCGTTCCGCCGTACCGCGCAGCTTCTGCCGTCGCATTTTCCCCTCCGTGAGCAGCCGCCGATTGTAGCAACCGCGGCGCGTCCGTCGCAAGTTGGCTCGCCCCGAACCGCGCCGTGATCCGCGCAAGCGTCTCCGCGGGAGTTCCGCCGTACCGCCCGCCGCCTACCGCACCAGGCGCGCTAAGCATCTCCTCCACCTCCACCTGCTCCGACAAAACTTGCCGCTCCGCAGATGATTCGCCTACAAAAGCCGCGCGCGGCGAGACCTCCGCGCTCGCGTCGTTCCGCCACCCCGCGCCTCCAAGAAGCGGAGATCCTGCGGCTGGGGGAACGCTCTGCGCGCTCAGCGCTGGGCTGGCGGCTTGCGCGCCCTGAGCGCTTTGCGCGCCGTGAGCGCTACTACGAGCGCTCGGGCTTTGACTCCGGCGGTCGCCGCCGCGGGAAGCTGCGCTCATCGGCGCGTCCTCGTGGCCCGGCATTGCGGGGGATGAGGGCGAGTTTTCCGCAAGCTGGGTGAACAAAATTTCTTGCAAAGTATTGACGGATGGAAAATCCATGGTGGGCGGCAGTCGGTGTTGATTGTTGTGCCCCGCCGACCGCGCTGCTACTATGATGGTTTCTCGCGTCGAGAGGAACTGCAGTTTAGCGCGAACTCGGAGCCGGTCACGTCTCTGGCTTGCCTCGATAATCTACCTGAATTTCTGATCTCTGCTCGCGCTGCTGCTCGCGCTGCTGCTCACGTGACCGCGTTCCTGATCGCTGCTGCTCACCGCGTTCCTGACCTACCAGTCGTTACGGTAATAAGCCTGCAGAGTTAGCGGCTCTGACACTCTGTCGCACTGCTGCTTTGAGACGTCCCAAAACCGCGTTCCCGATCTACCAGTCGCTACGGTAATAAGCCTGCAGAGAGTCAGCGGCTCTGACACTCTGTCGCACTGCTGCTACTCCAGCGCGCGACGCTCGTTCCTGCTGCGCCCCTGCTGCTATTGTGGCTGATGTCGCTGCTGGTATGTGATAGTAGTAGCACACTCGCCCGCGCGCGATCGGCTGGGGTTGAAGATTGAAGAAGAGTGGAGAAGATTAGCACACTCGGAGACAAAATCGGCGTTGAAAATTGACGAAGAGTGGAGTTTATCGGGCGCAATAACCGCCGAAAATTGAGAGAAAGGCACGAAAGACAGCGTTAGAGACAGGCTTGCGGCAGCTCCTTTGTCGTCGCGCGACGATATCGGCGTTGAAGATTGAAGAAGAGTGGAGTTTATCGGGCCCACGCGCAATAACCGCCAGGAGATCGAGAGAAATAGACGAACGACAGGCTTGCGCCAGCTTCTTTTGTCGTCGCAACCTGCGACGTCGCGAAACGCTCCTTGTCAGCTCCAGTGTCGTGTCGCCACTAGTAGTCTTGTACGCGAAGATTAGTGGAGTGGGAGTGCGGCGTGTGACAGCTCACGCCACGCGTGCGGCGGAAAAGAAAGCTGGAGCTCGGAACAATTTTTTTGGCGCCTCGAGAATCTCCCCAGATGCAGCGGGTGACAGCTCACGAGCTCCGAGCGTGAGCAATTGCTGGACCTTGGAACAAACTGGAACACTGGCGGAGCTCGGAACAACAAATGGCGGAAAATGTGAGTGGAGGGAGATCGAAATTCGGGAGTGCAACTTGCAGCCGAGCAGTTCTGGTTTCGCGATTTCTGTGCTGCGAACTTGGATATGTTTGAAATTGATTGGCGACTCGAATAATGCGACGGCAAGGCGTTGATTTTAGTGGAGAGAAGCTACCTACAAGAGTAAGCAGTGGGGGATGAGCTGCTATGCAGCTAATGCTGCCATGAACTCGTCGTGTTTCGTGTCTGGCAGTGGGGGTGGTAGGGAGAACAGCTACTATAAGAGACAACCTTGCGAGACTCGTAATATCACGTGTAGGCGGATGACAGAAGCGATGAAGCGTACAAACATTGCGGCGAGGACTGGCATTTGAATGGAAGGACGAGTTTGTGTTGCTGCCTTTGTGGGGGCTAACTGGAGATAAGCTGGAGTTGCAAGGAGAGGTACTATTGTGAGTTAGTGCGACTCGATAATGCGGAAGATCAGATGCGAACCAGCTAGCACTGCGGAGCGCCAGAAAGGAAATCAAATGGATTGGCGAAGCGCAGATGCACGGCGAGATCACGAAGCGTGCACGAAGGACTCGGCGAAGAGTGACGAAATACGATGAGAAGCAAGGAAGAGGCTGGGGGAGCAGTTGGGAGAGGTTGGGTGCGGGGCGGATGGAGAGGAGGGGATGGGAGATGGATGGATTCAGGGGGAAGCGGAGCGGGTGATTTCAAGTGTGGGCTGGCTGAAGCCTCGCAAAATCCTTGCTTTACACTGTAGTGCACACGTTCACTGTGATTTCACGATTGAAAAGGGAGTCCTTCCTTGCTAGTAGCTGTCGGGCAGTCTGGCAGGTGGGTGGATGCGTTTGGGCAATTCTAAGTCAAATTTGCTTGGCGGATAGGAGATGCAGAAATTGTGCATCCTGCCCAGAAAGTGGCAAGGATCACTGTGAACTGCAGTGAAGGTTCCTGAAGCACCAACCGCACATGCCGTCGGATCTGATTGGGACAACTTACAGCCTCTTCTCGATAATTTTAAACTCTTTGATTTCACATCTTGGAGTGTTTACCCTCAAGAAAACATTTTCGGAGGGTACTTGACAGCGTTGTTACAATTTCTGGACGAGAGTTCTACGACTCTCGCAAATTGCGGGTGGCAATCAAAATGTCGAAGGTACTTAGACCCCTATAAGTGCGTGTTTTAATCGAGAAACTCCCTTCTATTGATAGTCCTCCAATCTCTGGGCACCCCTCGCATCATGCCAAAAAAATGGTAGGGGGTGTGAGATTATCAAGAACAAGGTGTAGTCAACAAAGGAAATAAAATCGGAGGGATAATAGAAAGTTCCTCCGAAACCGCTCGCAACCACAGTCAGCATATGTGTGACTGGTCCGCGGAGGCGAGTTTCAAACTTTTGTTCAAAATTCACACTGGCCTCCAATTTCCTGACCCTAATGGTCGGTGTGGACAGAAGAATATACACTTTTTTTTATAACTGGGTCTATCAGAGGGTGTCCTAGTCGGGCGTACTTTTGCGTAGCAATTACCCTTGGATCTTAACAGTAGGCGCAATCCCGTGGAGCACTCAAACAGCCAATCACACGACGTGCACAAGAACCGCGTAGACTAAGCACACGACGTGGCAGCTCGGACTATGACGATTCGCAGCTCGCTTCGGATTCGCCATGTGCGCGGTATGTGCCCCGAAGTGAAGGCCATCCTTGGGTAACTAAGACCCATAATTTTATTGAGCCACATTGTGAGCCATTCGCACCTGCCTCCTAAAAATACTGTAGATCCAGGTTGCGGAAGCTAAACACGTAGGTGTATTAGAAATTGGCTCATGACTTAACACAATTGCAGGCTACTAAAACTGAATGTCGGAAATCAATGGGCTGTGATGGGAGACAAAGTCTTCGATATTCATGGCTGGAAGAGGGTAAAACGTGGGCCCCACGTTGGAGTTTCAACCTATCAATCACCGCGTTCGAATCCAAGAGATGTACACGCAGAATATAATCCAATCATTGTACTGGCCATGAGCAGCATAAGACAAACGTCTCCATGATTCAGATTCGTCGTTTTCTCGACCCCTTTGTCCTGCCCAGGTGTTGCACTGGACGTCTGACGTGTCCATCGGTGTGAGTGGGAAGCACACAACAACATTTCGGCGAGAAGATCTGGCAGGTTGCAGTGCAATCTCCAAACGCGGAAAAGATTTTGAAGTCCAGTTTTGCCCCTGAACTGGTGACAAAACTAGGTGCGGGTGCCAGCTGGGTTTCCTGGGAAATGGGGAGGGGAACTTCCGAACGCAGTTGTTAGCTCAGTACACTTAAGGAAGGCAGAAACCGAGAACCGTGATTCAAAGGTGAAGGTAGAAAGGAAGTACTGAAAGGAAATAGTTATTCAGCCTAGTATATCTCAACGGAACGTAGCACGCGAGGAAACGACAAAGACGAAACCAAAAAACGACAAACTGCCCGGGGCAAAAAACTAAACCCCAGACGGATGGCATGCCATTCGGGAGCCTCAACCCTAAAATTTCAGGGTTTAGGCTCCCGAATGGCATGCCGGTCGCTTCGGGGTTTAGTTTTTTTCTGCCCGGGTCAGGGTGACGCTCCCGAAAGCGTCACCCCCGAGCGTCACCCCGGGCAAAACGGATCGTCACCCCCGATTCCGTTGAGAGATACAAG
This sequence comes from Closterium sp. Yama58-4, assembly GCA_947470075.1. Lineage (NCBI taxonomy): Eukaryota > Viridiplantae > Streptophyta > Zygnematophyceae > Desmidiales > Closteriaceae > Closterium > Closterium sp. Yama58-4. The sequence goes on along the minus strand of CANIUD010000397.1, from coordinate 147,416 downwards.
GGTGAAAGTAGAGGGGCCTTCATAATGCTATGCTGTCTGCAGGTTGGTTTAGACAAAATTTAGAAAGTACGCAACTTGAGTGGGGTTGCGAATCGCAGTGCTGCCTGTTGAAGGGAAGTATGTTTCCTCGTGACGTGATGTGATAGTTTCGCGTTGGGCTATTGTCCTCCATATTTTGGGTCAGTCTCACACATCTGTCACGCGAACGAGGATGCGCATGTACCGTATTCTCCCGGACAAAACACCCCCCCATGATAGAGCACCCCCGGGTAGCTTGTGCGGGGTGGGTGCTATGGGCGACCTCGATTTCACTATACCCCCCTTTTTGGATGATTTTTTATAACACCCCCCTTTTCTTACAGATTCTATATTATAGCTGTTAACGAGTAGGTGCAAGTACGGGAGTATATCGCGAAAATCCCTCGCTCGATGAAATTTCCCGGTTCTTTCACATCAAATCTGCCGAGATTCCCCCCCGCCCACTATTTCGCTGTCGCCACGTGCTGGCGAATCTTCCGCTGCAGGTGGCCAGATAGGTGCCAAATGAGTTTTTCGAGGGGGTGATGACATTTGCGTCGAAACTGACATCCGCGCCTCAACATGTGATGTTAAAAAGCCCATGGAAAACACTCAACTTGTCTAATAAAAAAACTCTAACACTAAAATATACCATATATATGCACCCGGGTATTATGTAGCTTTTTCCTATGAGAAGACACCCCCCTTTTTTTTCCTGTATTTTTAGATCTACCCTAGGGTGTTATGTCCGGGAGAATACGGTAAGCGGTCAAGTCTGACACCATGTCAATGAGGATTCGGAAAACAATGCATGAGAGATGATCCCACAACATCATAGAAACCAAGGCGCAGGAGGGAAACAATGCAGGTACAACACAAGCCAGAATCAACGGAAACCGAAGGCCTCGGGAGGCGCAGGCTCAGCATCATTCTCATCTTCAACATGAGGAAGTGGTGGGGTGGGGAGACTTCGAATCAACTCAAACGACAGACAGAATTAACGGAAGTCAAAGGCCTCGGGAGGAGCAGGCTCGTCATCCTCTTCATCATCATCAGCAGGAGGTGGTGGGGGAGGGGGAGCACCCCCCCCTCTTCCCCCCCTTCCCCCAGCTCCCCCCCCACCACTCCTCCTGAACGCACCCACAGGGGCAGCAGCTGCAGCTGGGACAGCAGCGGCGGCAGTCCGCGCAGCGCCGGAATTTCCAGCCCCAGCAGAATTCGGCCCGTCGGTGAGCGCGAATTCTTCGGGCTGCCCGGGCTGGCGATCCTTGAGGAGCAAAAATCCGGAGGTCGGCTTCCTGATTGGTGCATAGCGGCAGGTGTCCGGGAACTTGATGTATTTTTCTTGGGCGGGCAGCACTCGGGCAGGATTGTGGAGGATTTCAGTCGTTGGTTCGGACGGCTTTTTGGCTTCAGCAGCAGCACCAGGGGTGGTGTCATTCCCCTCAACCTGCACGAAGGAAGGGAGAAAGAGCTAAGGCGGAATGTGGAAGTTGGAGGAGATAGGGGGAAGAGGAAACGTATGACAGGAACGTGGGTGAGACAGAATAGGTGATTGCAGTGGAGAGTGGTGAATAAGGGTGAACCAGGGTGGAGAAGGGTGGAAATTGGTGGAAACGAGGCAGCAAAACGGGTTTATACATATTACCCTTTGGTCAATAAGGTGTAGAGTTTTTTGGAAGTCTCAAACGTTCTTTGGTCAAGACGGTCAACGGGTAGAGATTTAGGGCGTGACGGCACAGAAAGCAGGATCATGAGAAAAAAGCCACAGGAGGGTGGGGGAAGTGGTGATATGTGCAACAATAGAGGTGGGGGGATATGGGAGGGTAGGGCAGATCAACACTAACCTCCATAGCATCTCCTTCCTTCTTGTCCTCTCCCTTCTTCCCTCCCTCCTCACCCCCCTTCACTCCATCCGTAGCTGTCGCACCCACTCCCGCCCCACTATCCCCGGTCTTCCCCTCCCCCCCATCCTTCTTCTCCTCCTCCTTCTCCTTCTTCTCCTCCTTCTCCTTCGCCCTCCCTTTCGCCCTAGCAGCCGTCGACAGCACCGCAACCGGCGCCTTCACCGCAGTGCTGCTACTCGCCACCACAGCGGGCGGCGGGTACGCAAACAACCCCGGGCGGCACTCCGAAATAAAATCGAATTTCGGCGCCTTAAGATCCTCCTGAAGCCCGACAAGGGCTGTCGCAGAGAAGGAGAGAGAGAGGAAGTGCAGAAGCGGGAACCAGTACCAGTACTGCGTGAACAGAGCCATGCCGATCACGGCGGTTACGCGGTCGTAACCGGAGCGGGAGCGCAGGGAGATGGTGACGTTGCGGCCGCCGGCGTCGAGGATCCCGGAAGCGAGAATGGCGCCCATCTTGCACATGGTGTCCTCGTGCTTATCATGGATTGCTTTTTCCAGCTGACGCCTGAGGAGCACAGGGAGCGGGGTGGCAGGGGGGAAGTGAGTGGGTGACAAGGGATGGCGCCCATCTTGCTCATGGTGTCCTCGTGCTTGTCGTGAATGGCTTTTTCAAGCTGATGCCTGGGAGGGAGGGAGAGTAGGAGGGTAGGAAGGGAGACGGACAGGGAGGGACCGAGGGAGGTAGACATAAACGGATCACCCCCCTCTTTGAATGGCGCCCCTCTTGCACATGGTGCCCTCGTGCTTGTCGTGAATGGCTTTTTCAAGCTGGCGCCTGGGGAAGAAGGAAGCATGAGGAAGGAGGGAAGAGAGCTGGTGACTGACGGAGAGACTGAGCGAGAGATAGAGGAATAGCGGCCATCTTGCACATGGTGTCCTCGTGCTTGTCGTGAATAGCCATCTCTAGCTGACGCCTGGACAGATGGGGCAGGGTAGAGGGGAGGAGGGATAAGGATAGGGAAGGGAGTGAGGACAGACGAAGGGGTGGGGTAAGGCCGATGTTGTACCTGGTGCCCCAATAGCATTTTGTGATAAGTCGAGTTTTGAGTCGACTCAAAACTCGACTTATCACACACGGGGTGGGGCCCATGTTGTACCCGGTGCCCCAATTGCATTTTGCTGCGGGCTTCTGTGCCTCTGAGAGAGCGGCGGGCTGGGAAGGCAGGCTGGGAAGGCAGGCTGGGAAGGCAGGCTGGGAAGGCAGGCTGGAAAGGCAGGCTGGGAAGGCAGGCTGGAAAGGCAGGCTGGAAAGGCAGGCTGGAAAGGCAGGCTGGAAAGGCAGGCTGGACAGGCAGGCTGGAAAGGCAGGCTGGAAAGGCAGGCTGGAAAGGCAGGCTGGAAAGGCAGGCTGGGAAGGCAGGCTGGAAAGGCAGGCTGGGAAGGCAGGCTGGGAAGGCAGGCTGGAAAGGCAGGCTGGGAAGGCAGGCTGGGAAGGCAGGCTGGAAAGGCAGGCTGGGAAGGCAGGCTGGGAAGGCAGGCTGGGAAGGCAGGCTGGGAAGGCAGGCTGGGAAGGCAGGCTGGGAAGGCAGGCTGGGAAGGCAGGCTGGGAAGGCAGGCTGGGAAGACAGGCTGGGAAGGCAGGCTGGGAAGGCAGGCTGGGAAGGCAGGCTGGGAAGGCAGGCTGGGAAGGCAGGCTGGAAAGGCAGGCTGGGAAGGCAGGCTGGGAAGGCAGGCTGGGAAGGCAGGCTGGAAAGGCAGGCTGGGAAGGCAGGCTGGGAAGGCAGGCTGGGAAGGCAGGCTGGGAAGGCAGGCTGGGAAGACAGGCTGGGAAGGCAGGCTGGACAGGCAGGCTGGAAAGGCAGGCTGGAAAGGCAGGCTGGGAAGGCAGGCTGGGAAGGCAGGCTGGGAAGGCAGGCTGGGAAGACAGGCTGGGAAGGCAGGCTGGACAGGCAGGCTGGAAAGGCAGGCTGGAAAGGCAGGCTGGAAAGGCAGGCTGGGAAGGCAGGCTGGGAAGGCAGGCTGGGAAGGCGCCCTAGAAAGGCAGGCTGGGAAGGCGCCCTAGAAAGGCAGGCTGGGAAGGCGCCCTAGAAAGGCAGGCTGGGAAAGCGCCCTAGAAAGGCAGGCTGGGACGGCGCCCTAGAAAGGCAGGCTGGGAAGGCGCCCTAGAAAGGCAGGCTGGGAAGGCGCCCTAGAAAGGCAGGCTGGGAAGGCGCCCTAGAAAGGCAGGCTGGGACAGCAGAGGCTCGAGTCTCACCTGAAGGTCATGGCTCTTTCCTCCCTCTCCTGCGCGCACTGCATGAGCACCATGGCTGTGGCCATCAGCGCGCCCTGCCTCACACTGCAGCCACTACATGCACGCATACATTCAGACCCCGAATCCTGATAAATGAATCACCTGAAAGTAACTACCCGTGGCTCTCTCTCCTGCGAGCACTGCATGAGCACCATGGCCGTGGCCATGAGGGCGCCCTGCCTCACAGCCCTGCCCCACACACGGAGAGCACTGCACGTGAAATGCACTCAGACACGGCCCACCCCTCACCTGAACGTCACAACGCGTGGCTCTCTCTCCTGCGAGCACTGCATGAACACCATGGCGGTGGCCATGAGCGCGCCCTGCCTCACAAAGTCCACCCCGTCTGACATGAGCAGCTCCAGCAGGTCGAGAGCGCTCCTCTGGTCTGCCCTTCACAGAAAGAGAGATAGAGAGCGGCCGGTTGGGACAGCCGAGGCCTACGGCTCACCTGAAGGCACTCACACACCTGAAAGTTACCACACGCGGCTCGCGCTCCTGAGAACACTGCATGAGCACCATGGCTGTAGCCATGAGGGCGCCCTGTCGCACAAAGTCCACTCCATCTGATGTGAGCGGCTCCAGAAGATCGAGAGCGCTGCGCTGGGCCGTGCCGGCGCATGCGATGCCGACCGCCATGGCTGCCCCATAGCGCACGTGGGGGTTGAAGGACTCTGCGAGCAGGGAGACCATGCGGGGGACCTGTACGGCGAGGGGTTGAGGGCGGTGCAAGGGGAGCGAGAGCGGTGGAGGGCGGTACAAGGGGAGCGAGAGCGGTGGAGGGCAGTACAAGGGGAGCGAGAGCAGTGGAGGGCGGTACAAGGGGAGCGAGAGCAGTGGAGGGCGGTACAAGGGGAGCGGAAGCGGTGGAGGGCGGTACAAGGGGAGCGAGAGCGGTGGAGGGCGGTACAAGGGGATAGAGCGGGGTTGAAAGTGGTGCAACATGGGTTAAAAGAGGAGAATGAGGAAGATGCTCCAGCAGGTTGAGAGTGCTCCTCTGAGCCGTGCCGGCGCAGGCAATGCCAACCGCAATGGCTGCCCCATAGCGCATGTGGGGATTGAAGGACTCGGCTAGGAGAGAGACCATGAGAGAAAAGATGCAAGGGAAGGGAGGAAGAGCGGTGGAGAGGGGTGCAAAGGGAGAGAGAGAGAGGGTTGAGAGTGGTACAACAAGGGTCAAAGGGGGTGAGGGAATGATTCCAGCAGGTGGAGTGCGGTACCACGTGCCATTCCGGCACACATGATGCGAGAGATAGTATACAGCACAGAGCACAGCCAGAACACAGCCAGAACACAGCCAGAACACAGCCAGAACACCGTGACAACATAGGGCAGACTCCTGCTCTCCTCCTCACATGATCGGGCTCCGCACGCACAGAGTACAGCGCAGCAGCATAAGAGCAGAGAAAAGACGGCAGAGAATTTCGTTTTAAGACAAAATAGAGCATATTCCTTTTCTCTCTCACCTGATCCGGCTCAGCACACAGCACGAAGCCCAGGCACAGCACAGCGGCGCGCCTGACGTCATCGCTGACGTCACTGACGGCAAAGTGCAGAAGCTGCCGAATGGCGCCGTTGTTAGCAGTGCCGCGGTAGGCCATGGCGATGGCGTACATGCCTCCGTAGCGCAGGATCGGGTCGGCGTCCGTTGTCATTTGCTGAATGAGAATATCCGCTTCCTCCTCCCGCCCGTACACAACCAAGGAGATTCCTACAGCCAGGCCTCTGGAGGAAGCGAGATGCAAGAAAGAAAGGGGTTGGGGGACAGGGGAGAGGGCGGTATATGGAAGGTTGATTGGCCCTGCACGGTGTTGTTGGCGGTGCTGCGGTAGGCCATGGCGACGGCTACATGCCTCCGTAGCGCAGGATCGGGTCGGCATCCGTCGTCATTTGCTGAATGAGGATATCTGCTTCCTCCTCCCGCCCGTACACCACGAGAGAGATTCCCACCGCCAGTCCTCTTTGAGAACAGGGTTGGAGGGTCGTGTGAGTGAGGAAGGAATGGACAGGGGAGGGTGGGGAAGGGGACAGAGAAGGGTGGGAATATCGAGGGTTGGTTGCTGGCAGTGAAACGGTAGGCCATGGCGGTGGAGCGTACAGGCCCCCGTAGCATAAGCGGGGAAGGGGAGGGTGGGGAAGGGGACAGGGGGGAAGGGTGGGAATATCGAGGGTTGGTTGCTGGCGATGCCGCGTGGCGATGGCGTACAGTCCCCCGTAGCACAAGCGGGGAAGGGGAGGGGGAGAGGGGGGGAGGGATTGAAAGGGTTGGGTAGACCCATTGGTGCCGCGGTAGGCCATGGCGATGGCGTGCATGCCCTCGTAGCGCAGGATCGGGTCGGCGTCGGTTGTCATCTGCTGGATGAGAATATCGACCTCTTCCTCCCGCCCGTACACGACCAGGGAGATCCCCACTGCAGCAAGGCCTCTGGAGAAGGGAGAACCAAGGAAATGAGGCACGAGTCATGAGTTACTGGACTAGGTATTGGTGTTTTGAGACGTCTCAAAACATGAGTTACTGGACTAGGTATTGGTCCTTCCTCCTGCCTGTACAGCAAGAGAAAAATTCCTACTGCCAGGCCTCTGGGAGGCTGCAGAGGCCAGCCTCCCTCTCACCTGGTGTGTGTTCACCTGACACACACCAGCCAGAACGAATGTATGTATAGCGATACAACAATCACATTCGTTCCTGTAAGAGAACGCATGTACAGCGCTACAGCAATTGCATTGGTGAGTTCGTTTGTGTAATTTCATAACCATCCCCCCACCTGATGATCTTCTCATGCTGGGTGTCATGCGCGTAAGCCAGCATCTCTGCCGCCCGCTCGCTCGCCGACCCGACCAGCAGCAGCCCCATGGCGATCCCCGCGGCCTCGCCCGCCACGGCGCTGTCAGTGTAGAGAACACTCTTCACGTCCTCATACACCTCCTCGTCGCCCGTCCCCATGGCCGCCAGCCCCACACCCAGGCAGGCTCCGTGCTGGATCGTCTGCAGGAATTGGGGTTACGGGGTGAGGGTTTCGGTTTAAGGGGTTGAAAGACCGGTGGTGGTTGTGGCGAGGGTGCAGGGTGGGAGGCATGGCGCTGTCAGTGTAGAGAACGCTCTTCACGCCCTCATACACCTCCTCGTCGCCCGTCCCCATGGCTGCTAGACCCACGCCCAGGCACGCGCCATGCTGGATCGTCTGTTCAGGGGTTTAGGGGTTAAGGGTGTGGGGGGGGGTGGTGTTATGGCGGGGGGTGCAGGGTGGGGTGCCACCCTGTCTGTGTAGAGAACGCTCTTCACGTCCTCGTACACCTCCTCATCGCCCATCCCCATGGCCGCCAGTCCCACACCCATGCACGCCCCATGCTGGATCGTCTGTACAGCTCAGGGTTCAAGGTTGAAGTGTGAAGTGCTCAAAGTCAGTTTGAAGTGACGGAAATGTTCAACAGACCTGCTCCACTCACATCATCACCTCCTTTTAAACCCTGCACCCTAAACCCTCAGACCCCTGCCTTCCACGCACCTCATTGCTGGTGTTGCGGAGGCTCCCCAGCAGGAAGCTCTTGATGCTCTCCCCGTGCTGCCCCACCTGCTGCCCCAAAGCGTCTTTCTCCCCTAAACCCTAAAACTTCTCCCTCCCTACACACACCTCGTTGCTGGTGTTGCGGAGGCTCTCGAGCAGGAACCCCTTGATGCTCTCCCCGTGGTTGGCGTGGATGAGCCCCAGAGCATACAGCGCCCCGCCCTCCGAATACGCACTCCCACTCAGCCCCCCTGCTGCTGCCCCAGCGCTGCCCCCAGCCCCGTGGGGCAGGTAGGGAGCCATGAGGGAGCGCCCCTGCTGCAGGTGCCCCCTGTGGATCACCCCCAGGCCGGCTGTAGCGCTGAATTTCGCCCAGTTGGTCGCACGGCTCAGCCAGTCCTGAGGGTGTAGAGAGAGGGGTTTGGGTTTGGGGAATGGTTGAGGTGGGACAGAAAGGGGGAGTGTAAGGGCAGGTAAGGAGCCACGAGGGAGTGCTCCTGCTGACCCAGCGCTGCCCCCAGCCCCGTGGGGCAGGTAGGGCGCCATGAGGGAGCGCCCTTGCTGCAGGTGCCCCCTGTGGATCACCCCCAGGCCGGCTGTTGCACTGAACTTCGCCCAGTTGGTCGCTCGGCTCAACCAGTCCTGAGGGTTCAGGGTTTCAGAATTGGGGATAAGATGAGAAAGAGTGTCAGGTCCAGGGCAGGTAAAGAGCCATGAGGGACCGCCCCTGCTGCAGGTGGCCCCGGTGGATCACTCCCAGGCTGGCCGTTGCACTGCACTTCGCCCAGTTAGTCGCTCGGCTCAACCAGTCCTGAGGGTTACGGGTTTGGGTTTGAAAGAGATGGGACAAGGAGACAGAGTTGAGGGGCAGGTAGGGCGCCATGAGGGAGCGCCCCTGCTGCAGGTGCCCCCTGTGGATCACTCCCAGGCCCAATGTAGCACTGAGCTTTGCCCTTTTGGTCGCTCGGCTCAACCGGTCCTGAGGGTTCAGGGCTTGGGCGGGTTTAAGTCAGGTTGGGGGTTTGAAGGCCAGGAGGGGTGGGACAAGAAGAGAGAGTGCAAGCGCAGGTTGGGAGCCATAAAAGAGTGCCTCTGCTGCAGATGAGAGAGCGCCTCTGTGTGTGGATGGCTCCAACTGAGCACGTTCGTTTAAGACGTCTCAAAAGTCGGGGTGGGACAAGAGGAGAGAGTGTAAGCACAAGTTGGGAGCCATGAAAGAGTGCCTCCGCTGCAGATGAGAGAGCGCCTCGCCTCTGCGTGCGTCCACATTCCCTCACATGAGACGATTTTTGAGGCGCCTCAGAAGAGAGAGTGTAAGCGCAGGTTGGGAGCCATGAAAGAGTGCTTCTACTGCAGACGAGAGAGCGCCTCTGTGTGTGGATGGCTCCTACTGAGCACATTCCCTCCATACATGACCATGCCCACATGCATGCCTGTTCCTGCATGCATGAATGATCACCAGGTGCCTGCATGCCTGCATGCATGCATGTATCACTCCAACACCAGGTTGTCTGGGAGGAAGGTGTCAACTCGCGTGCCCACATGCATGAACGCATAGGCCACAAAGAGAGGGAGGTACGGTACCATGAGTGTTGAGCACATGCATGAGCGCATGCATGAGCGCACACAAGCTCACCAGGTTGTCTCGGAGGAAGGTGTCGACTGTCGTGCCTGCATGCATGAATGCGTTGGCTACAATGGTGGCGCTGTGGCACACGCTGTTCCGCGTCTCCACCACCTGCTTGATGGACTTGAGCACTCCCAGGTCCGCCCTATGGTTTGGAAGCAAGGGGACATGGGAGCACAAAGCCATTAGGAACTGGGGAAGCCACTCACTTGTTATGACTGTACAGGAACTGCAGAGTGAGGCCAATAGGCATCTCCCTCAATAGAATCCCCTTGAGCTTAGCCAGATGCTCCGCATACATCACCTCCACACACACACACACCAACACAGAGACACTAACACGCCCTAAACCCTGACCCCGCCAGTCACTTGTTATGGCTGTACAGGAACTGCAGAGCGAGGCCAATTGGCGTCTCCCCTGACAAAATCCCTTCAGCTTCGCCAATCGCTCCACACACACTCACACCAACACACTGACACTGACACACCCTAAACCCTAAACCCGCCACTCACTTGTTATGGCTGTACAGGAACTGCAGAGTGAGGCCAATTGGCGTCTCCCCCGACAGAATCCCCTTCAGCTTCGCCAGTCGCTCCGCATATACCACCTCCTCGCTTGGCGCAGCCTCGGCAGCCGCCTCGCCCTCCCCCGAACCTGCAGCTTCGGCTGAACCAGCACCAGCAGCCTCGGTAGTATCCATGGTGCTTGTCCCGTCAGCCTCGGCAGCAGGCTTGGCTGCTCCGTCCTCAGCAGCTGCTGCTGTAGCTGCATCTGCCACCTCTCCCTCGGCTGCCTTTGCTGCTCCTGCGCCCTCCTTCCCTTCCTCTGTCTCCATTGCTGTAGCCCCATCGGTGGCATCAGTTGCAGCAGCAGCACTGCCTCCCTCTGCTGCTGCTGCGCCTGTTGCAGCAGCATCACCACCAGCCGTCGCCTCCGCATCCACTGCTGCAGGAGCAGCAGCAGCAGCAGAACCGTCCGCCTCCGGAGCAGCAGCAGCAGCACCGGCATCAGCATCAGCAGAGGCCGGAACAGCCGGGGTAGGAGCAAGAGGGGGCGGCGGGTCGGGCAGAGCATCCCTCACGGACAGCAGGAACTGCTGAAACTCGTTCTCAAACAAGTCAAAGGCGACTTGGTAGGCTAATAAAGCATCGGACTCGTTCTGCCCCTTGATGAGTCGGTCCAGTGTGGCCGCCACTCCTGCTGCGTCGCTGAGGAACATGAGCATCTGGCATATGCTGCCGTAGTCGGGGGTCTCTGCCTGCTGGTACAGCCGCACCAATGTAGAGAGCACCTGGAGGGGTTCAGGGTTTACAACAGCGGAGGAGGAGGGGAGCAGAGGGAGAAGGAGAAGGGGGGAAGGAGAGGGAGTAAAGAAGGTCAAAGGCGACTTGGTAGGCTAATAAAGCATCAGACTCGTTCTGTCCCTTGATAATGAGTCGGTCCAGTGTGGCCGCCACCCCTGCTGCGTCGCTGAGGGACATGAGCATCTGAGAGATGCTGCTGTAGTCGGGGGTCTCGGCCTGCTGGTATAGGCGTACCAATGTAGAGAGCACCTGGAGGGGTTCAGGGTTTACAACAGCGGAGGAGGAGGGGAGCAGAGGGAGAAGGAGAAGGGGGGAAGGAGAGGGAGTAAAGAAGGTCAAAGGCGAATTGGTAGGCTAATAAAGCATCAGACTCGTTCTGTCCCTTGATAATGAGTCGGTCCAGTGTGGCCGCCACCTTTGCTGCGTCGCTGAGGAACATGAGCATCTGAGAGATGCTGCCGTAGTCGGGGGTCTCGGCCTGCTGGTAGAGGCATACCAGTGTCGACAGCACCTGGGTCATGTATGGGCAAGAGGGAAGAACAAGAGGAAAAGGCAGGAGGGAAGGGTCATGGGGAAGGACAAGGGGAGTTGCTGAGGAACATGAGCATCTGGCAGATGCTGCCGTAGTCGGGGCCTCCGCCTGCTGGTACAGCCTCACCAACTTCGACAGCACCTGGAGACGGGTAAGTGGACGGGCAGCAAGGAGAAATGGAGAAGGGCACGGGGGAAGGAGCGGAGGAAGGGGAAGGGGAGTTGCTGAGGGACATGAGCATCTGGCATATGCTGCCGTAGTCAGGGGTTTCGGCCTGCTGGTACAGCCGCACCAACGTGGAGAGCACCTGAGGCAGGAGGAATGGCAAGGGATAAGGGAAAGAGGAGTCACTGATTGAAATGAGCATCTGGCTGATGCTGCCGTAGTCGGGGTCTCTGCCTGCTTGTGCAGCCGCACCAGTGTGGAGAGCACCTGGGGGGGATGACGTGGAGGTTTTGGGGTTTCCAGCAGCGGAGCAGTGGGAAGGAAGGAGAGCAAAGGGATAAGGAAAAGGGGAAAGGGCACAAGAGAAGGGCAGGTACAAGGGGAAGAGGTGAGGGCAAGGATAACAGCAAGGGACAATGGGAACAGGTAAGGGCAGGGGTAGAGGGCCAAAGGAATCGCTGAGGAGTCTGAGCATGTGGCTTATGTCTTACGCTGTGCCATGGCCTGTGCACTCTGCTTCTGGTAAAACACACAGCAACAGATAGAATCTTGAGAAGTCTCAAAAGTTATGCTGTGCGATTGTCTGTGCACTCTGCTTCCTGGTAATGTAGAACAGCAACGGATATAGAAACCACGAAACGAGTGAGGGGGCGAGTGGGAGGGTGAAGTGAGGGCGAGAGAGAGGGTGAAGAGAGGGAGAGTGAGAGGTTGAAGAGAGGCCGAGTGAGAGCGCGAAGAGAGGGAGAGTAAGAGGGATGAAGAGAGCGCGAGGGAGAGCAAGAGAAGGATAGAGACGGGTGCAGTACCTGCTGGCGGAATTGCCGACGGTTGACAAGGGAATGAGAAACCTGCACGGGAGGTAAGCAACAGCAAGGCAGGCAGGAAACACAGCAGCAAACAGGGGGGTGAGGGATTGAATGAAAGGCCAGAGCAGGAATGCCTGTGTGCGGGGGGATGGAAGGGGTGGAATTTCTTTTCATTCTTGGCGATCGAGCAATGAACTTCAGAATACGTTGAGCAGCAGAGCGTGGGTGAGTGAACATCAGCCTACCTGCAAGCAGTAGGCTAGCAGAGAGCGCGAGTTGCCACTCCTGGCAACGGCAGCCTCGAGCTTGTCGAGGCGGCGGCACTCCAGCGCCACTCCAATGGCCTGCTGGAACTGACGCTCCTCAATGCAGCTGGAGTGGAAGGGGGCGGGGCGAGGGAAGGGGAGAGGTGAGAGGGCTACAGCTGATTCTTGGCAACAGCAGCTTCCAACTTGTCAAGGCGGCGGCACTTTAGCGCCACTCCAATAGCCTGCTGGAACTGACGCTCCTCAATGCAGCTGTGGAGGAACGGAAGGGGAGGAGAAAGGGAGGGGGAGGGGGGTGCAGCCAAGAGCAGCAAGAATACAACTCAAAGCCCAGCATCCTCTCCACGATGGCCACAAGATGCGGGTCAAGCGGATCCAGAGTCATAACCGACACACACACACACCAGGTCCGCCATCTGCGCACACACGCATGTGAATCATCACAACATGAGCAGCACTCACTTGTCCAGCATCCTCTCTACGATGGCCACGCAGGTCAAGCGGGTCCAGAGGAGTGATAACCGACACACACACAGCTGAATCATCACAACATGAGCAGCACTCACTTGTCCAGCATCCGCTCCACAATGGCCACCAGGCGCGGGAAAAGAGGAGTGATAACTGTCAAACAGCCGGGGCCAGCATGCATGCAGACAGAGAGCAGCAAGAATAGCAGCAGCACTCACTTGTCCAGCATCCTCTCTACGATGGCCACCAGGCGCGGGACCAGAAGAGTGATAGCTGTCATAGGCAGCAGGTCAGTTATCCCCTCCCACATGCATGCATGCAGACAGAGAGCAGCAAGAGCAGCAAGAGCACCACTCACTTGTCCAGCATCCTCTCCACAATGGCCACGAGGCGCGGGTCCAGAGGAAAGTCGGCGTCGGGGTCATGGGAGTCGGCACGCTTGACACTGAGATCCATGTACTCGTCAATGCACTTGGCTGCGGGGAAGTCATCCACAGGGGCAATGAGAGACACAAGAAAAACACACACGGGGTGAATGATGAACAGGGTTATGGGAGTCGGCACGCTTGACACTGAGATCCATGTACTCGTCAATGCACTTGGCTGCGGGGGTGGGAGTGGTGCATGGGAGGGGTACATTTGGCAATGGGAGACACACAGAAAAAGACAGGGCACGAGACAGGATAGTCGGCATCGGGGTCGTGGGAGTCGGCACGCTTGACACTCAGATCCATGTACTCGTCAATGCACTTGGCTGCAGGGGGCACAGCGACGTACAACGGGAAAACAAGGAGGGGAGGGGGGGCAGACAGAGGATACTTGGCTTGGGGGTCATGGGAGTCAGCGCGCTTGACACTCGGGTCCATGTACTCGTCAATGCACTTGGCTGCGGGGGGGCATGGGGCATGGGGCAACGAGAACCACACGGGAATAGCACAAGGGGCACCGAAACACGACAACGGAGAACAGGGTCATAGGAAGTTGCGCACTCCATGAGTGAGTCGGTGAATCCCTCACTCGATGGCTCCCTTGCATCCATTTACCCACGCACCCTTGCACCCATGGACACACCAATGAGCGTCAGCACGTATTTCGAGTCCTCCGAGACGTCAAAGAGTGACTCTTGCATGCACGTTCAAACACCCACGCTCAAACACCGATGCACCTGCACCCCTACTAACCAGCCCATCCATGCACGCACCAATGAGCGTCAGCACGTATTCCGAGTCCTCCGAGACGTCGAAGAGCGACCCCGCGCCAAGCGCGTCAGTAAACCCCCTTGCATCCATGCACCCATGCACCATCCATCCCACCACCAACAGACACCGCCAACCCATATGCACCAATGAGCGTCAGCACGCATTCAGAGTCCTCCGAGACGTCAAAGAGCGACCCTTGTATGCACGCTCGAACACCCACGCTCAATCACCGATGCATCCGCACTCCTACCTATCAGCCCGCCCATGAACGCACCAAAAAGCGTCTGCACGTATTCAGAGTACTCTGAGACGTCGAACAGGGGGGACCCAGCGCCAAGCGCGTACGTGAGCGAGTCGGTGAGTCCCTTCTCTCTACCATGCACCCGACCAACAAGCCCACCCAGACACCAATGCACGCACCAATGAGCGTCTGCACGTATTCCGAGTCCTCCGAGACGTCAAACAGGGACCCCGCGCCAAGCGCATACGTGAGCGAGTCGGTGAGCTCGCCCAGATAGTAAAACACCTGCACACATGCACGAACAAGAGGAAGAAAGGCGTTGAGCTTAGTCCACACACTGCGTTGAGCAATGAGCACACTACAGGAGCAATCCAATGTCAGTGAGTTCTCTCAGGAGATAAAACACATACACATGCTGAAACCACTTTTGACAATCTGACAAAAGGATTTCAAAATACAGGACGAAGATTACCTTGGAGGCCAGTAAAGCTGCCAGCTCGCGATGGTCGAACGTCTCATCCTCGTACAGGCTCTCGCTGAACGGATTCAACGGAGGGGAAAACGGGGAGACGTGATGTTACAGACAGGCTTATAAGACTTCGGATGCAAAGCGATAAAGAGTAGGCAAAAATGCCTCGATGTACAATCCCAACAAAGAAACGCCAAGTAACGCCCTGGCTACACTGCTGAAGAGGCAAATTGCGGAGGTTGAACGTGGAATAAGATCCGTAAGTAGCCAGACCTAAAACTCTAAGAACTTCTAGTCAGATTACAAAGCAACTGATCGGCCAGAATGGTCAGCCGAATTTCGCCAGACACTCCTGAAACACCTACAATTTCCGCCTGTCAACCTTGATCTAGCGAATTCTCGTAAAAGCAGTCTAATCAGGATGATAACAGCTCACCTGCACCATCCTATCGAACCGTCTTAATCACTAAATTTCTCGGTTTAACGAGCAAGCACAGTGAAAACTACTTCAATCCTACTCGCTTCCCATCTCGAATCCTGACAACGAATCTTCAAGATTGTGCAGGCCAGGCAACTACGGACGAAGGAAACGGGTATAAGAAAGAGAAACATGACACAGCTAAACAGCCGTAGGCTCTACGTCAGGCCACACGCGATCTCCATCTGAACGACTGAACGTTTCACATTTCCTAGGTCACGATCGACAGATTCTCGTACATCCACCGTCGCGGTCGAGTGGAGTGCGATAGCTAGCTGCTAGCTGCTAGAAGCTTATAATCCCACACTGACCAGTTACCGCAATGGTTATCATTACGGTTATTGCACGAATCCTCTGCTATGATTTTCAAAATGTCAGGCTATCAAGCCAAGCAGATGTGTCAGGCTACGAAGCCAATCGTCCCTGGTAGCAGCCGGTACCTAAATAGGGGATTTACGGCACAGATCTGGAATCTATAACTTTCCTGGAATTACCTACGCTAGAATCGCAGGTTAATGATCGAACTCTAAAATAGATACTGGATACCGAACGGATTGGTAAGACCGCGGTTTCACGAGCTGATGGGACTGCGGAAATTAACTACGTCCTTACATGGTGGAGATGTTCGCGGAGATCTCGGCCCAGAACTGGCCGACGAGCAGATTCAGATTCTTTAGAGCGTACACGCGGAGAGCAGGTTCCTCCTCGTCGAGCATGGCCAGCAGGCCGCTCGCACTGGTAATGACCGTCATGGCTGCGACTAGAACCGCGAATCAACTCCGATCAACGATAAACAATTCTAGTTCCAGTTCTAGTCTGGATCGGGAATTAGAGCCGTTAGGAGGCTCCGTACAGCCGAATCTCGGAATGGCCTGTTTCTCATTACCTGCTGGTGGTACTTCAGTTTCGTGGCGAATGTGAAAGATTTCGAAGTCGTCAGCGACTCTGGCGAAACAGCACGAACCGATGAATTTTGTTGTTTCGGTGGTGTTACACGACAAATCTGTATGTACTCTGAATAGAAAGAGCAGCACTGGTACGATTTTAACGGGCGATCTTGTGCCGAGTATCGTCCCAAGAGGCTTCCCGCTGCGAGATGGATTTGTGATTGGTGTCAGCGAATCAACGGCAGTGGCGGGCCCCAGGGACTCATTTTGAGCTAAGTGCTGTATGTGCTGTTCGAACTGGTACCGAACTGTACCACGAAAAAATAGATTTCACCTGACCAGAACAGACAAATCCGTTTTCACCTCCACGAAAGAAACTTTCGGGTTTTGATCTTTGGAGGCCGTCTTCCGTGGGAGCTGTCATTCTGATCCCACTACTGACACACGTTTCGTCCAGCGGATTTGTCTGTGCCAGCAGCGACAGCTTTGGCTTCAACGGCTGTATTGATCTGCGTGTTGGCCGCAACCATCGTACTGCACTTGAGCAGAATTTGGGCTGGTTCGGAAAAGTCGACGGGCTGCTGATCGTCGGATCGGACGGGCTGCTGATCTTCGATCCAACGTCCTCCGTCGGATTCTCGATTGCCGGGTCCTGATCGGAGATCATGGACCGCCGTCAGCAGGTACAGCGGAATCAATGTTTACAGTTCCTAGGCGCGGACAGTACCTTGTAACGAGTTACCCTAAGAATGGGCAGTGCCTTGTTGCGAGTTACCCTAAGAATGGCCAGAACCTTGTAACGAGTTACACTAGGAACTGCAGGGTGCACCGAATCCTTAGTCACCCCTGGCAGCAGGTACGGCATGCACACTGTGTAAAGTTTAACCTTAGGAGCTCTTGCGTCCACGCCGATGCCACTGCCGCCAGCATAGGACAGGCACGGCAGGCACACTATATATTATCTCGAGGCAGCTATTAGCGTGTAGGCACTGCGGGTACACTGTATTGAATCGCGAGGTAATTCCGACCGCAGTCAATCAGTGAGTCAGTGACCTCCTAGGAGTCTAAAATTCGCACCTTAATGCTCCATTCTCGGAAAGTTACCAGCCTGAGAAATGGTACGAGCCTGAGAAATGTTATCATTCTGAGAAATGTTACCAGACTGAGAAATGTTACCAGGCTGAGAAATGTTACGGCTGAGGAATGGTACCAGACTGAGAAATGTTACCAGGCTGAGAAATGTTACCAGGCTGAGAAACGTTACCAGGCTGAGAAATGTTACCAGCCTGAGAAATGTTACCAATATAAGAAATGTTACCCCTTCAAGCAGGAGGTGCTGCTGTTGCTGGCGGGGACCCCTGCGCGGGCGCTACCAGAGGAGACGAGGAGGAACACCGTGCACCGATGCCTGCTTCCCTGCTGCCACACCACACCTCTCTTCACCCCTCTCGTCGCTTCCTCCTCTCCTCCCTCCCCCCCACCCACCCCCCCCACCTGAAACATTGAACCAGGAAGTGCTACTGCGCCTGGCTGCGTGCGATCCCTGCCAGGGCCCTTCCCTTGGAAGCGAGGGCAGAGCAGCGCCGAGCCATTACGCTAGTTGAGGCCGTGTGGGCGCACGGTTCACCACTGCCTGCTGCCCTGCTGCCATGTCTTCACTTCACCCCCTCTCTTCGCTTCCTCCGCCCTCCCTCCCCTCCTCCCCTCCTCCCCTGCCTCCCATCCCCTCCCTCCCCTCGTTCCCCCTTTCCTCCCCCTTTCACCCCAAGCAGGAAGTGCTACTGAGGCTGGCAAGCACCCCTGCCAGGGCCCTCCCTCTGGAAGCCAGAGCAGAGAGGTGCCGAGCCATGCGCGAGTTGAGGCCGTGTGGGCGCACCGTGCACCACTGCCTGCTGCCTCTTCGTTTTTTCCGCCCCTCCCTTCCCTCCTCTCCTCCTCCCCTGCTTCCCATCCTCTCCCTCCCCTCGTTCCCCCTCTCTTCCCCCCACCAAGCAGGAGGTGCTGCTGCGCCTGGCTGGGACCCCCGCGAGGGCCTTCCCCTTAGAAGCCAGGGCGGAGAGGTGCCGAGCTATGCACGATTTGAGGCCGTGTGGGCGCACGTTGCACCACTGCCTGCTGCCCTGTCGACGCCTGCCTCCGTGGGGAGTGCGCCCAGCGCTGCTCCGCCTGCCCCGTCTGCCCCCGCTCAACCCCTCTTCCCTCTTCCTTCCCTCCTCCCCTCCCGCCCCACTTCCTCCCCAAACCCCCAACCTCCAAACCTTAAACCCTGAACCAGGAGGTGCTGCTGCGCCTGGCTAATACCCCTGCCAGGGCCCTCCCTCTGGAGGCGAGAGCGGAGAGGTGCCGGGCCATGCGCGAACTGAGGCCGTGTGGGCGCACCGTTCACCACTGCCTGCTGCCCTGCCGCCATGCCTGCCTTTGCGGGGAGTGCGCCCAGCGCTGCTCCTCCTGCCCCGTCTGCCGCTGCCCCATCGGCGTCCCTGTTGCTGCAGCAGGGGGAGGAGTAGGGGGAGGAGTAGCAGGGGGAGGGGGAGTAGCAGGTGGAGGAGTAGCAACAGAGGAAGGGGGTTCTGCTCGGCAGTCTGGCGAGCGGATTCACATCCGTCTGTACGACGCGTGTGTGGATGCAGGCCTTGTGAGCCCACTCAAAGACGTGGTTAAAGACGCCGGGTGGGGGGGAGGCGCAGCAGGGGGAGCAGCAGGGGGAGGCGGAGGGGGGATTGGGGGCCTGGGGGTGGATGCGCAGGGGTATCCCATGGACGTGCGGCGGCTGTTCGCCCTGTTTGACATTGCTCTGGACCGCGGGCTCGTTACCCTCATCTGCCACTGTGAGTGGGACTGGTGAGGGAGGGGTAGGAGGAAGGGGAGGGGGATGGGTGATAAGGGCCTGGGGGAAGACGCGCAGGGGTATCCCATGGACGTGCGGCGACTGTTTGCCCTCTTCGACATTGCTCTGGACCGCGGGCTCGTCACTCTCATCTGCCACTGTGAGTGGGACTGGTGGGGGTGGGGGAGGGGGAGTGGGTGGGGGGGCGGAGCAGCAGGGGGCCGGTGGGGGACGCGCAGGGGTGTCCCATGGACGTGCGGCGGCTGTTCGCCCTGTTTGACATTGCTCTGGACCACGGGCTCGTCACTCTCATCTGCCACTGTGAGTTGCTGGCAGGCAGGCCCCTGTTGTCACCGAACTCAACCCAGCAGCTCGATGCAAGCACTGCAAGCACTGCCCTATCCCTCCCTCCCTCCCTCCCTCCCTCCCTCCCTCCCTCCCTCCCTCCCTCCCTCCCTCCCTCCCTCCCTCTGCTGTTTGCCATCGTTGACATTGCACTGGACTGTGGGCTCGTCACTCTCATCAGCAGCCAAGTGCTGGCTCGCTCGCCTGCCTCTCTTCTTAATCCACCTTCCACTATTCATCCCCCCGTTCTCCCCCCACCATCCCCCCCAACCCCCCATCAGACGTGGAGGAGGTATGCATGGACGAGTCAGCAGTCTCCAGTGACCCGGTGCTGGCTCTGCTGTTGGACCCCAGGCTCGTGCTTGAGTGGGCACAGAGGACCTTTACCGGGATAAAAAGGACGCTTAGAGACTTATGTGAGTAGCTGTGTGCAGTTCTCTGCGGTTCTGTGAGGTTTATTGATAGCAGTGGCAGCAGCAGCAGTCTCCAGGGATCCAGTGCTGGCATTGCTGCTGGACCCTAGGCTCGTGCTCGAGTGGGCACAGAGGACCTTCACCGGGATAAAAAGGACTCTCAGGAACCTCTGTGAGTGCGGTCTTGTGCGGTTCTGTGATACCAATTCACTTTGATCCCATTCACTTGGCTTTTGAGTCGACTCAAAGGTCAACATGATGCCACCAGCCTGCCCGCACACCCCACTCCATTTCCTCATCCCTAATCTATCTTCACCGATCCCACCCATTCACTCCTTCCCCACCTCCCTTCCTGCTCCATTTCTCCCCTTTCTCCTTTCTCCTCTCCCCCCTCTTCTTCCCCCACTTCCCCTACCCCCCCCTCCCCCCTCCCCCCTCCCCTGCGCTTTCCCCTTCTTCCCCTACGATTCCCCTCCCTCCAGACTAGACGCCTCTGGCATCACTGATTGTCGTTTTGATGATGCCATCCAATCCACCTGCCTTATCGCCCGTGCACTGCACCCATCCCCCCATATCCCTCTCCCGCGGTTATTACTCCCCCGAGTCCCGACCCCACTCTCCTCTCCTGCCTTCTTCCCTCACTTGCCCCCCCTCCCGCCCCCATCCTCCCACCCCCCTCTCCCACCCCCTCTCCCGCCCCCTCTCCCGCCCCCTCTCCCGCCCCCTCTCCCGCCCCCTCTCCCGCCCCCTCACTTGCCCCCTCACTTGCCCCCTCTCCCACCCCCATCCTCCCTCCCTCCAGACGCCTCTGGCATCACTGACCGTCGCATGGATGACGCCACCTGCCTGGCCATGCGCCTTCAGGGGATTTCTCAGGTGCTGGCAACACTGCAGGGCCCAGACGACCCCCTGGCGCAGCAGCAGGCGCAGATGCAGCAGGGGGAGGCGGAGGGGGGGAGAGGGGGAAGCGGGGGAACGGAGGGGCGCAAGGGGCACGAGTGGGAGGCTGGGCGGCTGGCGGAGGCAGTTGCACGAGTATTGCAGGTGAGCGACGTGTAGTGAGCAGTTACACCCTCACTACAAGTTGCACGGGTATCGCAGGTGAGCGACGTGTAGTGAGGGTGTTTTTGAGACGTCTCAAAAGACGTGTAGTGAGGGTGTTTTTGAGACGTCTCAAAAACACCCTCACTACAAGTTGCACGGGTATCGCAGGTGAGCGCATTGGAGGTGGGGGAGGGGAAAGGGGCCGCTCTTGCAACTGCTAAGAACCGTTTCTTCAAGGCAGCCGCCCAGCCTCCCAGGTGAGCGCATTGGCTGCCAAGAACCGTTTCTTCAAGGGCGAGGCCCCTCATCATTCGTTTCGCACTTCCCTCGTCATCAGAACTCTTCTCCCATTTCCCACCCTCTCTGTCCCCTCTTCATGTCTCTCCGTGCAGCATCTGGACGTCATGCAATGGGCTGCCAAGAACTGCTTCTTCGATTGCCTTCCACTCCTCATTCTCCTCTCTCTCACTCCCCCCTTCTCCTCATTCTCCTCTCTCTCACTCCCCCCTTCTCCTCATTCTCCTCTCTCTCACTCCCCCTTCTCCTCATTCTCCTCTCTCTCACTCCCCCCTTCTCCTCATTCTCCTCTCTCTCACTCCCCCCTTCTCCTCATTCTCCTCCCTCTCACTCCCCCCTTCTCCTCATTCTTTTTCCCCTTTTCTCTGTCCTTGCCTTCCCCCCACAGCATCTGGACGTCATGCAGTGGGCTGCCAAGAACCGTTTCTTCGAGGGCCTTCCTCCCCGCCACTCCTCGCACGCCACGTGGCGCGCTGTGATTCGCCAGAGGAAGCAGGCGACCAATGAGACCGCCTGGCCGGAGTTCCTTGGCGTATCTGCTGCTGCTGGCACTGCTGGCTCCGTGCTTGGAGCAGGGGGAGGGGGAGGAGGCAAGGGAGGGGGAGCGGGAGGGGCAAAGGAACAGCAGCAGCAGCAGAATGGGAAGCTTTTTATCGAGGAAGCAATAGACAGCCTAAGGGAAAGCAGCAGAGAAGGCAGTAAGGAGAGCGCAAGTGATGCATCTGATTCCCCCTCGCTGTTGCGTTCAGACCAGCTTGATTTGCTGTCTCTCAAGCAGCCGGTACCCACCACACCCCCAGCTGCTTCCGGGAAGTTTCTCCTTCAAGGCGGGAGTCCTGGGTTAGTGGGTGGAGCAGGAGGAGCAGCAGCGGCGGCGGGGTTTCAATACCCACCGGAGAATTTCCGGGCAGCGGTCGATTTTTTGTTTCTGGAGGCGGGGGCTGATCTAGCTTTGGCCAAGAAAGCAATCGTGAGTATTTTTGTTTTGTTTTGATCGGTTCTTTTTTGTTTATTAATATATTTACTTTTGTCCTCATTATTTTCTGTCGTTTAAGGTGCTCCCCATCGCCCGTTTCCCCCCATCTCCTATTCCCCGTTTCCCCCCATCTTCCGTTTCTTCCCCCTCCTGCCCAAGGTGCTCGACTATTTCATTGATCACTAATACCAAGGAGGGCAGAGCTAGGGGCAGCAGCAGTAGGGGGGACTGTTGGAGGACTCAGCCCACCACAACAACATGCTCCCAATCCCTTTCCCCATTTTCCAACCCATCCTTTCTCCCCCGCCCCTTCCCTTCCCCAGCTCCTCTACTATCTCATCGGTCGCTCTTACCTGGGAGGGCAGAGCGAGGGACAGCAGCGGTGCCAGGGGGTGGTTGTGGCGGACAAATGAAGGTCCTCCCTTGTTGCCTTCCCCTCCTCGTATCCCCCTCTTCCCCTCTCTTCCCCCCCTCTCCGCCCCCTCTTCCCACAGGCTTCTGGCTCCTGTGTTTCCCCCAGTTCCTCTACTACCTCATTGATCGCTTCTACCAGGGAGGGCAGAATTAGGGGCAGCAGCGGTGGCAGTTCCCTTCCAGGGCTTATGATGTTGTCCTTTGCTCCCTTTCCCGCTCCTCTCTCCCTCCTCTCCCTCCTCTCCCTCCTCTCCCTCCTCTCCCTCCTCTCCCTCCTCTCCCTCCTCTCCCTCCTCTCCTGCCGCTCCCCAGTTTCTCTATTACCTCATCGATCGCTTCTACCAGGGAGGGCAGGGCGAGGGGCAGCAGCAGCGGTGGCGGGGGCTGGTGGAGGACTTTGGGGCGAGCATGGACGTGGGTGATAGGCATGTTGTGGAGACGATGGTGATGGTGATGCTCGATGAATGCACAGCAGATGGGTTACAGGTACGTGCTTGATGATGGTGCTGCTGCATGTGTGCACAGCAAAGGGGGTGGGGCGAGCATGGATTTGGGTGATGGGCCTGTGGTGGAGACGATGGTGATGGTGATGCTTGATGAATGCACGGAGGAGGGATTACAGGTATGTGTTTGTGAGGTGTGTGTGTGAGCAAGGATGCACCATACAGACAGGGCTGGTGGAGGACTTTGGGGCGAGCATGGACGTGGGTGATGGGCCCGTGGTGGAGACGATGGTGATGGTGATGCTGGATGAATGCACTCAGGAGGGATTAGAGGTGAGGGGTGATAGACTAGAGTAGCTGTGCTTGATTGCCTGCATGCGTGCATGGACGTGGGTGATGGGCACGTGGTGGAGACGATGGTGACGGTGCTGCTTGATGAATGCACACAAGAGGGATTACAGGTATGTGTTTGTGCGGTGTGTGTGCGAGCAAGGATGCACCATACAGACAGGGCTGGTGGAGGACTTTGGGGCGAGCATGCACGTGGGTGATGGGCCCGTGGTGGAGACGATGGTGATGGCGCTGCTGGATGAGCAAACTGAGGAGGTCTGAAAGGTGAGGGGTGGAAGTGAGGAAGTATTTTTGAGAATTCTCAAAAATACCCTGCAGCATTAAGGTGAGGGGTGGAAGTGAGGAAGTATTTTTGAGAATTCTCAAAAATACCCTGCAGCATTAAGGTGAGGGGTGGAAGTGAGGAAGTATTTTTGAGAATTCTCAAAAATACCCTGCAGCATTAAGGTGAGGGGTGGAAGTGAGGAAGTATTTTTGAGAATTCTCAAAAATACCCTGCAGCATTAAGGTGAGGGGTGGAAGTGAGGAAGTATTTTTGAGAATTCTCAAAAATACCCTGCAGCATTAAGGTGAGGGGTGGAAGTGAGGAAGTATTTTTGAGAATTCTCAAAAATACCCTGCAGCATTAAGGTGAGGGGTGGAAGTGAGGAAGTATTTTTGAGAATTCTCAAAAATACCCTGCAGCATTAAGGTGAGGGGTGGAAGTGAGGAAGTATTTTTGAGAATTCTCAAAAATACCCTGCAGCATTAAGGTGAGGGGTGGAAGTGAGGAAGTATTTTTGAGAATTCTCAAAAATACCCTGCAGCATTAAGGTGAGGGGTGGAAGTGAGGAAGTATTTTTGAGAATTCTCAAAAATACCCTGCAGCATTAAGGTGAGGGGTGGAAGTGAGGAAGTATTTTTGAGAATTCTCAAAAATACCTTGCAGCATTAAGGTGAGGGGTGGAAGTGAGGAAGTATTTTTGAGAATTCTCAAAAATACCCTGCAGCATTAAGGTGAGGGGTGGAAGTGAGGAAGTATTTTTGAGAATTCTCAAAAATACCCTGCAGCATTAAGGTGAGGGGTGGAAGTGAGGAAGTATTTTTGAGAATTCTCAAAAATACCCTGCAGCATTAAGGTGAGGGGTGGAAGTGAGGAAGTATTTTTGAGAATTCTCAAAAATACCCTGCAGCATTAAGGTGAGGGGTGGAAGTGAGGAAGTATTTTTGAGAATTCTCAAAAATACCCTGCAGCATTAAGGTGAGGGGTGGAAGTGAGGAAGTATTTTTGAGAATTCTCAAAAATACCCTGCAGCATTAAGGTGAGGGGTGGAAGTGAGGAAGTATTTTTGAGAATTCTCAAAAATACCCTGCAGCATTAAGGTGAGGGGTGGAAGTGAGGAAGTATTTTTGAGAATTCTCAAAAATACCCTGCAGCATTAAGGTGAGGGGTGGAAGTGAGGAAGTATTTTTGAGAATTCTCAAAAATACCCTGCAGCATTAAGGTGAGGGGTGTAAGTGAGGAAGTATTTTTGAGAATTCTCAAAAATACCCTGCAGCATTAAGGTGAGGGGTGTAAGTGAGGAAGTATTTTTGAGAATTCTCAAAAATACCCTGCAGCATTAAGGTGAGGGGTGTAAGTGAGGAAGTATTTTTGAGAATTCTCAAAAATACCCTGCAGCATTAAGGTGAGGGGTGTAAGTGAGTGGGTGCTTGCTTGCTTGCTTACGTGCCTCTTCATCTTACGTACCCTTTCTCGCCTCGTCTTCTCACTGTCTGCAGTAGGTGTGTTCCCTGATACCTCACATCATCATTCTTCCTCCCTTTTTCTTTCCATTCCATTCCTCCCAATCTCTCCCATTTCTTTCTCCTCTTGTCATCTCATCTCATTGTTGTCTGCAGGAGGCTTGCTCGCTGATACCTCCTCTCATCTCCCTCTCCTCTCCCATACTCCTGTTTTCTCCCCTCGCCCCTTCCTCCTCTCCTTATCCGCTGGCAGGAGGCTTGCTCACTGATACCTCGTCTCATCTCCCTCCTCCTCCTCTTCCTCCTCCTCTTCCTCCTCCTCCTCGGCCCCTCCCATCCATCCCCGAATTGCTCGAGTCCTGATCGAACGAGGCAAGCCCGAGCCTGCACTCCAGATCCTCCGAGCCTGCAGCCCAGGCCCGGCAATCTTCCAAGCCTACAGCGCCCCAGGCTCGGCAACCCCCGTTTTCCCGGACCTGGCCGTGCCTCTAGAGGAAGCAGTGACTGCACTGCGAGTGCTTATAGAGAATCGGCTCTTAACAGAGGCTTTTCTGTACCTTAGAGCCTACTGCAAGCAGCTAAGTATCAACGACCCCTCCTCCCCGCACCCACACACTGACGCTACTGATTCCGCTGATGCTACGGATGCTGCCGCTGATGGTGCTGATGCTGCTGGTGGTGAGGGTGCTTATAACGAAGCAGCCAAAAGTGCTTATACAGAAGCAGTGGATGTGCTTGTATCGGAGCTCTTCTGGCTGGCAGTGAGGCACCAGGCAGTTCCCGAGGTGCTGGCCTTCCCCTGGAGAGGCAGGGAGGGAGCGGTGCTGCAGCGCTGCCTGCTGACCCGCACAGCACAGCAGCCTGAGGGGGCATGCGGCACTCTGCTCGTGCTTTTTCACGTGGAGGTGAGCTTTTGTGTGTCTGGGAGGGGAGGGGAGCTTTTGTGTGTCTGGGAGGGGAGGGGAGCTTTTGTGTGTCTTGGAGGGGAGGGGAGCTTTTGTGTGTCTGGGAGGGGAGGGGAGCTTTTGTGTGTCTGGGAGGGGAGGGGAGCTTTTGTGTGTCTGGGAGGGGAGGGGAGCTTTTGTGTGTCTGGGAGGGGAGGTAACCTTTTGTGTGTCTGGGTTCTCGGGGTGTTATGTGGAGAGAGAGAGGCAGGGAGGGGGCGGTGCTGCATTGCTGCCTGTTAACCTGCGCGGCACAGCAACCCGAGGGAGCATGCGGCACTCTGCTGTGTGGAGTTGGTTTTTGAGAATTCTCGAGTTGGTTTTTGAGAATTCTCGAGTTGGTTTTTGAGAATTCTCGAGTTGGTTTTTGAGAATTCTCGAGTTGGTTTTTGAGAATTCTCGAGTTGGTTATTGAGAATTCTCGAGTTGGTTCTTGAGAATTCTCGAGTTGGTTTTTGAGAATTCTCGAGTTGGTTTTTGAGAATTCTCGAGTTGGTTTTTGAGAATTCTCGAGCTGGTTTTTGAGGATTCTCGAGTTGGTTTTTGAGAATTCTCGAGTTGGTTTTTGAGAATTCTCGAGTTGGTTTTTGAGAATTCTCGAGTTGGTTTTTGAGAATTCTCGAGTTGGTTTTTGAGAATTCTCGAGTTGGTTTTTGAGAATTCTCGAGTTGGTTCTTGCGAATTCTCGAGTTGGTTCTTGAGAATTCTCGAGTTGGTTCTTGAGAATTCTCGAGTTGGTTTTTGAGAATTCTCGAGTTGGTTTTTGAGAATTCTCGAGTTGGTTTTTGAGAATTCTCGAGTTGGTTTTTGAGAATTCTCGAGTTGGTTTTTGAGAATTCTCAAAAACCAACCCGAGGGGGCATGCGGCACTCTGCTGTGTGGAGTTTAGGGTTTAGGGTGTGCTGTCTACATTCCTAATTTCGTTACCTTAGAAGTGACTTATGAGTCGACTCAAAAGTCACATGTAAAAAGATGATTTTTGAGTCGTCTCAAAAATCATCTTTTTACACGTGGCTAATCTCGTTACCTTAGAAGTGACTTCTGAGTCGACTCAAAAGTCACACTGCTGTGTGGAGTTTAGGGTTTAGGGTGCGCTGTCTACATTCCTGATTTCGTCACCTTTGAGAATTCTCAAAAGGGGGCATGCGGCACTCTGCTGTGTGGAGTCTAGGGTGGGTGCGCTGTCTACATTCCTGATTTCGTTACCTTTTTTGCCCCCCTTCCCTTGCAGAGGGCTCGTTTCAAAGCAGCACTGTCGGCGCACAAGCAAGTGTGGGCTATAGAGGCAGCAGTAGAGGCAGAGCAGGAGAGTGAAGACGCCAATAACGAGGATGAGGAGGGGCAGCAGGAGGGAGGAAGTGAGGATGGAGAGGAGGAAGAAGGAGGAGGAAGTCCCATGGATGCTACAGCTGGTGCTGGTGCTGCTGGTGCTGGTGCTGCTGGTGCTGCTGCTGGTGGTGCTGCTGCTGGTGGTGGTGCTGCTGGTGATGCAGCGAATGGAGCAAGAAAGCGGAGGAGAGGAGGGAAGGGATTGTCAGTTCAGCTGCGCGAAAAGAGGATAAGGCTGCTGGTACGTGTCTGTTGAAGGGGGAATGTATTGCAGATATATTGGTTTATACGACGTCTCAGATTTTTTTTTTGAGACGTCTTTAAAGCGCTTTAATTTCACATTGACGGTTCAGCTGTGCGGAAAGAGGATAAGTCTGCTGGTACGTGTCTGTCATTAAAATAAAAACAAGAAAAAAACAGAAGAGAGAGCGGTTAGTAACGGTTCTTAGCTTGTGCCCTTAACTGACTGCTCCCTTTTGAGCACCAGCAAGTCGTCCAAGCACACCGTGAGCCCAGCGTGGGATGGCTGTGGTGGGGTGGGCCCTCTGCCTTCCCCACCCCACCACAGCCATCCCACGCTTTCCCCCTTTCTCCCCCTTACTTTTGCCCCATCTTCCCTTTCACAGGAGTCAGTGACTCAGTGCTTCAACTCATCGCTCCTTTTGAGCGCCAGCAGATCATCCGAGCGCACGGCGAGCCCTCTGCTTTCCCCCCCACCATCACCACCAATCCCCCCCCCCCCCCCCATTCCCCTTTCTCCCGCCAGGAGTCAGTGCTTCAACTCATCGCTCCTTCTGAACGCCAGCAGATCGATCAAGCACACGGCGAACCATCCACCTTCCCCACCGCAACCACCAAAATTGGACCAGACACCAAGAGTCACCCCAAGGCAATCACCAAAGTTCCTTCCGCCACAGCCTTGCTACGCAAGCCCATCTGATGCAGTCAGTCCAGTCGCCCAACCCCTTTCCCTCCCTCCCCCACCCATGCCTTCCCCCGATTCCCAGGAGTCAGTGCTTCAACTCATCGCTCCTTCTGAACGCCAGCAGATCGTTCAAGCACACGGCGAACC
Source organism: Closterium sp. Yama58-4 (assembly GCA_947470075.1). NCBI lineage: Eukaryota > Viridiplantae > Streptophyta > Zygnematophyceae > Desmidiales > Closteriaceae > Closterium > Closterium sp. Yama58-4. The sequence goes on along the minus strand of CANIUD010000397.1, from coordinate 119,126 downwards.
CTCTGCCTTCCCCACCACAACCACCACAGCCATCCCAGTCAGAACAGGACCGGTCAAACCAGACACCAAGAGCCTCCCCAAGGCAATCACCAAAGTTCCTTCCGCCACAGCCCTCCCACGCAAGCCCATGCAGTCAGTTCAGTCCGCCGCTGCCAAGGCCTCCTCTCCCAAAGCTGCTGCTCCCGCTCCCCACTTTGGCTCTCCCATCCTTGGGGGTGGTGGAGGTGCAGCATCCCTCTCAGGTTCGCCCCTCTCATTCCTGAAATCCTCTTGCAAACCTCAACAGCAGCAGCAGCAGCCACTGTCACTCTTCTCTTTTCCCTCAGCTCCTGCCTCCCCTCCTCCTGTCACTTCAACTGCCCCCACTGCTCCCAGCCAATCAGAGTTCCCGCTCCAGCGCAAACTTTTCGGATCCGGGCAGTTCGGCCAGCAAGGACCCGTAGGCGCCGGCCCAGCGCCCTTAGCAAGAGGGGCAACAGCGCCAGTACCCCTGGAAAATGCGCAGGTGTTGCATCAGAACCCCCTGTTTGGCATGCGGGTGTCCCAGGACGGATCAGAGCCAGATACCACACAGTCACAGGAGAATGTTCGGGGTGGGACACTGGGAGGATTGAGTGGTGCTGGTGGTGATAAGGGCCCAAGTGCTGCTGCTGCTGCTGCTGGTGGTTCTACTGCTGTTGCAACAACTTCTGGTGCTGCTGCTGCCGGTCCTGCTGGTTCGGCAGCCCCATTGTTTGGTTCGGGAAGCAGTTTGTTCGGAGGAGGTGGCCAATCAGGAGGAAGCGCTTTGTTCGGGGGAGGTGGGGTGCCTCCGTTTGGTAAACCCAAGGGCGTGGGGCATTTCACCACCAGCAGCAGCAGCAGCAACGAGCCTGCTGCAGCTTTCAAGGACTCGGTTGGTGTGTTCAGGTGAGCACTATGCAGGGTTACTCGGTTACCAGACCCTGAGTGCTGTAGTGTAGTGATGTTCCCTAGGACAACGAGCCTGCTGCAGCACCAGCACCAGCACCAGCACCAGCACCAGCAGCAACGAGCCTGCTGCAGTCAAGGACTCGGTTGGTGTGTCCAGGTGAGCACATGGCATTGTTACCCGGTTACCAGACCCTGAGTGCTCTAGTGATGTTCCTTAGGGCGTGTCCAGTTCGTTCATTTCGGGATTTTTCGTGCCAACACACGTATCGAGGTTCAAAAATGACCACCGTACCTAGAAACGAATACATTGTGAGTGGAGTCCAACCATCCAGTAATTTCAGAAGCGTGGACACATTCCCCGCCACACGAATCAACAGTGCTCTGACCACGCTGAAAACGAGGTAACAGTTTCCCTCGTCAATCATAGTTTGAGAATTTTTGTGCAGGCGCAGGGGGCGTTGGCGAGTAAAGCGAAACACTGACGAAATCGTGCAAACGATACAAGGGGCACGAAATGTATTGGCCAGGACGCGGCGCTGTACCCTTGTTCGCGTCCCTGCTGATTCCAGTAACGTGAGTCAGACGACTCTAGGTACGTGCAGGGGGCGTGCCGTCTTGTGAACGAATGCTGATTGTGTCCGCTGGACACGTTCAATACAGGGTTACCACACAAAATGTGGTAACTGATGGGGTTTACGAACAGTAAATGTACGAGCTGGACACCCCCTTAGGGCAGTAGCAACGAGCCTGCTGCAGTTTCCAAGGACTGATGGTGTGTTCAGGTGAGCAGATGGCAGTGTTATCCTGAAAGCTTATTGAAGGCTGCTGTTGCTGTCAAGAGCAGAGATATTAGTGGGTGACTAGCACCCTTCACGCCATAGTTACCAATCGGTTTTCTTCGTAGAGGTAAATCAACAACAGCTCCTTTCCATTCCTTCATGTCCTCTTCTCTCGTTTCAGCATTGTACGGTAATTCTCTTTGTATGGGGCTTCAAAAAAATCCCTTAATTTTTTTCCTGGTGCTGGTTACAGGCCCTTTCCTGAGGTGAAATCTGCAGCAACAGCAGCACCTGCAAGCCAGTCTGCATTTGCACCAGCATTCGCATCGTCAGCGCCAGCATTTGCGACATCAGCGTCAGCATTCGCATCGTCAGCGCCAGTTTTTGGATCGTCAGCGCCAGCTTTTGGATCATCAGCGCCAGCTTTTGGATCATCAGCACCAGCTTTCGCTTTCGCATCTGCCACTCCTTCCAGTCCTTTCTCCCTTAAGGGTCCCGACTCCTCTGCTGCTGCTAGTGCTGCTGGTGCTGCTGGACAGCCTTCTCCCTTTCTCTCCCCTCCGCCATTCAACTTTGCAAAACCTACTGGCACTAAGGCAACTTTTGGAAAGCCTTCAGGGTCAGCCGCAGCACCGAATCCTTTTCAGAAGTAACTTGCAGTGGCAAAACGGTAATGCAGTGACAACTGAAGAACCAACTATCAACTGACTGTACCATTTGAGTTTGTTAATGCCACTCTACATTGTGCTGCAGTCAAATGCATAACTGCGGAAATTCTGTTTTTGCTGAAATTCTGTTTTTTGTTAATTCTTTTTTTGAGCAAGCCCTCACTGTAAGGCATTGAACATCACAAGTTTGACATGAGGTGGTGTCTGATAAGAGGCGCCCTAAGAAAAGGAGAGCACCACAGTCGGTAGCATTTTTCCATTGTTACAAAGAAAGGAATACAGCAGACAATCATTGTTCTACCCTCCGCCTGCACTGCATACCGGTAGTAAGCTTCCACATTCAAGGAAGTAAGCGAGAGAAAAGGGTTGCACAAATATCTAGAACGACAGAGTCATATATGAGAGCATATACCAGCCCAACGCACAGTGGAGCTCATGCTGCCACGCAGAAGAAACAAAAGATAGGCTTAACTGGTGGAGGGGAGGAGCACAGAAACAGAAGCAACTAGCGTATAACATGGAAGCAGAGCGCTTGAGTGAGAGCATAGCAGCACGCATGCTGGCGCTCCTTATTGATTACAGCAGCTGTAAGCTGCGGTGCCATGACATGGCGTGTCTTTCACAATACAAGTATCAGCATCCGCTGATTTTTATCATCACCCCACATGGACGCTCCCAAGCCCCGCAAGGTGGAGCCGAACGTCATCCTCGACCGTAGCGAGCTTCATTAAAACGGGGACAAGCTTCGCGAGCTCACGGTCCCCCTGCTCGTCGTAGTACGAGGGTATCGCAATGCCGTTCTCCGGCTGAAACGCGTAGGAGAGCGGGCTGTTATCAACTATCATGGTCTTAGTCAGGTCCCTTCCGAGCATCGTCAGATCCTTGACGTAGCTGTTCCTCCACCAGATGCAGGAATCCCGGAAAAGACGGTGGTGAACGAGGCAGCGCTGCGGATCTAACAGATCGACGAGCGCGTTCGCGTAACCCGCCATGCTCGCGGTGAAAACGACCACCTCGTATACCTGCGCGACGGCGCGGAGAAACTCCTCCACTCCGGGACGCTTATGGACGTAAATAGTAGTCAGTCGGCCGTCAACGTCCAAGCTGATGACGAAATCGGCGTTCATGATCGGCGTGAAGACGGAATGGATGAGGGTTTCGTCCAAGTCGAGGACAAGAGTCTTGCGGTTGAGATGGACGGAGCGAAGCGGAGGAAGCAACTTGGATGTATCAAAAGGCTCGTCGGAGGGACTCAGCGGCGCCAGCTGCGGAACGTTGAAGAGGTGGTCTGACGACGCGTCGTCCGAATCTGCTTCTGCCGATGCTGCGACTGGCGTTTCACCGCCACGCGGAGCGCTCCAGACGATGCAGTCCGCATTCACGTCAGCTGACGTGGCATCCGAAGCTCTTATTATTGGAAAGTCCTGTTGGTCGCAGGATGGTTGCTCTGCGTCTGCAGGACGAATCCGGTCCTCCGGGAGCTTCTTTCTTGCAGGAATGAGAAATCTGAAGATTCGCAACCAGAACCCTGCAACCATGGCTTGTTGGTAAGCAATCAGCGGCCACACGCATTGTGGAAATACGGCGACTGGGTCGTCAATCTGGTTGGGTTCTTGGGCGAGGGTTGACCTTTCCAAGAAGTTCATAATGACCTCCTCCGTAGCTATCAGCTCCGCCAACGAATCTTTTTTCTCGCATTTGCCATTGCACGATTCGCTGGAAGAAAAAAGAACCTCCAGGGTCTTGCAATCGTCCGACGAAGCCTTGGATTTCGACGGTGAAACTGCCTTGCGGTTTCTTGAAATCGACCGGCTCGGAGAAGTTGACAAACCCCAGTCCGCGCTTTCGCCTCTGCTTGAAAAAATTCCTTCATCTTCAAGCTCCACGCTGTCGTACATCTCAAAAGCCGCAAGAACCCATTGCCAAGAGTTAACGGCCATCCGCTCAGTGCGGCGGAGGAAAGAGAAAAATCCCACAAAGATTTCGGCTCTTAGAAAGTGGACTAGAAGAGACAACAACACGGTGAAAGCCCTAACCTGTTGAAAGTACACGGGAGCTAATTTACCGTCAAACATGGATTCATTGCAGGAATGAAATCCCTAAAAACAGCTTCTATACAAAGAAACGGACACGTGCTCGACCACACGTAGGCTCTGGTACGCTATTTCAAAAAAGAATGAACTAATTCAGGCGCTCTAGACGCACACTCAAGCAGAAGGTGTGAGACCGCTACATTCAGAACTAAATAGTTGTGCCCGCGGAAGGGTAAGGAAGAAGCACTCGCGGAGCAAACCCAATGCCAAACGCATCCATCCATTGCTGCGCGTTCCCCCTCCGCCAGCTCAGCTGGGAAACTGCTAGCTCAGCCCAGCTGAGCTATCCCCCACCCCCACCCCACCCGAAACAGCCGCCAGAGACAGCCAGGGGGCAAAATCCTGGGGGGTTCTGGGTGGGGGGGGACGGACTTCCTTCTTCCGCCACGCGCCATTACCCCCGCGCAAACCCTACTGTGGCGTGCAAACCAAGGAAGGGGTTTGCGCTCGTTGGCGCAGGATGCCCGCCCCGGAATGTCTGGTTTGCATGCGCGGGATGAAACCAGGGCCTGGGTGTGAGCCAGGCGCTTGGGCAGGGGGGTGAAGCTGGCTTATGGGAAATTGTCTGGCCTGCCAGCTGGACCTTGAGGTTTGCGGAATATGCGGATGGTATGGCGGACGCGTTTGTGTTTGGGGTTGTAATTTTGATATTCCTACTGAACATTTGTGATTGAGGGCCTTGAAAGTCCTAAATTCGTGAAGCAATACCCTTGCCACCAGTTGTTACCGGCAAGCATACTAAGCGTCGGTGATCAGGCCAGGCACTCTGACAATGGTGGGGACCCAAACTTTGCATTTACGAACCCCTTCTGTGTTCAGCGATCCCAGAATACACCCGCCAATTTCCCATGCGACTCAGCCTAGGCACGAAGTACTGACACATCCCCTTACTGTAGTACGGTAACCACGAAAAATGAAGCATTTCAGGGATGCAGAAATGCTCCCAGTTCAGCCCGCCAGCCATACTCCAAACTGACGTGAAATTTGGCGCAGCTGACGCAGGTGGCGCAGGAGACCAGCTGGCTGGCGGCATCGCAGGGAATGCTTCAGGCATGGGCAGGCGGCTCTGCAGGAGCTCATGCGAAATGCAAACCGAACCTTGCATGTGGTTTGGGATGAACATACCAAAAGCCAAATGCATCCGTGTCGTCGTTCATCCGCGCCAAAAATTTGGGCATCTGAAGTTTGCTTCAGAGAAGCTTACGGGCACCACACTGGATGCTTCCAGCAATTTCTCGACGACCATATTTTTATAACTTGACATCAGCAGTAAAGTGAAAAATGTAAATATGGTGAAACGCACACTCGGGCAGCAGCTGTGAAGTTCGGGAAATGGTTCTTGGTGTTGCTGACAATGGGCCTCGTCATTCTTACCGTCAGCCAAACCAATCAGCGAAGTACGACACGCAACGCTACCTTCACAAGCCATTCAAAAACCATTGCCGCCACGTGTAGGAAGCGCACACGTAGGCTCGGAAACCAAGGCCTGGAATTTGAGCACAACGGGATGAACAACATCATTGATTGTAATGCGGGACCTGCACAAAGTCGAACTCGTTATACGTATATGTTCCAGAACGTTAATGTTACGTAGATGCATTATGACACTGATGATAATTTTGTATCTAACCGTTAAAACACTTCGTAGTCCTAGCGTTTTAAGTGCATGTTGTGGGTACACTACTCAGGAGAGAATACTAGGACTGTGGAACGCTGTACCATTTACGTACCTCAGCCAGTTTATAAATCTCTGCTCAGTGATATTATTGAATCAAGGAAAAGGTGACATTTGAGCAAAATGCGTATCTCAAGTAGACATGCTTGAAAGGCCCATCATACAATGCATCACCAGGGCAAGGCAGCAAGATGCTACCGTGAGTGCCCGAGCCGCACTGGCCCTAGCTTGACGCCCACAGACCTCAGCCACTCGTTCCAGCTCAGACGCCTCTAATGCCAGGTCATCATCAGCAGTGACATCATCACCGCCCTGCTCCCCCTCATCTCCTCCTGAAACTACCTGAATTCGGCTCCTAACCCCCGGATGCTGCAACATGGAGGACCCAGCTGCTTCTCCTTTTCCTCTAACTGCTCTAGAGGACTGACTGGAGAGGAGATTATGAAAGAGGACAAGGAGAAAGGCGCGCATGCCTCTCGCTGACACAGCTCCCGCTACCTCCACGACCAGTCCCCGAACCTCTTTCTCTGCCAAAAAGCCAGCCAGCTGACGCTGCCACGTGCTGGACAGCGCTTGGCTCCCTGAGAATGCAGCGCTTGCTGACGTGGACGCCGCTTGAAGTGCGGGGGGAGGAGGAGGAGGCAGGCGACGGAAGAAGGTTGTTAACTTGCCGCAAAGAGACGCGGAAGATGCTGCGGCTGCTGCTGCTGCAACTGCTGCTGTCTGTGGCGCGGAGATGGTTGCGTCTGGAACCCCCTGCCACATGGCGTCTTGTAACTGGCCATCAAGAGAGATCCTGCTACGCGGAGACAGCGATTCCGAAGGAGACGGAGCTTCCGACGACGAGCCGTCAGACGACGTCGATAGCGCGACGGAAACGCCCCCCGTTTGTATCACTTCCTCAAACCCTGCTCCCATCCCCGCGCTTGCCGAACCCCCCTGCCTTGCCGGTCGTTCAGGCGGTAAGGGCGCCATTGCAGTAGCAACTGTCGTCTCTGCTGTCCTCGTTAGAATGTGTGCTCCGACATCCTTCACAAGCTCTTGATGCCGACTCACGGCTGCGAGGATGTCATGGTAAACGTTGACGTTTCTCGTCTTCTCAATAAACGTCCCGACGGCGTTCACAGCGAATGTCGCGACGATATCCGTCAACAGAGCCTTCCCCTTCTCGTTAGTAGCCAACTCAACCAGTATCAACTCCCATCCTGTCAGCGCCTGCCTCGACCCAGCCGCGGAAGAGGCGCCTGTTGCGCCGCCAGACGCGGAGACTCCACCCGGAGGGCTACTTAGTTTGTCTACTAGCGAGACCACTAAACTCCGCATCGCCTTTCCTACCACCGCAGATGCGAACGATCGACCTTCGTCCGTGAAGAGCTTATCCAAAACTGACTCCACCAATCCCATCCGTCTAACCCGCATCCCGCTGATTTCGGAAGATGCTGCAGCGCCATTGGTGCATTGAGCAGGGCACGCCGTTTCATCTGGACCGTTCCAGGCTGACGACAGGCACACGCCATGGAGAACACCTTCTGTGACGGAGTACGTCGTACGTACGACGGCCCGTTGAAACTCCTCGGAGCTGGACAGCTTCAGGATCTGCCGTACGCTTCGCGGAACCTCGTCTGAATCTGACTCGATAAACGCTCGAACGTCTGTCAGTACAGTGGTGGACAGCTCAGAGGCGGCGAAGACTGCGTTGTATAACCGCGAGAAGAGGATCCATGCGTCGCGCACACGTTGCCGCTGGCGGCGGTAATACTCGGAGTTGGAGACTTTATAGGCTATGTATATCCCGCCGCCTGCTGCGGTGGCTGCTCCTAAGAGAACGGCGACCCGGCGATAGTAGATCGCCCGGGTCCCAGACATGTCCGCGGCAATAGGCTGGTAATATTTTTATTATCTGCTTTGATAGCAGGTTGGCGTGGTGGTTAGGGTTTCCAATACGAAGGGATGGCGGGATCGAAATGCCGGGAGGAGATGATGAGTGGAAACAACGTTCAAAGCGCGACGAAAGGCGAATAGGTGACGACTTGCTGTCGTCCTGAGTCAGACCATCCAAGGCGAGCTGTGGAAAACTGTTGGCAACAAGCACAAAGCCTGTCAAACGACGGCCTCTCCAGACAGATTGGCGTGCTTCGAGAAAGCGGATGACAGGAGACTACACCTATCCTCCGCTATTTCCACACCCCCAAACTTCACACCCTTTGTCCTTACCTGAGGGCAAATGGGGCCTGGGCGGCGAAACTCGACCAGGCGCGTGCACCAGCTCGTGAGTCAGCGGAAAGGCGAGGCCAAGGACGCCAATGCCCAATCCATAAGCCTAGCGAGGGAGGCCATTCCAAAACTTTTGAAGGACTTCGGTTACGAACCCGCGAACGTTTACAATATGGACGAAACCGGATTCATCTCAGGCCAACAACCACGCCGAACGTACGCGAATGAGACGGTGGCGGGAGGAAAGCTTCACAAGGAGCGTTTCACGCTCGCATTGTGTTGCAATGCCGACGGGACGGACTTGATGAAGCCGATTGTGATCGGCAAGACCTTGCGGCCGACCTCATTTCGGGATGACTTCCATGTTGACGACTACGCGTGGTACCGTGCTAACAAGCGGGCTTGGATGACATCGGAGGTAAGCTTGGTTTATGGTTTTCATGTCATCGTACATTGCAACATGCTTTGCAAACATGGTGGCACAATTAATGAGACACTCTCTAACCTCGACATGTTTTACGAATTTGTACTTAGATCTTCACTCAATGGGTGGACGCGGTGGACGGCGACATGAAACTCAAGGACCGCAAGATTGCGATCCTTGTGGACAACGCTAGCTCGCACAACATGATCGAGCGGAGGGTCGAGCCGATGCGCGAATATTGGCGCGACGGCATCCGGATTGTTGAGCTTCCAAACGTTCGGGTGTTTTATCTCCCCCCCAACTGCACCTCGCACGTTCAACCGTTGGACCAAGGCGTCATCGCAACGTTGAAGTTGCGTTATCGCAAACTCATGGTCGCGTGGTTGATCGACGAGTTCGAGCGGACTCGTGATCAAGAACAACGTAAGGCGCTTCGGCTGGAGTTGCGGCTTGCAATTACGTGGATTTGCGGTGTGTGGAGTACCATGGGGAGGGAAATAATTAGGAGGTGTTGGCGACGATCGGGCGTGGTGCCGTACGAGTGGTTGGAGGAGTGGGGATTGGAGCGCATTTTTCAAGGCCCGTCGATGGATCCGGATAAGACCTCTATCACATCGCTAACGCGTTTGTTGTCAAAACTGAAGATCGATGAACCGATGATGACCGCTCGCGAATTTGTTGCGTGTGACGCACACCTCGCCACCTCGACGCGCTTGGCCAACGATGCCGAATGGGTGGGTAGGAGTTGGACTACGGGTCCCGGCAGCAGTGGTGTACCTTTCGACCTGAATGACGCCCCCCCCCCTCGGAGACACGAATGACCGACGAAGAGGCTGCAGCGGCTGTCAGAATCACTAGGCAAGAATGATTGAAAGGAGAGGGTTTTCACTAGCAGCAGTTGGGGTACATATAGCAAACCCTAACTGGGTTGTACTCGCTATAGAGCACCCCACTACAGGCTAGACAATAATAACATTCTGACACATCCCCATAGCCAAAGTGGGGTGTAATCAGCAGAGCAAGCAAAGCAGTACAAGCTCAGGGTGGATCACAATGTCACCACACATTCTGAGCACAAGTTCAAGAAGCAATAGTTTAAAGTTCACAGTTATGAGCAAAGCTAGAGGCAGTCACAGAGGGCAAGCGAGGAGGAGGAGGGCTGGCGAGAGGAGAGAAGATGAAAGGCGCCGACTGAAGCTGCAGACACACGGGCAACAGGAGCGGCGCGCACAGTGGCTACCGAGCGCACGAGGGCACCGGACTACGGGAGTATCTGGCTCCGCGGCTACGACGAGCACACACAGGAGCAACGGACCCACAGGCGACTGGCGAAGCAGGCTCGCTGGGCTACCGAAACGCGCGAGGGCATCCGGACTACTGGCGCTGCTGGCGTCACGACGGCTACCTCCACGCAATCTCCCCCGACCGTCCCACGCCCCTCTCACACACCCCCTGCTGACACCCTAGCTCCACTCCGACGGTACCCCCCTTAAACCCCAAACCCTAGGCTCCCACACACCACCCCCCTCAGCGGCAGCTGTAGCAGAGGGAGACGAGGGAGGAGGAGGAGCAGGGGGAGGAACTCACAACCGACACCCCCATAGCCGCCACCCCCACACTCTTCACCCCCAAACCCTAATTTAGGAGAACGGGCTGTAGGAGGGGTGAGGCGCCGGTAGAAGCACGGGGGACAGTGGAGAGGGCAGGAGCAGCGAGGAACGGGCCGCCCACGGGCCTGGTAGAGCCGCCCGAACCGCGCGCAGGCGGCCCGAGCCGCGCGCGGGCCTGGCGCTTCCCGTACGGGCCGCGCGCGTGCCTGGCGCAGCCCGTACGGGCCGCGCGCGGGCCTGGCGCAGCCCGTACGGGCCGCGCGCGGGCCTGGCGCAGCCCGTACGGGCCGCGTGCCGGGTGTACGGGCCGCGCGCAGGCCACGACGGGCGACGGGGGGCGACGCGCGGGTCCCCGTCGCCCGTCGCAGCGCCTCCCGGGGGCGACGTGCCGAGTGACGGGGCAGGAACCCGCCGCGCGCCTCGGGGCACACGGCGGGCAGAGAACCGCCGCGCGCCTCGGGGCGCACGGCGGGCAGAAAACCGCCGCGTGCCTCGGGGCGCACGGCGGGCTGAAAACCCTAGTTTCGACGCCGCGCGCCACGGGGCGCGCGGCGGACAGGGAGTAGCAGTAGCAGTAGCAGTAGCAGCGGAAGGCTTAGGTGGTGGGCCCACCCACAGGATCGACCCAGGAGGGTCGACCTGCTCTGATACCATGTGAGAAGAACTAGGCAAGAATGAAATGAAAAGGAGAGTGGTTTTCACTAGCAGCAGTTGGGGTACATATAGCAAACCCTAACTGGGTTGTACTCGCTATAGAGCACCCCACTACAGGCTAGACAATAATAACATTCTGACAGCGGCAACAACGGCGTTGCATGAATTTGTGGACGATTCGTCCATGTTCCGGTATATTTTTCCCGCCATAGAGCGCGCCGGTCCCTACAGCACCTTCATGGAGCTTCTTTCAGAAGACAATATGGAGTTTGCATATGCAGGGCTCAACGTGTAAGGTGGTCGGTGATTCAACAATCGATCCATGTCGCTTTCCGTGCTCTTTGATGTCTCTGGTTTTTGTTGTTGTTTTGATTTCTGCTTTCTATTTCTGTTTTGGTGTACTTGTTTGTTATTTGTTGTACTCTAGCTATTTTTCCGTTCGCCTCATCACTAGTTCACCTGTTTTCCACGACTGTACTGTTCGTATTATAAAGCGAAGCTGAGTCAGCCTCGCCATTTCGCTTTCCACGCGCGCTGACTCAGCGGCCGTGAAATGAGGCACAACTGTTTAGTTAGGTATAATTTCACACCCCCCGTACAGGACAAACTCCCACGTGTGAATGTTGGGGTGTGAAAATAGCAATGAACAAGTGTACCGAGTTCGAGCAAGAAATCGAAGAGTGCAGGTGCTCGACTCGTATGCAGCACAGAAGCCATGGATTGATGATGTCCTGATTCTTGAAGCAAGGGTTTCAAAAGGGGTGCACGCACACTGCACACAGTTCACCCCCTTTTTCGTCGCCCAGAATGATGAATGCACGAGGAAAGAGGTTGGTGGGAGGAGAGTGGGTTCAGATCCTGAAGCTGGAGTTAAGCGACGGTGCTTAGTGAAACTTAATGGTTCTTTGTAAACACAGGTTGGAACGAGTCATTTACAGGTTCCATTTACATGAGTTAGAAACTACCTAAGTTTGTATGAGTAGCTTCGACACCTGGTCTTTGGTTTGAGTGCGTTGTGGATCCGGTTCAGGTCCCCTCCAACCGCCTGCATTGAAATGGGAGTTTGAAGAACATGCGCTGGCAGTGATGCAGGGATAGGGGTGGACACTGTGGGCCTATTGCTGACGGCATAACAAGCCGGCGAGACATCAGACCGGGCTGAGTTCTCGGGTTCAGGCATGACGTGGATAGAAGCCACGTCGTCCATGAGAGCTGGAGGAGTTTCAATTCTGGGACCACACAACCAGAATAAATCAAAACTATAACGAGCGTGCTTCTGTCACAACTGTCACGATTTAGGGAATTCTAATGTTTGAGAATAAACTTCTCTGAATTGGTAGGAGCAGTGCAGATATTCAGACCTGTATTTTAACTGGCTGTGTTCCTCTATTACGAAACCTCGAAAAAGGGCTTTTAGGAGAATGCTTGCGTGTTCTGAGGTTGGCGAGCGTCATGTGGTCCCATTGGATCTCAACTCCACATGGCAAAGCACCACTAGTGCTCGATGAGAAGCCTTCCCCAACCAATGTAGGCCACGACCGCAGCGTCCTGCATCACCACCAGAACACCCAACCACTCGTCTCTGTCAGCGACAGCTCACCTGCGCCTCACGGAAATCAAACAATTCATCTTCGCTATTGGATCATTTTTGTTACCGAATTCGCAAATCTAGATTGCCCATTTACCCGTGCAACAGCAGCCTCACGTCTCTTGCAACACAAAGCAGCGCACTAGGCAGCACTCGTACCAGCCACAGCAGCAGCGAGCTGGTTGTATGAAGCAAGCCGCAGGTGGGAGTGAGTAGGCATTAGTTGAGTAAATGGCAGGAGAGTAAAGGGGAGAAAGCGCCCTGATCAGCGTAGGTCAGCCCACTGAGCAGCAGGCGTGCTGTTGCTGGTTGGTCTGGCTTCAGCGATGAACAACCTTCCTGCACACGTTGCGTGAGCAAGCCACGCTCACAAAAGCTGAAGAATTTCTCCCGTTCTCCAGATAACTGACGAGGTATCTTCGCGTGCGTTCCGTCACGCTTCTGCAGTTTCTTCTTTTCAAATGATGCACTGAATCGAGACAAAATTGAAGGGGGCTGACGGTTCGCAGCGAGACTGTATTCAAGAGACACAGAAGGGAAGGATGGAAGTGATAGGGAGGGTAGAGGACGCAGCGGCTTATGAGCCAGATGTAGAAGGAATGCCCGAAATGGAGGGAGGATACCTGCTCGTCAAGGCACCAATGCACCCTTCCCTCCGGTTTGAACATCCTCCCATGGTTACCACCTTTTCGCCGGAATTTATCACATTGCCTGTCGATCTGTGCCTGACGAAGCAGTCCGCCGATTGGAAGCCAAACGAGTCCCCGCCGCCGACCGCGCCGCTATCACCGCCGCGATCACCGCCGACGTCATCTCACGTGCTGTCGCTGTCGCTATCACCGAGCGTTGACGGCATTGCGTGTCCACCCAAAGGGGAAGCCGTTATCGACATTTCAGGCGCATTCGAAAGAACCCTTGCTGCAGATGAATCGTTGCGCGCGCTGACCACGGCGGAACTCATGTGCGCGCTGCAGCTGGCGCAGACCCGCGCAAGAACGGCGGAAGAGTCTCTGCGCGCGTTGGAGCAAGCGGTACAGGCTGCGCGTGAGAGAGAAGCGGGACACGCGCGGAAAGCGGTTGAACCGCGGGAAGCGCGGTCGCGGGAAGCGGGGGAAGCGGGGGAAGCGGAGACTAGCGCAGATGACAGGCGCCAGCCTGTGTTGTACGAACCCGTAATCCAAAAACCTGTAATCCAGGGTTGGAAAGAGGCGGTTGGGGAGCTCGATGGAAAGGCAGCAGAATGCAACCGCAGTGACAAAAACAGGGACAGGGTCAGTAACGCAGCCTCAAGTCTTCAGAGGGGAGATGCACACAGCACTGTCTGCGTGGAGGAGGTGTGTGACAATAATAGAAGTGACAACATCAGCAGAGACAATGTAGGGAGCGGTTTAAGAGGTGGTGGCTGGTCTCTCAATCTCTGCCGAGCAGAGCTCCCAGGGACGTACTCCAGACCAGATTCCGAACCTGGGTCCGAACCTGATTCCGAACCATTCTTTGGATTGAGTTCTACACACAATCGGCGTCTTCAACAGGCGCTGCTTTTATCCGGCGCTGGTTCGGACGGTGAATCAGCAGCTTCGGCAGAGGCCCTAGGTGCGGAGAGAACCTCAACAACTGTCGTCTGCAGTGGCGAAAGAGAGGGTGGCAGATTTTGTCTTCATGGCACCGGTCGGTGGCCTGCTGACGTGGACGAACTGCGGGAGGGTCTGAGAAAGGCAGAGGAGCTTGCCACGTGGCAGGAGGGAGGGGATGCGGGAGTGTGGCAGGTCCGTGGTGAAAAGCCAGAGGAGCCATGGAAGGGACTGGTTCGCAGGGCAGAGGACGTTGCTGCTGCAGCTGCTATCCACTTGCCTCCTCGTGCTTCCATGCGCCCCACACCTCCTGCATTTTCTAATGCTGCGCCTCGTTCCTACGCACCCCATTCCTTGCTTTCTCCACAGCTCCTGTTCCCTCTGGCTGCTCCTCCCTCGCCTTCCAGCTATCTGACAGCCCATGTTCGCCCAGACACTCCCTGCCTCCCATGTTCACCCATGCTGGGTCATATGTACAGCGCCGCTCCTCCTGCTCTCTCTCCTCCCTCTCCTCCCTCTGCTCCTTCTGCTCCTTCTGCCCCAGCTGATTCTTCTGCGACGGCTATACCACCAACTCGTTATGCACTCACCGAGGAATTGTTTGCACAGAAATCAACAGTTCAAGGCCCTGCTAATTTCGATTCCTCTGCCCTATCGTCTTCCAGCGCATCGCACGTTTTCCACTCCTCACTCATTGACCCGTCTGTCTCAGCTCCATCACCTTTCTCCTCAGTTTCCTCCGGTTCACTTCCATTTTCAGCATTCACCACTCGCACTTCTTTTTCAGAATCCTCCACTTCCACTCGCATTCCCCTGGCAACGTCCTCTCAAGCACGCAGCTTCTCCACCTCTAGTCTCATTCCATGTCACGCACGCATGTCAGTCCAGCACCACAAACAACAACCGCCTTCTGAACCGCCTCAAATGTACTCTCAAGCACCCACCGCTTCAAGCTCCAAACTCATTCATCCTCTTCTACCCCACTTACGTCCATCAAACCAGCAGCATCTACAACGTTCGCACCTGGGATCGGCTGTGTCATACAAGCATGTGGAACCCTCACTCTCTGCTCCTTATACTCGTTACAAGAAAGCTGCCCATGGTTCATGCACCAGACAACGCCCCTCGCTTGTATCGAACCTGGTTGGTGCGCTAACCCGCTTTGTTCGCCGATCCCTAGTCCTTCCCCGGCTCCTCATGAGGATTCACCAATCATTTCTCGTTCCCCACATTCTAGGGTTTATCTTCGACCAGCTATACACCCGGAGATCATGTGGACTTGTGGAGCCCTTATGTGAGCCTCGGCAAAATGTCACAGGTGAAGTTAGGGAGTTTTCTACTTCAGCAAATTGTAGAGAGGGAAATGGACATTACCCTACGGACAATGACGATGTGGAGGTATTAGGGGATGGAGATTCTTGGTCAATAGCATGGCTTGTTCAAGTGGTACTTGCCATGGAAGAGGGTGGTTAGATGTGAAGATCGTTGTTTAGAAACAACCTCTGACGCCGTCATGTGTAGATGCCTTGAAATTGAGTGTGCGTCTGTGTCACACCAATTAGCTCCATTCCACACCACCTTTCTTTCCTGTATGGATCAATGGACTGGACATGTACGGCATTCCAACATTACGACAGCAGCGAAGAGTATCACAACGAGTCATCCGACCGTCGCAAACGGTCGTTCATACTCAGCTGAACCTCAGCTGAGTGCCCGACGTCGTCGACGACGTTCCAAACGAGCTCTTTTTATTGGGTGTCTAGTGATCGTAAGCGGTCGCAAGACCGTCACCTGACGGACGACGTTTTTACAAGCCGCGCATGAGCGCACCGACCAATCAACTCATAAGTACCGAAGCGCACAATACCTTGGCGAATTTGCAAATTTGCAGCCCCACTAATGGGATGTGATACATTCCAGCATGGTTCGCACCTTCGCAGGGCGGATTCGTGAATTCGCAACTGTATGGTCGCATGCTCGCAACGGGGAATTTTCTCGCGCGTTCGCCACATGGTTTCTCGTACTTGTGCTTTCACACGGCTATCACCATGATAGCCCCAGCCTTGCTTCGACTTGTACAATTCACAGCCACACAGTGCGCCTGTCACCTGACAAATAACTTGCACTCTTTCACTTGACAAGCAGATGGCTGGATTACTCTCAGGGCGACGATTGCTTTAGTTTGGGGCAAGCACGGAGGCGAGACGTAAGGTAGGGTAGTAGTAGGGACGTGCAAAGTCGCCGTTACGGCAGCACCCTTGTCCGTCGTTTCGGCGATACCACGGCACAGTAGTTCATCCGCTACCAGCACCTAGTAGGCGTGCGCCGGGATGGGGCGCCTCGGGTCAGCTGACTGCGGCTGTGCCAGCCGCGAATCCTGCGAACCCTGCGATGCATGCGATTCCTGCGAAGCACGTGAAGCCTGCGTCACGCTACACAAGATTCGATCATGCGAACCTGTACTACCAAGGACTATCACCAGACCGCACGAGCAGATAATATTTATTCCACCCTGGCGTGGTGGACTCCGTTTAGCGACGCCTGAACTCTGGCCTTGTTTATTTCCGGAGCGTAACTGCTGCTGAAACTAGCACTGCTAGAGCTAGTAGTACTGCAACGAGCCAGCAGCGCCGCTCTGAGAACGATTCAGGGTGCAGAACAGGAGAGTAGTACCTGCTGTTGCGCGGTCTGCTTCCCGATTGTAGGAGCCTCGATTCCGGTAATGGGGGACGTGACTACCTGCTTTTGCAAGGTTGCATTCTCTGTAGCTAGTCTTCTTACGGTCTGGTGTTCGTCGTTCCGAGGAGCTATGATTTGCACCATCGTTTCACAGTAATTTCCTCGCTGGTCGTTCCGCGGTACTTTCGCTGTGATTTTGTGCTCCGAGCACCAAAAATCGTGTCTAGAGCACCGCACTCCACCGCCAAGCTATCAAACCGCACGGCTGCTCTCAGAGAAAGTAAAACTGATTCGCACAACCGAGCGAGGTAAAAAAGGAGGCAAAGCGCTTATCTGGCGCGCGAGGCCAAACGTGCGAGGCGAACGCTGGGTGAAAGCGGCAAAATCACGGTGAGCGCGAAGGGAACATCGGCGAACGAGAGGCGAACTTCGGCGAACGCGAGGCGAAGCGCGGTGCCGTCATGGTGAAGATAGGCGGCGCGCGATTGGAGGACGTGTCGCCGTTCTTCCATCTGCCGATTGAGGAGGCGGCGCGCGAGCTAGGCGTGTGCTCCAGCGCGCTCAAGCGGCGATGCCGGCGATTGGGCATCAAGCGATGGCCGTTCCGCAAGGTAGGTGCCACCTCATACCTGCGGCATGAGACAAGGGAGACAATCTCTCCCTTGCCTTATGCCGCAGGATTCTGCTGAACACGAGTGATTGTCTTAAGGGAGAGAAAGACAGAAAAGAATAAACTCCTCTTTTTTTTTAAGAGGGGGGGTTCTATTACTGTCCGCCCTGTGCTGTGCCTTACCTGTACTCTCCGCCATCCCGCTACAGGTGCGCAGCATGAGCAACTCACTATCGCGTACGATGGAGGGCATGTGCAACGTGGGCGCGGGCGGGATTGTGCCGCCGGAATACCTCCAACCGGACGCCGCCACGCGTCTCGCAGCGCAGGTGGCCGCAGCGAATCTAATCAACCTTGACCAGACGCGCCGCCCGCTTCTGCCACCCATGAATCGCCCGCTCATGGGCGCGCGGGGGGCGGCGGGAGCAGCAGCCGCCGTGGCGGGGGGAGACGCTGTGGGGGGCGCGGGGGGGATGGTTGCGCAGATGGGGGGAAGCGCGGGAGGTGGTGGCGGAAGCGGAGGGGGGGATGGGGCAAACGGGGAAGGCGATGAGAATCAAGAAGCGCGAGCAATCGTGCTTCGTATGGGTGACTCTCCTGTACTCGCTTGGGAGTCACCTGATAAGTGTGACGAGCAGGGCTCGTGGGAAGGCGGAGGAGGGGGGATGGAGGGCGGCTTTCGAGGCGCCGAGTCTGCTATGCTTCAGGGCGCCGTGGGGGAAGGAGGTACGTTGATCTGCGAACTGTTGGGCGCCTCAACAAACAAACAAAAAACGTTTCAAGGGAAGGTTGCGCCCGTATACCTCTTCTCATTATCTTCTTTAGTAATATTCTTGCCAGTTTCCTCTCTTTTCCATTCATTCTATGCCTCCCATCCCTCCCAATTCGCCCGCTCTCCTCAACATCCAGGCCCGTCCCTCATGCTGTCAGTGATTCGCCTCGCCCGCTGCCGCCCGCAGAGCAGAGGCCGAGACAGAGGCAGCACCAGGGTATGACAGCATACACACGTGCTCACTCACCAACCCCTCCTCTTTTCACCGCCCACCCCAACTCCCTCGCCCTCCCCAACCAGGTCCGTCCCTCATGCTGTCAGTGATTCGCCACGCCGCCGCCAGCAGAGCTGAAGCGGGCAAGCAGGCACCACCCGGTTATGACAGAACACCCAGCTTCTGAGTCGACTCACCAGTCCCGATCCATCCCATCCCTTCCGTCCGTCCCTCCCATGCCATGTATCCCTCTCACAGGCCCGTCCCTCATGCTGTCCGTGATTCGCCATGCCGCCGCCAGCAGAGCAGAAGCGGACAAGGAGGCACCACCCGGTTACGACAGCACACACGCCCTTCTCCTTTCCAACCCCTCCCCCTTCCTCCTCCCACACCACCCAACCCACCATACCCAACCAGCCCACCCTACCCACCCAGCCATCCTACCCCACCCATCTCAACTCCCTCATCACCCTCCACAACCGCTTCAAGTCCCTTCCTCCTTCCCTCCCATGCTGACTCCTAATCCATTTTCCACCAGCCATACTGCCCCCACTGCCACCACCACCGCTCCTTCCTTCCCTCCTCCTTTCCCCGCTCCTCTCTCACTTCCCTCTTCTCTCCCTCCTTCCTCTCTCCCACCTCCCCCTGCTGCTCCCATCTCATTCCCACCACCCCCCTCCTCTCTCCCCCCTCTCCGCTCCTCCTCCTCCTTGGAACCACCGAGTCGCCTCCTCCATATAGACCACTCGCGATTGGTGCTGCCGCCTCCCTGTGCTGACGTCAAGCCCTCTGCTGGTGACGTCATCCGTGCGCCGCTGTCAGCAACTGCTGACGTCAGCTTGCCATCCTTCCAGCCGCTTTCCCTCCCGAAACTGACGGCTTGGTCCAAACCTCCCAGTACGCCTGGGAGGCTGCTGTCAAACGGCCAAACCAGCGGGCCCTTAAACACCCCACTCCACCACCCCATCAATAACCCATCACATACACCCATGTGTCAAATCTCTACACCCGCCAACCCCGCTTCTACAGTGTCAGTTCCCATATCTACACCCGTTATTTCATTTCCCGCAACTACACCCATGATGCACAGTGGATCTACACCCAGCGGAGCTTTATCCACAGTAACGGAGCCACTTATAACGGGGAATCCTCCACCTCTCACTCTCCCATCACCCCCACTGCCCCTCAGCCACCCACCATTCACCCTTAGAAACCCAGCTGAATCCACGTCAGCCATTGCCACATCAGCAGTTGACACGTCAATGGCCGTAGCAACAGAGGCAGGAGGGATAGGTGGACTTGAGGGTTCAGACCCCCAACTTCAGTCACAGCAGCAGTCTCAGCAGGAAATTCAGCAGCAATTGCAACAGCAGCCGCCGATGCAGCCGCAGCAGCAGCCGTTACAGCACCAGCAACAGTTTGCTCCGGAGCAGCAGCAGCAGCACCACCACCACCACCACGACCAACCAGTAATGTATCAACCATACGAGCATGGGGACGGACATAGGTATGGAGAGAAGCATGAACAGAGTCACCAGTACCAGCAACACGGCCAGCCACAGCACCATCCGTATCAGCATCATCCGTATCAGCAGCATCAGCAGCATTATCACCACCACCAGGAACAGCAGCAGCAGCAACAGCAGCAGCAACAGCATCAGCAGCAATGGGAAAGCATGCCTCCGTCACACTCTGAGTCACATCACGGGCAGGATGAAGATTTCGAGCTGCCCGAGCCAGTCTTCCTGGATGGGTTTCACCTCCAGGAGATTGTTCTGGATAATGGGAGCTACTTCTTCACGCCTCCACGTGAAACACCCTTTACTCATTACAAGCTGTCTCCTTTCAAATCCATAATGAGCAATAGCAACACTGCACAAAATGAGAAGAGTGGTTGTGAGCCTATGGATACTGATTTATCCACTGCAATTGCAGCTGCTTCTACCGAGGATGTGCGCATGCAGGAAGTGCTTATAACAGGAGTGGATACGCTGCAGGGAGAGCTTGAACATGCTACTAACGCGGATGGAGTGTACCACGCAGGTCAACATGCTGGTTCGTTTGAGTCGGTGGGGCATGTAGCAGATAGGAAGGAAGGAGAGGACGGGAAGGAGGCCAAACGGAGCAAAGGAGAGACAGTGAGGGATTTAGAGGTGGTGGGTGGAGGGGTTGCAGTGGCAGTGGCCGAGGGAGGGGAGGAGGAAGAGGTGGATAACGCTGCAATACAAGGTACAGCGGTACAAGGTTCTACAATACAAGGTGGTACAGCGGGTGGCAACTGTGGAAGAGGAAAAGGCGGAGGCGATGTGACTACAGCGAATGTGACTGGGGGAGCCGCGACGCGGAAAATGACAGAGACAGACCTCTTGAAAAGCGAGCTGGAAAAAGAGATTCCAACGGATAGCACGCTGAAGGGAGGGCCTCTACTGGATGGCACGCTGAAAAAGGAGTCTCCAACGAATAGCACGCTGAAAAGAGCATACAGCTGCTTTGCATTCCACTCCGACTCGCCCGCGCGGGCCAATCAGGACGCTGCCTGGTGCCACCACCACCATGGGGGGAATTCGTCTCCTGGTGCTCATGGGATGAACCCGCTTCATGCTTATGGGACAAACCCGCTTCAGGGTGTGTTCGAGGATTTTCCAACACACCCAGAGCCTGGGTTGTCACCTGAAACTCGCCGCTTCCTGCAAAGCCTGGGGCTTCTTGGCAGCCCGAAGCTCCACAGCCCCGTGGCTAGAGGTTCGGGGATCCGCAGCCCGAACCTGATGGCGTCCAGGCTTGGGAGTCCAGGGTTCACTGTGCTGAATTTGGGAGGCTCCGGGAGCAGCAGCCCGAACCTGATGGGGGCGAGGCTGATCAGCCCGGGACTGAGGTCCAGGCTCGAGAGCCCAGCCAGAGAGAGGAGGTTCAACAGTCCGCCGACCCTGCGACACGCAAACCTGCACAGCCCGACCCTTAGGTCCAGGTTCAGCAGCCCTCTCAGGTTCGGCGGGGCACGCGGGTTGCAAGGGCGCAGCAAATGCCGGAGATCAATGGAAGCCCCTCATAAGGGCAATATTGGCAGCCCCGGTCAAGGCCTCGATGGGGTGTTTCGCAGTTCCATTGAACCCCCTCATAGAGGACAAACTAGTCCGTTGCACCTTGTGCTGCCCTCATCAGCCCTTCTTGACTCCAGGAGCAGCCGAGAGACACAAGGGGGGGACGATGTGGTAGGGGGGAAAGCTTTAGGGAAGAAAATGGCAGGGGAGGAGGGAGAGGCAGGGAAGGGAGGAGCAGGGGAGAAAGTGGCAGAGGAGGAGGGAGAGGCAGGGGAGAAAGGAGCAGATCATGGCAGCAGCAAGGGCCCGAAAAATGGCAGCAGCAGGCACATGTCCCCCACTGGAACCACCACGAGCCCGAGTCAGGCACGGTGTGGGAACCCGAGTCAGGCACGGTGTGGAAGCCCGAGTGAGGGACCAAAGCAATCCCAAAGCCGGAGTGAGAGCCCAACGTTGTTGCTGCCAGCCTCGTCCTTTTGGATGCACAGCCCGTCTCACCTTCCCCATCTCCGCAGCCCTGTAAAGGGTGCTGCTGCTGCTGCTGCTGCTGCTGCTGCCGGGATTCACCGTGCTGGGGTGCATTGCTCTACACAGCTGCATGCGCGAACCAGCCCTGGCAGGCTTTCGGGAATCGCTGGGATTCAGAGCCCTTCAAGGCTTCTGGGCTTCCACAGTCCTTCCCAGCTCGTGAGGTTCCACAGCCCGGGTCTGTTGGCAAGAAGCCCGTCCAGGTTCGGAGCATTCTACACCCACATGCACAGCCCTGGGATTGGAGGGGTCCACAGCCCTGGTGTGATTGGTGCGTTTCACAGTCCGTCCAGGCTCGGCAGCACTGTACATAGCCACATGAGCCACAGCCCTCGGAAAGGGCCAGCTCAAATTCCGAACCTCCCGTCTAGGCTCGGTAGCACTGTACATGCCCAGGTGACACACCACAATTTGTCTGGCACGGGGACGGTTCATCATAGTCCTTCGAGATTCGGCAGGATAGTACATACGGGAACTAGCCCATGTAGGATGGGTGGTTTGCAACAGAGCCCGTCAAGATTTGGTAAGGAGAGCAGGGCGCATGCAGGTGTGCTGTTTCGGCGGGAGAAAGGCGGACGTGGTGGGGAGAGTGAGTTGTTTTCAGGGATGGAGCCCATGTGCTTGGATGGCAGCACAGGAAGTGAAGGTGGTACAGGAGATGATGGCAAAATAAGAAACGAAGGCTGTACAGGAGGTGGTGCTTGTACACGAAGTGATGCTTGTTTGGGAGGGGATGGGAAGACAGGAGGCGAGGGTACTACAGAAGATCATGGCTGCGATGGAGGTGGTGGAAACACACGGGGCAATGATGGCACTGGAGGACGTTGTGGCGAAAGGAATGGCAGTGGCCAGTTTGGGTCAGACTGTGCTCCCAGTACCGACAAAACTGTGACTGCGGTTGGAGGAGGTGGTGATGGGTTACATGGAAATGGTGGTGAGTCTGCCCATGACACTGCTGGTGCTGTTGGAGCCATTGCAAATGGCACAGAGGAAGATGTTTTCATACCAGATGCTCCGTGAATCCCTAGACATTAGAGCGCCATAAACGTTAGGGCAGTGTTGTCACGTCGATTGAATATGATTCCTGTATTTTGCAAATAAATAGTATTTTTACTCCGGAATTGAGGTTGACCACTTCCTTGCTGCCATAATACCGTATGCACAGTCTTCCGCGATCCAGTAAACATGGAGAATCTCCAGAAATGGGAGATGAACTTAAATGGATAAACGGAATGCAATCTGATGCTTTCAACTGCACAAATGTCGGCCTGCACAGGTAGAAACGGGCAAGTTTCAACCCCTTTCGAAAGAAGTTTGAAAATGAATACATCCCGAAGTACGGAATGCATTAACTGGTGAATGAATCAACCCACCAAAATACTTCAGGATCCAATAGACCTCTCAGGGTCCGTCGAGAATGGCCTTCTCCACATCCTCTCTGCTAAAAGAATAGCTGAATTTCCGTTCAATGTCTCTGCTCAGTTTGCCAGGACCGCTCTTCAAGTACCTGGCGATGACAGCAGGCCATGATGGAAAAGAAAATGAAAAGAATCAGGATAAAAACGGAGAGGTTACTACACGAATAATGAATGAAAGGTAGTGAAGGCTTGAGAATACGAAATGAGAACTACGGAGGGCTAGGAGAGGAATGCAGAAACCCGACTGGATTAGGACGGTCAGCAGAACGAATTGCCAGCTCTCTAATCAAGCCAAAGTCAGTCAATTGAAATAATAAGCAAGCTAGCTAATACAAATCTTCCGCCGATCATTGCCTATCCTTATTATAACCCTGGTTGTTCCAAACATAAAGAAACCGCCTTTCACACTCGAATTTTCGTTGTGAACGACTCGAATTTGCATTGTTTTTGCACATAAACCACAGGAAAGGCACTCACCTCACAACCACATCTGTTACATCCGTCACCAGCTCCGCATGCCAGTCGCTCCGCTCAAGACGCCAGAGCTCAGGCTTCGCGGCCGATTGTTGAAACCCTAAAGATCGGAGCCAGGCCTCGATCGACGGTAAGCTGCATGCGTACAACGCGGATGATTTGTCCGGAAGCTTCGCCAGCCAATCATCGTCCGTGAACAAGGAAAAATCGTCTGGGACGACTGCAGCAACGACGATTTTCGTACGGCTGTTCTGTAATCTCGATCCCGGGAATGCTCTGCGCTGGCTGTGCTTCCGCGAAAATGCGAGAGACTGAAGTCGAGGAAGAGGAGAAGCAAGTACAACGCACACGTGAGCTCCCGAATTCGACGCGTAAGAATCCTTCGAGGAAATTAAACGGGCTGGAATTGGTCGTGTTGAAGATAGAAACGCGACTTCCGCCATGGCCACCTGCTACACAATTGTTGAAGGCTGTGCTGACCTCACCTTCGTCCTGTGTCTTTGGGGGGGTCATACCTTTTCCGGCTCGTCTGACGCGGTTCAGTACGGTAAATAATTTTTGGACGCGGTTTTCATCTCTTACCATTGAGCACCAGCATAAAACTTTCAAAATGAACCCCCCACCCAAAAAAAGACTACAGAAACAACTTTCCCTAACTTCGCGTCGCACTACATACCACGTACAACGCTGTTTCCCGCCAAGCACCCGAACAGTATCCCGTTACCACTGTTAGAATCCCAGCTACTAACTACTCGGATAAAAGAGCTTGTTTGTGTAGCGGGTGAGTGCGCCCATAACCCCCCAGGCCGACGTGCCTGTAACCCTTCCCTAGGATCAATCGGGGATCTCCAATGGACCTCTGACAACCACTTCGCAACATTAGCCTCAGGACGCGGTAAAAGTGAAAATATCGCAGGATTGTCTGCAAATATCGAGCCCCACAATCGAGTGGGCAGATCGATTGGCGAAACGTGGCGACCGCGACGTTGTAACGATCGCACCTGAGAATTGACAGATCTCCTGCGATCAATGATCATTCGCACTCACATACTGTACAGAAATTTTGGCCAAATATCGTACTGTACATGGTTACAGTGTAGTTAATAGGGTAACCAATCCGCACATTGATCGCGACTGGCAATCGATCGTCTACTCCTACCGCGTCCTTAACAGTGTTCCCTTGATGGCGACCATCGCGCCCAAACCATCCAGCTTAGCTGGTAACCTACGGTCCGACTGTTAGAATCAGGATCTCTTAGATACGATATGTCTGCTAGAGTGTAGGTAGCGGAAGTTGTCAGAATGTTATAATTGTCTAGTCTGCAGTGGGGTACTCTATAGTGAGTACAACCCAAATTAGGGTTTGCTATATGTATCCTATCTGCTGCTAGTGCAATCCCTCATTCCTGTTTCTAACTTTGTTAGCGTTTCTCGACATGCTATCAGAGCGAGAACGCTCCTGGCCTGTGGGCCCACCTGCTTCCGCCCTACCTGTCGCGCGCCTCAGGCGCGCGACGTCTTCTGCCTGCCGCGCGCCCTGCGCGCGTGGCGAGCGCGCGGCGGTTTTCTGCCCGCCACGCGCTCGGGGCGCGTGGCGGTTTCCTGGGTGGCGCTCGCGGCACCCTGGGAGCGCGCGCGCCGCCCTGCCTGTCGCTCGTCGCGGCGCCCTGGGGGCCCGCGCGTCGCCCTCTCCCGTCGCCCGTCATGGCACCCTTGGGGCCAGCGCGCCGCCCTGCCCGTCGCCCGTTGCAGCGCCCTAGGGACCCGCGCGCTGCCCCGCTTCCGCTCGCACGCGTATCTACCCCGCGCCGCACGCGCGCCTCCTGCGTTGGGGGTATGGGGGTGGCGGGTATGGGGGTGGCGGGTGTGTGTGCCGTCCCCTCCTCCTCCTCCTCCTCCTCCTCCTCCTCCTCCTCCTCCTCCTCCTCCTCCTCCTCCTCCTCTGTCTCCCACTGCTACAGCAGTCGCTGAGGGGGGTGGATGTGTGGGAGCCGAGGGAGTGGCGCTAGGGGGGTGCCGTGGGAGTGGAGCTAGGGGTGCATAGGGGGGTGTGTGAAAGGGGGTCTGCGACAGTGGGGGAGGGTTGAACGGAGGTAGCCGTTGTGGAGCCAGCAGCGCCAGTAGTCCGGGAAGGTCGTGTCCTTGCTCCGGTAGCCAGCGAGCCCGTTGCGCCAGTTGCCCGTGGGTCCGTTGCTCCAGCCGCTCGCTGTAGCCGCGGAGCAAGTTACTCCAGTAGTCCGGGAAGGTTGTGCCCTTGCTCTGGTAGCCAGCGTGCCAATTGCTCCAGTAGCCCGTGTGCCAGCAGCTTCAGCCGCCGCCTCCAATCTTCTCTCCTCTCACAGTCCATCCTCCTCCTCACTTGCCCTCTGTGACTGCCTCTAGCTCTGCTTGTGTTTGTGAACTTCTCATGCGACTGTTTGCTGTGCTGAAATAATACCCCACTTTGCCTATGGGGGTGTGTCAGAATGTTATAATTGTCTAGTCTGCACTCGGGTACTCTATAGTGAGTAACCCAAATCAGGGTTTGCTATATGTCTAGTTACATAAACATTTACTGGCCGATATCAAACATACTCATCACTGGTGGCAAGTCGCAGCTGTTCGCAGAGGCACGAGTAGTGTATTACGTAAAGCTAGCACCAACCGCATATGGGTACGTGAAAAAAACACGACAGCAACTACATTGGTACTATTACTGGCCAGAACTGTTGACCCACATACGGAGGCACGTGCCCCTCATGCCCCACAGCGTGCTTGGTAGTAGGTGACGATGGACTTCGTGATGAGGCTACCGGCTGGGAGCAAGTCGCGGCAACGCGACCCTCATGGTCGTTGACCAGTTGTCGAATATGGCGCACTTCGCCGCGTGCAAAAAAACAATATCAGTAGAAGAAACAACTCGGGTCTTCATTTGACCGTTGTTCACCTGCACGGGATCTCCGCTGCGATCATCAACGACGGCGAAACGAATTCACCACCAACTTTTAGATTAACCTGTGGCAGTAGTTCGGCACCCGACAACAGTTCAGTTCATCTTACCACCCCGAAATTGACAGACAAACGCACAAACTGGCCGCATGCAACGACCCGACAATATGGGAAGAACAGCTGCCTCTCATCGTGTTCGCGTAGAACAACTCACCGTCATCCACCACCTAACAGTCACCATTCTACCTCTACCACTGACATTTTCCGACAGTACCCATGACGCCAAACCCCGACAACCCCCGTCCCTCGCACACTACAGTTCGCCGAAATACTACAGGCAGCCTGGACCCCAGCAGCATACGCAATAACAAAAAAAATAATATCATCGCTAAGCGTAACGCCGACCATCACTGCCGCGTCGTCACATACCAACTAGACGACCTGATACTACGATACTCTGAACCTCCGTCTGGCCGTCACTCCGAAACCACGACCAAGATATTACAGGCCATTTTGAATCAGCCACATGATAGTTCCCGTAACCTCTCACCTCCTCCTGCATACTAGCCATCAAGCAACTGGCCATCAAGCATGGCGCAACCACCCAACGAGCCAATCATGACGTCCGATAAAATTCTTAGCCACCGAGTGCGCGACTTATATAGAGCCTGACGAATTGAGTTTTTAATACGCTGGAACGACTGCACATCGACCGAAGACAGCTGGATCCCTTTGGGTAAATTTGAAAGTCACCCCGTCCTCACCGAGTATCTGTGCAAAAACCATCTTCCGCGACATCCACGCGCTTTAGTTAAGGCCTCATTTCGTAAATAACTTCTCATTACTTCGCACCATACTGCATACCGCGTATAACATTAGTCCCACCAAAGCATCCGAATAGTATTACATTACCACTTCGCAATATTCGACTCGGTATTCCCACCATTATGACTACCACACCCAAACCACCAAGCTCGGATGGTAACCCCGCGACCCTGCCATACGTCTCGACATTTCCCAACCTTGGCGCTAGGCTCGTTAGGCATCCCTTCACGAGCATGTGACATTTACCATTCCATTGGTCCTATTTAACAATTCGTCGATACCTTTGTTCAGTGTACTTTTTGCCTCAAAAGTGCAATTTTTATTTATTCACTCAATTGCACTCGTAACAAAGACCATACATATAACCAATAGTAAATGATATCTATATATTTGTCAGAATGTTATTATTGTCTAGCCTATAGTGGGGTGCTCTATAGCGAGTACAACCCAGTTAGGGTTTGCTATATGTACCCCAACTGCTGCTAGTGAAAACCCTCTCCTAGTTCATTCATTCTTGCCTAGTTACTTTGATATGGTATCAGAGCAGGACGATCCAGATGGGTCGATCCTGTGGGTGGGCCCCACCACCTGCTTCCGCTGCTCCTACTACTCTTTGTGTCGCACGCCCCGTGGCGTGCGACGGATTTTTCATCCCGCCGCGCGCTCGGGGCGTGCGGCGGTTTTCTCCCCGCCGTGCGCCCCGAGGCGCGCGGCGGTTTCCTACCGTGGGGAGCCGCGCGCGACCCCCCGCGGCCCCGATTTCCCGTCGTGCCGCCCTGGGGAGCCGCACGCGACCCCCCGCGGCCCCGATTTCCCGTCGCGCCGCCCTGGGGAGCCGCGCGCGACCCCCCGCGGCCCCGATTTCCCGTCGTGCCGCCCTGGGGAGCCGCACGCGACCCCCCGCGGCCCCGTTTTCCCGTCGTACCGCCCTGGGGAGCCGCGCACGACCCCCCCCGCGGCCCCGATTTCCCGTCGTGCCGCCCTGGGGAGCCGCGCGCGACCCCCCCGCGGCCCCGATTTCCCGTCGCGCCGCCCTGGGGAGCCGCGCGCGGCCCCTCGCTGCCCCGTGGTGGCGTCCTGGGGGCCGAGCGCCGTCCCCCTCGCCGTCCCCCGCGCTCCTTCCCCCGTTCCGCCCGTTTTTAGGGTTTGGGGGTGAGGAGTGTGGGGGTGGCAGCTATGGGGGTGCCGTGTGTGTGCGCCGTCCCCTGCTCCTCCTCCTCCTCCGTCTCCCACTGCTGCAGCTGCCGCTGAGGGGGGTGGATGTGTGGGAGCCGAGGGTTTAGGGTTTAAGGGGGGTGTCGTGGAAGTGGAGCTAGGGTGTCAGCAGGGGGTGTGTGAGAGGGGCGTGGGACGGTCGGGGGAGGTTGCGTGGAGGTAGCCGTCGTGACGCCAGCAGCGCCAGTAGTCCGGATGCCCTCGCGCGTTTCGGTAGCCCAGCGAGCCTACGTCGCCAGTCGCCTGTGGGTCCGTTGCTCCTGTGTGTGCTCGTCGTAGCCGCGGAGCCAGATACTCCCGTAGTCCGGTGCCCTCGTGCGCTCGGTAGCCACTGTGCGCGCCGCTCCTGTTGCCCGTGTGTCTGCAGCTTCAGTCGGCGCCTTTCATCTTCTCGCCCTCACAGTTTCTCCTCCTCCTCACTTGCCCTCTATGATCACCTCTAGCTTTGCTTATAATTGTGAACTACTGCTATGCCTGCTCATTGTACTAATTACACCCCACTTTGGCTATGGGGGTGTGTCAGAATGTTATTATTGTCTAGCCTGTAGTGGGGTGCTCTATAGCGAGTACAACCCAGTTAGGGTTTGCTATATGTACCCCAACTGCTGCTAGTGAAAACCCTCTCCTAGTTCATTCATTCTTGCCTAGTTACTTTGATAATATTTTCACGTAAAATGGTCGTAATTTCTGGTTTATCTGTGATTGGGGTTATGAAGGAGAATCACAATTTTACTGTGGGTGATGTTTCGAAAACCTAATATGAGCAGAAGGCCGTTTCGAGGTTTGAAACAATTAAAAAACCGACTCGCGTAAGTGGACAATGTGTTAGACACCGCTGGTTTCGTATTTGCGACATCGAGCGTGAGAGCCTCATTCATAGCCTCTAGATTCTGGGTGTCGGACTGATTAAGCAGGAAATGGATAGGGGTATCTTCAAAAATTGTTCAGGGACATAAAAATACCAGTGGCTAGGTGTAAACACGGGTATTAATTTTCGGTGGAAGTGGTGCTTTCGAACCTGCGCTTTCTAGGGACCTTCACCTCTACCTGCACACAGTCTCCCAGGTGTCGCGGCCCATGCAGAAGACTTGTTACACTAACACAGAACTCGTCTCCAATTTTACCCACGTGTCATCATCTCGTAAGCCCACTGCTACTGCTACTCAGGCAAACGGTGGACAACAATATATATATTCTTTTTAATCCACACGAAACTAAATCCCTCTCGGCTGGCAAGTGATAAAGAGCATCAACCCTAAACACTGCGACTAAGTGTTTAGGGTTGATGCCAAAACTAAATCGCTCTTGGTTGGCATGTTATTGAAGGGCACCAACCCTGAACACCTTGTCGCGTGGTGTTTAGGTTTGATGCCCTTGAAAAGTTGCCATCGGAGAGGGGTTTAGTTTTGTGCTTGCTGGCAGAAGACACCCGATGAAAACAGTCCTTGCGTGACGTGCTGAGTTTGCAACTCTTCCGCCTCAGAATCAGCGGGAAGTGTGTGCAAGTTGAGATGAAAGTCCCTCGAAAGAGGGACAGCTACAGTAAGGACGTGGCCCAGACCGCTTCTGATTGCCTCGATCAGAAGCGATCAATAACTTCCAGGAAGCCCCAAGGCCAATTTCAGGCAATCGGGGGCAATCAGCTGATCGCCCCATCTCGATCAACCGCCTCAAACACCCCAATCAAACACAATCACACACAATCACGCACGATCAGTTGATTGCGTTGGGTTGCACCCCTATGCGACGCCAGCGAAAAGTTACAGTGTTCGTCTGGGTTTCGAGTAGCCCTCGCCTTACCTCCACGACTGCAAGAACTTTCTGGAGTTTCTGGAGCCGTCGTAGCGTTGCTGTCTCCCTTTGCGAAATTACAGGGTGACACAGGTATCGCTGGAGCAGTGCTCATGCCTTTTGCTGTCGCCAAATTTGGCCCGAAGCTGGTGGGAAATGTGTTTGTGCTTGCCATGCACCATCCCATCACATTCGAGGAATTTCGGCTCTGATCGGGCGGCACGCGCCGCGCGATCAAAGGCGCCCCGATCAGATCCAACCCGAGCAGATCACTGCCAATCAGACCCGGTCTGGGCCACGTCCTAAGCCTTCCGAGGATGGCCCAGACCGCTTCTGATTGCCTCGATCAGAAGCGATCAATAACTTCCAGGAAGCCCCAAGGCCAATTTCAGGCAATCGGGGGCAATCAGCTGATCGCGATCAGCTGATCGCCCCATCTCGATCAACCGCCTCAAACACCCCAATCAAATACAATCACACACAATCACGCACGATCAGTTGATTGCGTTGGGTTGCATCCCTATGCGACGCCAGCGAAAAGTTACAGTGTTCGCCTGGGTTTCGAGTAGCCCTCGCCTTACCTCCACGACTGCAAGAACTTTCTGGAGTTTGTGGAGCCATCGTAGCGTTGCTGTCTCCCTTTGCGAAACTACAGGGTGACACAGGTATCGCTGGAGTAGTGCTCATGCCTTTCGCTGTCGCCAAATTTGGCCCGAAGCTGGTGGGAAATGTGTTTGTGCTTGCCATGCACCATCCCATCACATTCGAGGAATTTCGGCTCTGATCGGGCGGCACGCGCCGCGCGATCAAAGTCGTCCCGATGAGATCCAACCCGAGCAGATCACTGCCGATCAGACCCGGTCTGTGCCACGTCCTAAAAACCAGACCGCTTCTGATCGGCAGTGATCTGCTCGGGTTGGATCTGATCGGGGCGACTTTGATCGCGCGGCGCGTGCCGCCCGATCAGAGCCGAAATTCCTCGAATGTGATGGGATGTTGCACGGCAAGCACAAACACATTTCCCACCAGCTTCGGGCCAAATTTGGCGACAGCGAAAGGCATGAGCACTGCTCCAGCGATATCTGTGTCACCCTGTAATTTCGCAAAGGGAGACAGCAACGCTACGACGGCTCCAGAAACTTCTGACTTGGAATCCCATCACAGTGATTTCGCAGATAGAGACAGCACAGTGACGGCGAGGGCTACTCGAAACCCAGATGAACACTGTAACTTTTCGCTGGCGTCGCATAGGGGTGCAACCCAACGCAATCAACTGATCGTGCGTGATTGTGTGTGATTGTGTTTGATTGGGGTGTTTGAGGCGGTTGATCGAGATGGGGCGATCAGCTGATCGCGATCAGCTGATTGCCCCCGATTACCTGAAATTGGCCTTGGGGCTTCCTGGAAGTTATTGATCGCTTCTGATCGAGGCAATCAGAAGCGGTCTGGGCCACGTCCTAAACACCAAGGGCCGGTCAGAGTTGGTACACTACAGCATTTAGTGCGGAAAAAAGCGATGGTGTGTGCTCAGGGTTTGTGTTGCGTCTTTACTGTTTTAAACCGCGTTTTAGAACAGTAATATTGCCGCCCATTTTTACACATTGACAATGCAGGCTCAAGTTGTAGGCCTGACGCCACAGAAATATGGCTGGGGATCCGCACAGAATAAATATTTCACGGTCATCTTGTAGAGGGTATTTCCGAAATGTTTTGTCCACTCTCTTGGTTCCTTTCGCTTGGTATATTCTGGCTCAGTGGTAATTAATGTCAACATTTTTCCTAAACCTGAAATACTTCAGCAGACAGCTTTTTTTTGTGCTGTTCAGCAGTTTCGGGTACAAGAGAGCCCTAGAAAAATATATCCCCATTTAGGGACAGTCAGTGTACAGTTGTTGCTGGTCTGCATGGGACTTGCACGCGCAATCTTCTGGCATTCCTGAGGCCTGTGGTTGGCGGATTCTTCCTGCCAGCAGTCCCTCACCCAAGCAGACACCATACGTCAGCATGTTGGACCAACTGGCGTCACGTGAGGCATTCCACAACCAGATGCTCTGCTAGCGCGAAAGAGGGTGTAACTTTCGGGGCCGTCCAATGACAATGCTTCAAGCCTCCACACATACCGGAGGGAATTCTTTGGGTAATGATTTGAAGGGTAAACATCCGACAAGCTGACTTTCCGGGCATTTCAAGAATCACAACTCAAAAGTTTATTCCTTAAAACACGCGAGCTTCTGAGCCTTTCTCCATAATCTCGCGTTGCAACTTGCATTTTCCGTTGAACCTGGTCCTGATCATATCAGATTCACGAAGTTTCTATTTTGAGCCCTCGTTCCGTTCCAGCTGATCGCTCCACTTTCCCCCTCCCCCGTTGCTCTTTGCATCTCTGTCCCGCTCACGCCTCATGGCTCGTACAAAATCTCGAAACTTTGAAATTGGAACAGCCTGTTTCATTGTACTGTCGGGGTGAGCTTGGTTGAGCTTACCGCACGAGCTGGCACCCACATCCCAAATGCCAGGATTCAATTTCCCAGCTCAATTCCTCAGACGGGCCAGCGGGAAAGCACATCGATATGGTGGCTTTGGCCTGAGTCAAACGGTGTATTTTTGCGAGTCAAGGTTGATGTAACTGAGGTTTCTTCTAGCGATGCAGGCAAATCCAATACTGGACGAAAGCAAGCCCTAGCCCTCCTAATCCGTAGGCACAAGGGCTTTAGTTGTGACCTGTCAGCGTGATAGTACCCTGTGACTCAGGCAGATCCGTTCAGCATCGACGTCACTGACTTGCATTTTGCATTTCAATAGCTGTCCCGCATGTGAATCCTCTCTGGCTATTCAGAAAAGTCTTTCACCGTCGAAGTGAGGCTTGTACAGTCAACCAGCGAATGGGATCACCCCATCTTTCGAGCTTTTCGTTCTGCCGCTTCCACGTAATGCACGACGTATGATGGTCGGTGCTGTAGGGACCGGCGGACTCGCACTGCCCCGAAGATCGCCGGATCTATGCAGAAAATATGACTTTCTAGTCGGAGTCAGCGGATGCACAGCGCCGGCGGGAGATGCTTTTTGAAAAAAAAGCTCGTAATTTATAACGTCAAGGCCGCCAAAGCTTCTGGTGGGCGCTGCCGTTGTTGGTAGAAATGCTCAGGGACGAATGGCCTCAGAATTCATTGCAGTAGTTCGTAACTGCATCATGGAACTGAGCTGCTACTAGGAGAGATGAGAGCTCCGCGGCAGAAGATTACAAGTACATCTACTTTTCGTAAGGTGGTCGCTGTGGGATTTCTTAATTCATTCACATTTCCCCCCCCCCCTTTTTTTTTGTTATAAAAGTTTCAAGGCTCCAGGGTAGAAGTAGTCTCCAAGTCGCTTCCAATCTTCATTCCTCGGGAAGAAAAAAATCCAATCTCACAGCAGTATGAGCGCAACTGGACGAACCAATCTTGACAGAGGTGAATCAGAGAAGCAAGGCGATGGTATAGGTGAGCAGGAGTGGGAATACGGTCATGAGGCGTCCAGGCTAACTCCTCATGGCGTCGGTTCTGGCTTCTTGGAGCTTGGTTTGGGAGCACGGATCCACTGTTTCAGTGAAGAACACGTGAGAGAGAGCCGGACAGCTGATGATGATCGTCATGGTTTTGCTCTGCCGCAGAGCATCATGGCATCGCCTGCTTCCAGGACCACCATGTCAGCACATGGTTTTGGCGTTGATTTGAGCAGGAACCCTCATGAACCACCGACAGCAACAGCAGAAACAACAGCATCAACAGCAGCAGCAGCAGCAGCAGCAGCAGCAGCAGCAGCAGCAGCAGCAGCAGCAGCAGCAGCAGCAGCAGAATCAGCAGCAGCAGCAGCAGCAGCGGCAGCGCCTACAGCTTCTACCGGTGTGAGCTTATTGAATGGTCTTAGTCGACCAAACCTAAACCTTGCTGCTGTGGGGGATTCATCTGAGTATACGGCAGCAGCTGCTGGAGCAACAGGGTCTGTTCCAGGCCGTTTTCCGTCTGCTATGGCTGCTTCTAGTGGACTCAGACAGGCTCTAACTTTTGATGTTGTGGTGGATTCAGCTGATGACAGAGCCGCGGCCGCAGCAGCAGGGTCTGTTTCAGGTCAGTCTCCTGCTATGGCTGGCTCCAGTGGACTAAGGCCAGCTGTTCATCTTGATACTGTCGTGGATTCAGCTGATGATGACAGAGCAGCGGCCGCAGCAGCAGTTGCTGCGTTTTCTGAAGCGCAGGCGGAGTCTCTCCGTCTCATGGCGTCCTTCTGCTCTATCATCCCCAGCCCCACGCCGCTTCAGGCACTGAATCAGTCACTGCAGCAGCAGCAGCAGTCACAGATGCAGCAGCCGCAGCAGCGGCCGCAGCATCAATTGAATCAGCAGCAGCAGCCCTCAACCCTATACAGCTCCCTGTTTCCAAGTCTAGACACAAACACCCGCACTACGAGTGCTGCAGTAATGCAGCCAATTCCCTTAAAAGCAGGTACTTCCATTTCAGGAGTTAACACTCCCCAGAAGCAGCAACCACTCGCTCACCAATGGCAAGCACGACAGGCTCCACCCTCGGAAACAGCTCTCGGCAGGTCCGGCAACAGCAGTGTAAGCATTCTACCTGCTGGGCTTTCAGCGCCAGGGGTTCCTCCAGCACCAGCGACACTCGGCAGGTCTGCCAGCAGCGGTGGTATCGTGCCGCGCCCGGAGCTTTCAGCACGACAGGCTAGGAGTACCGCCCCAGCAGCGACATTCGGCGGTTCTGCCAGCAGCGGTGGCATCGTGCCACTGCCACGCCCAGAGCTTTCGCTGGCAGCACATCAGGCTACAGACCCAGCAGCGACACTCGGCGGTTCTGCCGGCAGCAGTGGTACCATGTTGCACGCCGAGCCTTCAACACCACAGCCAATCTTTTATTGGGGATCGGCCCCAGGGCAGTTGGGATCTACATGGAGGACTGATGCGGCTGTGGGAGAGCTGGGCGATACTTCAGGTGGAATTCCAGGTGGAATGTCAGGTGGACCTTCCGGTAGAGGTTCAAGTGGTTTGTCAGGTGGACCTGCAGGTGATCCTGTAGGTGGACTCTCAGGTGGTTCGCCAGGTTATCCCTCAGGTAATCCTTCAGGTGGCCTCTCAGGTGGGTTTTCAGGTGGTCTTTCAGGTTGTCCCTCCGGTGGTCCTCCGGGTAGACTCTCAGGTGATCCCCCAGGTGGTCTCTCAGGTGTCCTGTCAGGTGGACCCTCAAGTGGTCCTTCAGCTGGACCTTCAGGTGGTCCTTCAGGTATTAGTCCTGGAGATTCCAGTCCTGGAGATGCCAGCCCTGAAGGTGCCAGTGTCACCATGATGGTGGACTTGAATGGGCCTCCAACAGCTATCAGCTTCCGAGAGCCAGTAGCTGAGCGCATTTTTAAGAGCCTGGCACCTCTCTCATCTTATACCCAAGCCACACTTTTTACCGAAGCCACCCATAATACCCAAACCACCCACAATGCTCAAACCACCCATGATCATCAAGTTACAGCCACCCAAGTTATCCAAGCTACTCAAGGTATTCCACCTTCCCAAGCCGCAGAAGCTACCTTTGCTACCCAAGCTACCCATCCTTTAGTACCAGCAACGTCACTTGTTATTCCTACGCGCACCTTTCCTTCAGCTCACTGGACAACAGTTCCCCCAGCAGCAGCGCCAGCAGCAGCGCCAGCAGCAGCCCCAGCAGCAGCGCCAGCAGCAGCCCCAGCAGCAGCGCCAGCAGCAGCCCCAGCAGTAGCGCCAGCAGTAGCGGCAGCAGTAGTGCCAGCAGCAGCGGCATTGTCACCAGCAGCAGAACCATGGTCAGCTGTTCCTGTGCCAACATCCCAGCGCTTCTCGTGTCCGCCATCCAGGCCCATGTCAGCCCCGCTCCCACCAGCAGTTGTGTCACCCACCGGGGGAACAGCAGCAGCACCGTCAGCCCTAGCAGCAGCGCCACTAGCAGGACCATCAGCAGCTTCAGAAGCATCAACAGCATCAGCGCGGTTGTCATGCCCTTTATCCCGCAATCTGTCAGCCCCGCTCCCACCAGCAGCTGTGTCACCCACTGGGGGATCAGCAGCAGCAGCAGCAGCATCGTCAGTACTGTCAGCACGGGCAGCACCGTCAGCAGCATCAGGGCGGTTGCCATGCCCTTTATCCCGCAATGTGTCAGCGCTGCTACCGCCGCCAGCTGTCTCACCCACCGGGCGATTAGCAGCAGCATCTTCAGCAGCACCAGCAGCAGCACCATCAACAGCACCAGCAGCGGCATCGGCAGTGGGACCATCAGCAGCGGCACCATCAGTAAAACCAGCATCAGCAACACCATCCTTTCCCCTCTCACCCCCTGGAACCAACCCCTTGGGAAGAAAACGGAGCTGGAAAGAATACTCCCTCTTTAACATCTCAAGGCTCGACAAAACTCGAGCCACACTCTCCGGACCAGCCACTACCACCACCAACACTTTCAGCAGAAGCAGCACCAATCCTCCGTTCTCAACTTCCCTCCACCCCACCCCTGTCACCACCGGAGGCAGGATCGTTGCCTCTCAGAGTGCCCCTCTGTTGGAAGAGAGGACCATTGCTGCTGTTACCGCCGCTTTTGCCGCCTCTGCTTCCCTTGCGACGGCTGATGCTTCTCCTGCTACAGCCGCCGCTGCTGCTGCTCGTGATACAGCCGCTGCTGCTGCTGCAGCT
Source organism: Closterium sp. Yama58-4 (assembly GCA_947470075.1). Classification (NCBI taxonomy): domain Eukaryota; kingdom Viridiplantae; phylum Streptophyta; class Zygnematophyceae; order Desmidiales; family Closteriaceae; genus Closterium; species Closterium sp. Yama58-4. The sequence goes on along the minus strand of CANIUD010000397.1, from coordinate 81,746 downwards.
GCTGCTGCTACTACTGCTCGTGCTACATCTGCTGCAGTTCCCAGGACTAGTGCCATGCGTGGACCCTCTGCTCATTTGCCCCTGTCTCCTGCATCTTACACCCCATCTGCTACAGCTGCCACACCTGCTACATCTGCGGCAGTTCCCATGCGTGGGCCCACTGCTTCTGTTTCTGCTGCTGCTGCATCTCCTGCCGCCAACGCTTCCCAAGATTCTGCCGCTGCTGCATCTCCTGCCGCCAACGCTTCCCGAGCTTCTGCCGCTGCTGCATCTCCTGCCGCAAATTCTTCCCGAGCTTCTGCCGCTGCTGCATCTCCTGCCGCCAACGCTTCCCGAGCTTCTGCCGCTGCTGCATCTCCTGCGTCCGCTCAACTGACTGACGCCTCACTTGCTGCAGGGGTTCTCATCTCTGCTGCCATCTCGCGCGCTCTCTTCTCTGGTGCTGCTCCTGCTGCTGACTTCCCAGCCGTGAACACTTCCCTAGCTTCCGCCGATGCTGCATCTCCTGCTGCTGCCGCCGCTGCTGCTACTGCCGCTTCCCTTGCTGCAGTCGCGTCTGCAGAGGTGGCGAATCCTGGCGCTGACCTGTTGCTGCGGTTGTTGAGGCAAAGAGGGGGAGGTGCAAGTGCTTTATCTATGCCTAGCCACGTTTCTGACACAACTGCTGCTGGTACCGTTTTTTCTGCTGCTGCTGGTGCTGCTGCTGCTTCTGCTGCTGCTGCTGGTTCTGTTGCTTCTGCTGCTCCATCTGCAGTTGTGTCTTCCACAGCCTTGGCACCGCAAACTGCAATGACCACTCCCCTGGTAACATCCGTCAGCCTACCAGCGATAGGAGCCACAGACAACACAGGTTCTGCGCGCTCCCCTCCCCTATCCTCCCGCCTGCTCTCCCCCCATGCATTTGACGAAGTGACTCCGCAGCAGCTGATCACGGAATTGGAGACCTGGGATGTGGGGGTGTGGAGAGAGGGTCTGCTGATTGAACAGGAACAGCAGCGGCAGCAGGAACAGCCCCGGCAGCAGCAGCAGCAGCAGCAGCAGCAGCAGCAGCGGGCTAACCTAGGGGCTGGACTTACAGGAAGAGGGCTAGGAAGGAGCAGAAGTCAGGGCCATGGTTCTTCCAGGAGGCAAGTCTTCAACTCCTCTAGCATAATCGGGGCATGGGAGGGGAATAGGCTATCGCTTGATTTTGATGAGAGCAGGACTACCCTGCAGTTAGGAAGGCCTGTCTATGATGATACTTTCATGGAGGAGGGAGAGCAGTAGGTTGAAAGAGGATTTTTTTGTCGACTCAAAATTGGCTGGCGAGAGGAATAAGCTACCGTATGTCCGAGGTTCATGAGAGCAGGACTACCCTGCGGCTAGGCAGGCCGGCCTACGAGGAACCTTCCATACAAGAGGGTGAGCAATTGGTTGAGATGGGATTTTCATGTCGGCTCAAAATCGGCTGGTGAGAGCAGGATTAGTCTGCGACTAGGGAGGCCGGCCTATGATGGTCCTTCCATGCAAGAGAGTGAACGATAAGTTGTGAGGGGATTATTGAGTCGATTCAGATTTGGCTGGTGAGAGGAGCACCAGTAGGTTATCACCTGAGGATGATGAGAGCAGGATTACCCTGCGGCTATGCAGGCCGGGCTATGGCGATCCTTTCTTGCAAGAGGCAGAACAACAGGTTGAGAGGGGATCTTTCTGAGTTGGCTCAAAATTGGCTGGTGAGAACAGGATTACAATCCTGCAGTCCAGGCAGGCCGGGCTATTGATGGTCGTTCCATTCAAGAGGGGGAGCACTAGTTTGAGATAGGATGAAGCTATTTCCGGCTTGGTTTGTTGTAGCTGTCAAAAGTTGAGCTTGAATTTTCGGGATTTCCGTAACCTGAATTTATAGGCTCTACAGGCAATGTAGTATACGTATATAATTATGATGGTTCATATATGTATTTAGTTGTTGCCCACCAAGTTGTTGATACGATGCGCTTCATAGTGTATGGTCTGTATGAAACTGATTCTACATTCTGAATGGTGGAAAGCAAGCAGGAAACATGAGTGTAAGAGCCTTTGTAACAGACTTCTCCACAAGGCCCTTTGGTTTCAAGAAGTGTTTTGTAGCTTCGTATTAGGAATTTGGATAAGCAGTGTTGTCTGTTGTCAGACAATGGGGTTCACTATACAGAGGATATTCATGTGGGTACCTTCGTTACAGGAGCAACGAACATTCACCCACAATGCTTGATGTGAGCTACTCCTCCACCGAGCCCAAGCGGAGAACATTCGCTCAAATGCTTGACTGGCTGTAGGTTTGCCCAAGTACTGCGCTCGGTTCGTTACGTTGCAGTGTGGTTCTCTCCTCTACCGACAATCCCTTCCCCCGCAATGCCCCAACTGCCGCAAAACCCCCACCCAGCTCAACCCCCCTCCACCACGCGCAGCCGCAACGCGCTCTCCCGCTTCACGCCCACCTGCCCCCGCGCGTTGTTCGTCCCTTCTCTCCCTCCTTCTAGGCGGTGCGTCAATCCCGAAGGGGCGCAAGGCGGGGGGAAAGGAATGCTCTGGGCTGGGAGGTGCAGTTCAAAGGGAAAGTGCTCGATTGTTCGAGAATGTTCGGGAGAGTTCGGGAATGCTCGGGATTGTTCTCCGACGCGAAAGCTGAGGAGACTTTCGTTACCGTCGCATTGCTGTATTCTCTTCTTTCGTCCTCCTTCGAGTGAGTTCGCCATTCTTCGTGTAAATTCGCGAAGCACATTCCAGCCCTATCCCGTTCGTGCAACTCTTCCCCTCCACGCCCGTCTTCCATTCCACCCTGATCATCTCTTCTATAAATATTCGTGAGCTATCTCCATCCGTGTTTCAAATCCGTTTCATAGCAACGCAAGCTACTACCCAAGCTATCTCTCTTCCTCTCTCTGCTCGTCCCCTACCAAATTTCTCCAAGAACAACAAACTCTAGCCTGTTTGAAAAAGTTCTTGACAGCGTTTCTATAAGTGATTAGATTTTCGACCTTCGTACTAAATTGTAAGATGGGGATAGATTACTATGGCCTGCTGTCGGTCCCGAAGACCGCAACCGACGATGACCTGAAGAAGGCGTATCGCAAGCTCGCCATGAAATGGCATCCGGACAAGAACCCTGACAACAAGAAAGCAGCAGAGGCCAAGTTCAAGCAAATATCAGAAGCATACGAGGTATGATTTTTCTTTTGATAAATGCATCTGCCCACCCATAATCTGTCCATTTTTTGTATAAAAACGATGAATTTAGCGTATCGTGCTGCGCAAAACCCCCTCGGAAGAATCTCGTTAAAACAATCAATGTCCTGAGCGGGGGTCTTTACTAATTTTTATCTTACCTCTTTATGATCACACGCAGGTTCTCAGCGACCCAGAGAAGCGACAGATCTACGACCGGTACGGAGAGGAGGGTCTTAAAGGAGGCGTCCCGCCTCCCGGCGCAGCAGGCGGCACCGATGGCGCCGGGTTTCCGGGCGGCTTTCCCGGCGGACCAGGCGGCGGCGGCGGCGTGCGCTTCCACACGTTTAACCCGCGAAACGCGGAGGACATTTTCGCCGAGTTCTTCGGCGGGTCGAACCCGTTCGGCGGCGGCAGCAGCTCGTTCAGCGGGTTTGGCGGGCCGGGTATCCGCGTAACGCGCATGTCACCCAACGGATCCCCCAATATGGGGGGGATGGGCGGGTTGGGGGGAATGGGCGGAATGGGGCCAATGGGCGGAATGCAATTCCAGGAGATGTTTGGCGGAGATGAGTCCCCTTTCGCGCGTTCGCCCATGGGCGGGAGCCCCAGGAGTCCCAGAAAGCCGCCTCCTGTGGAGAACAAGCTTATGTGCACTCTCGAGGAGCTCTACACCGGATCCACGCGGAAAATGAAGATTTCGAGAAACATTGCAGATGCCAGCGGGTAAGTGATCCCAGGATCACATCTGAGTCTTAGATAACGTTTTACAGAGAAGAAAAACAGAATGTTGGATTGCTTAATCGATACCCCTCCTCCTTTGCATTGTTTTTTCCCCTTTCTTGTTTTTAACTTCAGGAAAACGCTGCCCGTGGAGGAGATCCTGACCATTAACGTGAAGCCCGGATGGAAGAAGGGCACCAAGATCACATTCACAGAGAAAGGCAACGAGCAACCCGGCATGCTCGCAGCAGACCTAACCTTTATCATCGACGAGAAACCCAATGATAGATTCAAGCGCGACGGCAACGACCTGATTTACACCCAGAAATTGAGCCTGGCTGAGGCTTTAACCGGTTACACCGTGAGGGTAACCACCCTGGACGGGAGGCGGCTGGAAGTGCCTGTAACGGAGGTGATTTCGCCGGGGTATGAGAAGGTGGTTGCGGGCGAGGGTATGCCGATGAAAGAGCCTGGAAAGAAGGGGAATTTGCGGATCAAGTTCGACGTGCAGTTCCCGAGGCGGTTGAGTGCAGAGCAGAAGGCGTTGGTCAAGCAAGCATTGGATCGGTAAACCGGGAGTGGAAGCGTTTTGGGGATGGAGTGGAACAGGTGCTAGCGGATTGTCATTAGTCTAAGAAGCACAAGCATGTCTTGAAGCAGTCTCAGGGGGAGTTGATCAATGGAGAGGAAAGGGTGTCTCAAGGTTACCGTAGGTTAGGAGTTGTAACTTGGGACTTGGTCTTGTACACGTCATCAACTTACCGGTAGGTGTCTGTTGTATTGTTTAGAGATTCTGGTTCCAGCCGAAGAGGGCTGGGATTCTTTTAGGCAAGTGTATCTGAGACGAGATGGATTGGATGCATTGTAGGCTGGCATGTAGGCTGTGCACAGCCAACTGCAGATGCTGCTATGCCCGCCTAACAATTTTTGCTCCCCTCCCCTGAGATGTATGAAATGAATCATCAGTGTTTACTTCTCTTGCCAAATCTGACAGAGTCATGAAATGGAACCATGAATGCACCAGCACAGCACCAACAGACCATCCGAACCGACATCAGGGTACCGTATGAACCAGGAAGTGCCAGGACATTCGAAACTAACCCCAGCACAGCACCAACAGACCAACCAATTCCGAACCAACAATAGGATATGAACCAGGAAGTGCCAGCCAGGACGCTTGAAGCGAAGCAGGAACTGCCAGAAAATTTGAGACATCAAAGCAACCAAGATCACACAAGACTAAACAACGAAGTCTGTAAGTGAGCACAGCAGAAAATCCACAACAGCTGAAACAACCGGCCCCTGTGCAGTATGAAACTGAGGCAATTCAGTGATGCCTAATAATCATCATCTGCAATGGACACCAAAGCAGCAGCAGCCGATGCCGAAGCAGCAGCAGGTGCTGAAGACTGCCTAAACCACACTGTAGAGAGCACAAGGAATGCCATTGTTGACAGATGAGCATTCTCCACCCTCTTAGACACCCTTGTCCACATCTCCCTCACATCCACTCCCTTCCAGCATCCACCGCCCCAGACACACCTTAGCCACCCTTGTCCACACATCCCCTGGGAGAACTAGCTATCTGTGGCCATTGGTGCATTTTTTAGTCCACTCAAAAATCGGAGAACTAGTTATCTGTGGCCATTGGTGCAGCAGCAGCTGACCCATTAGCACTTGCAGGAGCACCGTTAGCAGCAGCAGGAGCAGCACCGTTACTAGCAGCAGCAACAGCAGCAGCAGCTGCAGCAGCAGCAGCAGCAGCAGCAGCAGCAGAACCAGAAGCAGCACTAACAGATGAAGCACCAGAGGCTGTGTTAGCCGCCTCCTCCCTATCCATCGCCAGCACTGCCTTCTTTAAAAGAGCCTCCGTCGACAGGTGAGCATTGTCCACCCCCTTAGCCACCCTCGTCGACGCCTCCCCTGGGAACCCTAGTTATCCGTGGCCATAGGGGCGGCAGAAGCTGAACCATTAACACTCGCAGGAGCACCATTCGCAGCAGCAGGAGCACCATTCGCAGCAGCAGGAGCAGGATCACCAGAAGCAGCACCAGCAGCACTAACAGATGAAGCACCAGAGGCTGTCTTAGCCGCCTCCTCCCTATCCATCGCCAACACCACCTTCTTCAAAAGAGCCTCGGTCGACAGATGAGCATTCTCCACTGCCTTAGCCACCCTCGTCCACGCCTCCCCATACCTCGGCTCCGCAGCCACACACCGCCGCACCACCTCCGCCCTCTGCTCCTCGCTCCCATGCGCCTTCTCAAACCTCCACAGCTGCGCCCAGAAATCCCCCACTTCCGGAGCTAGCGTCACGGCTCGGCCGAACCAGTTCCGAGCCTTGTCGACCTTCCGATCCGCCCAGAAAAGCCGAGCCACTGCAGCAACCACGTACGCGTCGTGATCACATTTTTTCAGAGCGTCAACGCTGCGGGATTTCCGCTGCGGCCGAGGTGCCATTTCGATGGCTTCTGCCCAGAGCCTCCCGCTGCTGGGGCACTCCTGGAGTGCCTTGGCTAAGGTAGCTTCGGCGGCCTTCTTGTTCCCAGCCCGAGCCTCCGTCCGAACCGCAGCCAGCCAGAGCTCCGGCGTCTGCGGGTTCTTGTGCCGAGCCTGTTCCAGAATTGCCCGAGCCTTGCTCACCGCACCTAAGTCTTCCTCCAGCTTCGCAGCACACAGCCAGAGGAAAATACTTCCCGGGCAGTTTTTCAGCCCGCGCTGGAAAATTTCCCGGGCAGCCCCGGTCCTGCCCTGCCGAGCCTCGAGCTGCCCGAGCATAAGCCAGAGCTTGTGAAACCCGGGAAAGAGCCGCAATCCCGACTCCAACAAAAACTTTTCCTCCTCCACATCCCCCACCTCTCGCTCTAGAATCGCCGATTTCATCCACACTCTCTCTGTCCCTCCCATCTCCCTTGCTTTAGCAAGCAGCCTCCTAGCTCGCTCCGGCTCCCTGTTTTCGAATTCTAGCTTGAAAGCCGCAAGCCAGATTTCCTCGGAATCCGGAATGGCTGCATAGGCCTCTTCGAGGATAGCTCGCGCACCTGGCACGTCGCCGGCTAGCCATTTTTCTTTTGCCCCCATGAGCCAGAGAACTTCGGCCTGCGGGCAGTACGTGACTGCTCGGCGCAGCAGAGCGTCCAATGACTCGCAAGTCCCGTGCGTTTTTTCCAGCTGCGCTGCCCGCCGCCACACCGACTTCTTGCCTGGAAAAACGGTCAGCACGTGCGCAAAAATCGCCCGAGCCGTCTCCACCGAACCTCTTTTGATACACTCCTCCGCGTCTGCCACCCAGGTTCGTTTCCGATCCTCCTCCTCCACCCCCATACCAACCGTCGAGCGAATGATAGCACGACACGTGGCGACCGAACCTGCCCTTTCCGCTGCTTCAGCTTCTTTCATCCACGCCTCTCTATCAATCACCACCCCTTCCCTCTGCAACCCGCGAATTGCCCTCTCTATAATCTTCCCCACCATCCCTTCATTATCATTTGCCTCTTCCAGCTTAGCAGCAGCAATCCAAATGGCCGGTTCTGTAGGCAAAGCCTCCCTAGCCTTATTCAGAACCCTTTTGGCGTTTTCGTAGACCTCTAGACGGGCCAGGGCAAGCCAGAGTTCCACGTGCAACGGGCAGCATTCAACTGCCCGGGACAAAAGAATCCTCGCGTCGTCTTCCTTAGCTAACTCCACCACCGCTTTCCAGAGACGCACCGAATCTGGCACGTGCTCTAAAGCCTTCCTCAAAACGCGGGATTTTGCCACGTCATCCTTCTCCAGCCGGGCCGCGTGCATCCAGAGCTTGACAGACGTCGGGATCTCCTTCACCCCCCGCGCGATCACGGCCCGAGCCGCGTCAGGAGAGGAAAGGCGACACGCCTCCAACCAAACATCCTCGTTTTTAGGACACTCCTGGCAACCCCTTTGAATAAACCCCCTCGCGGCCTGAAGCTTCCCGGCAAGTTCCTCCAGCCGCGCGGCAGCTATCCACCCTGGCGCGTGCTTAGGGTTAGTCTGGATCACCGATTTCAGCAGCAGACGCGCCTTCTTAATATCCGAGATTTCCGCGTCGGAGGTAATACGCATGGATTTGAGATCCGTTAAGTACCCCTTGGGATCCACTACAGTCTGCCCCGTTACACTGTCAGAAAGGCGGTCCAGTTTCAAACTCAGCACTGTACCGCGCCCTTCGCCCACAGCCGTCAGATCTGTAACGGGTGTCTGAGATGCGAATGGCGTTTCAGTGCCGCCCAGAACGGCCCCTTTCCCTTTCGGATCTAGCGCCGACACGTGTTCTTTCTCCTGACGCGCCTTCTCTAAAAGCGTATCCGGTACAGGTACGAAGCTCTCGAACCGCTTCTTTTTGTTTCGTAAGCTGTAGTCCCCGATTTCCGGAATGCTGTCCCAATCAGTGGTCGACATCTGGCCCAGCCCGCGCTTCAGATCCGCAAATTGCTCCGTGATTTTCGGGTTCGACGCGCGGTACTTCTCGATCTCCTCCTTCAGCCGCGCCTCGCGCCGGTCACGCCGCCGATCGTCCATGCGCTCGTCGACGCTGTCCCAAACCGCGTCCGCGTCTTTATCATCCTCGTCATACTCCCCCGTCGCAAACAGCCCCATATCGTTCCCCTCGAACTCGTCGAATTTCTGATGCTCGTCGTATTTAACCTCCTTATTTTCCTTCCCCGTGTCCTCCTCCTCTTCCTCCTCCTCCTCCTCCGCTCCCCCTGCTCCCCCTCCCGCGCCTCTCCCGCGGCCCAGCGCCCCCGCGCTGCGGTCCGGCATGTCCGGCGCCGCCCGCGCGGGACCGATATCGGACCGCGTGGTGAAGCCTGTCGCACCGCGACCGAGACCGGCGACATAGTTAGGCGGCGGACGCTGGTTGAAATTCAGCTTCGGGCGTGGAACCGCGGGCTGCGGAGCGCCGCCGGGCAGAAGAAAAGTCTGGTGGACGGTCAGGTCCCGAAGCGGAAGCTGACGTGGATCGCCGCGTCGGGACGCGAGTACGGACGCGAGCGGCGCGGCATCGTCGGAGAGCAGGCGCGATTCGAAAAGCAGGTGTTGGCGGGATGTGGTGGCCGGGCCGCCTTTGGAGGCCAATAGGTCTTTAAGATCCGCTACTCGCGCGGAATCTGGGAGCTGGAGGGAGAGCGTGGTCCCTCCTAGGGTTCGCACGAAGAGATGCATGTCGGCTGTTGCTGGTGGTGCTGCTGCTGGTGCTGCTGCTGGTGCTGCTGCTGATGATGCTGTTGATGCTCACTGCTGCTGACTAAGAAACAGTCGCTAAGCTCTTCTCTCGAATCCTCAGGGTTGTCAAACACTAGTGTGTCAGAGCTCTTAGATGGCATAAACGTTGCGTACTGATTAGAGAGGTTCGCAGTATGGGCGTAAACCGCGGTGACAAAAGTAACCGTGAAACACGCGCTTACGAAATCAACCGTGATAAGATGCTACAAGAAAACCGTGGCTCGTAGGCTGCTAAAGGGACCCTAGCCTTCTAGACTGTTCGAGGTATTTATTTTACTTGCTGGATTTGACGAGCTAGGGACGGAGATCTCGAGGGATTGTACAGGATTCCTTGCATCCCCTTGGCACATCCTCTAGAGTCTAGAGAACTGTATTTGTTGCGCTACAGAGTTTCACTCTGATTGCGTACTGTGTGCTGCACTTGAATTACTCTGTCTAAGTTTGTTTCATAGCATTTACTTCTCTGGTTCGACTTTGTGAGAACGACAGCTGTTGCTCCGGACAACTCTATAGCGCAGTCGAGGGTGTTCGAAACCCTGGGATTTTCGGCTGGAGTTTCGTTTTCTTGGCGGCTGCGATTCCACCATCGACGAACGCGAACCTATCAACGGTGCACTGTCATCCTCGGAGTCCCAGCATGTCTTGCACAGCCGTCGATTACATTCCCTCAAACACGACCTTGATCGCAGCCACAATCGTCGATATTATTAGACTCAGGCCGGTACTAGGAGTCACATCGTTAGAGACCTCCAGTCCTAGTCCGGAATACATCTTAGTGGGTCGTTCAGGCAAACAATAATCTACTCGGCAGCAGGCACTTTCTTCCTTTCAATCTCAGCCGTCGGTGGTCATGGACATTTCATGCGAATCCAGTCGGCGCGGAGAGTTGAGCAATAACGGTGATGCCGATAGTAACGAAAGTAGCAGGGAGACAGCCCGCGAGATTGCCAATACCAGAGGTACTGGCGTTGCAGCTACACCAGTAACCGATTCTGTAACACCAGATGCTGACACTGTAACCGCAATAACTGACAATGTAACGCGAATATGTGACGATGTAACGCCAGCGACTCACGCGAAGTTCGCAGCACCACCAGCAGAAGCGACTGATGCGAAGGCAGCAGCAGGAATCGGTTATACAGCCACATCACCGCGGCTTGGGAATAGCGCCACGTCAGCAAGCAGCAACGGTGCCGGTGCACCCAAATCACGGCAGGGAGCAGATTCGGAACCAGTGAAGGGAACAGAATCAGTTCATGGAGCGGAAGCAGTAAACGGACCGGAAGCAGGAAAGGGGGCGGAATCAAAGAAGGAAGCGGAATCAGAAAAGGGAAGGGAATCAGGGAAGGTACCTGAAAGCACTTCCTCAGTGGGATTCGACAGCGCCACGGGCGTGTGGCTGCTGACGTCAGAGGGCGAGACGCTTCAGATGGACAGACGCGTCGCCGCTTTCATCCCCTTCCTCTGGCAGGCCATGGCTCAAAAGTCATCCCAAGCCATGGCTCGAGTCAAAACGGACAAGTCATCTCATTCTGACGAGGGTGCGAGAGGGAAGGGAGAGGGAGCGGGCGTGGGTGATGGTGCGAAGAGGCTGAGTGATTATTCCGTGATTGCAGCTGCTGGTGCTGCCGCTGCTGGCGCGGTGGTTGCTGATGATAGTGCTGGTGCTGCTGCGTCTGGTAGTGGTGCTGCTGGCGCTACCGGTGCTGCTGCTACCGCTGATATTGCTGGTGTGGGTGCTGCTGGCAGTGGGGGGGGATCACAGGAGTCATCGCCTATTCTTCTCCCGAAGCAGGTGTCAGCAGCGGTGCTGCAGCTGGTGGTGGAGTACTGCCGCTACCACAGCGTGCCAGGGCGGTCCGATAAGGTGAGAGGGAGTCTGTGCGGGCAGCGCACTGACTACCAGGGTAGACAGGTTAGTGTCAGCAGTGGTTCAAGTGGTGCTGCAGCTGGTGGTGGAGTACTGTCGCTACCACAGCGTGCCAGGGCGCTCTGACAAGGTGAAGATGTGGGTTTCTTGGTGAAATCAGGGACGGCAGGTCAGTGCAGGCAAGTCAGTGTCAGCTGGTGCTAGCAGGTGTCAGCAGCGGTGCTGCAGCTGGTGGTGGATTACTGTTGTCGCTACCACAGCACAGCGTGCCTGGGCGCTCTGACAAGGTGAGCAGGAGGGTGTGTTGGTTCACTAGAGTAAGAGCAACTGCAATAAGTCAAGCGGTGCTGCAGCTGGTGGTGGAGTGCTGTTGTCGCTACCACAGCGTGCCCGGAGGCACTTTTGAGAATTCTCAAAAGTTCTGCAGCTGGTGGTGGAGTACTGTTGTCGCTACCACAGCGTGCCCGGAGGCTGTGCAAGCTGACAGCCCCCTCTCCGCCACCCCTACCCGTTCTTCCTACGTGCAACCTACCACCCCCACTCCCCACCCCCCAAACAGGAGCGGAGGCTCTTTGACGAGAAGTTAGTGCGGGTGGACCCGAGGAGGCTGTGCGAGCTGCAAGCTCCCTTTCCATCTCTTCTTCCCCCTTTTCCTCTCTGTCCCGTCCACCCCCACACCTCCCCCCCCCTTCCTCCTTTCCCCCATCCCCTTTACAGGAGAGGAGGCTATTTGATGAGAAGTTTGTTCGTGTGGACCCGAGGAGGCTGTGCGAGCTGACGTCAGCAGCGGATGTGCTTCAAATGAAGCCTCTGGTGGACCTCACGAGCAGAGCGCTGGCACGGCTGATAGAGGGCAAGTCGCCCGAGGAGATCCGAGAGACGTTTCACCTTCCAGACGACTTGACGGAGGTAGGTGGTGTGGGGAAGAAGGGTTGGTGTGTGGTATCTGGGGAGAGTACGGGAAGCCTCTCGTGGACCTCACATGCAGGGCACTGGCGAGGCTGATCAAGGGCAAGTCACCCGAGGAGATCAGAGAGACGTTTCATTTGCCAGATGATTTGACAGAGGTGGGTGGTGTGGGTGGGTGGGGGAAGAGGGGGAACAGTAAACCTCACGAGCAGAGCGCTGGTGCAGTTGATAGAGGGCAAGTCGCCCGAGGAGATCAGAGAGACGTTTCATCTGCCAGATGATTTGACAGAGGTGCGTGACGACCTACGGATTCGCCTGTTGCAATGGCCCTCCGCCACTCCCCCTCCCCTTCGTCCTTTCGTTTCCTCCCCTCTCTTCCATCTAACTGCAGGAGGAGAAGCTGGAGCCGGTAAGGAGCGGCACGGACGACCCTCGCATTCGCCTGCTGAACCGGCTGTACGCAAAGAAGAGGAAGGATCTCATAAGGAAGAAGGTGTGTTCTGAGTCAACCAATTCTGGTAACTATCGGGACCCGGTCTGTGTCGCTCCGAACCAGTTCTGAGTCTCATTGATTTCTCGGAGTTCAAAGCCGGCTGCTGAACCGGCTGTACGCAAAGAAGAGGTGGACCTCGCGAGGAAGAAGTGCGTTATTCCTGTGCTTGCAACTGTCCCCCCCTCTGGAGCATGCACACTCGGGTATTAGTCACCTTCAAGAGGACGAGACCAGGCACAGGCAGGGCCAGGGCGAAGCGGATTGGGAGGTCACATTCACCCCCGAGTGTGTGTATGCCTATATTCCTTTTCCTTGGGAGGATCCTCTTGGGAGGTCACATTCCGGCTTGGGTGCTTATATTCCTATTCCTGTGCTTGCGACTGCCCCTCCCTCAGGAGCACACACACTCGGGCACTCACACACTCGAGAACGAGGAAGAGCAAGGACATGATTCGCCGCATTACCTGTTTATTAGTTCCGATTCTATATGTTTGGCAGGAGCACACACAATCGGGCACTCACGCTCAAGAGGACGAGAACGAGGAAGACTGGAGAGAAAAGGCTCGAGGCAGAGAGAGGGGAAGCAGAGAGAAGGAGACAGGGAGGTGTGGGGAGTTGGAGAGGGAGAGGAAGCACAGGGATAGTGGAGGTGCGCGGGAGGCGATACACAAGCACAAGGAGCGATTGGTGGATGAGAGATCGGTGGATGACCTGTTGTCCTTCATTGATGGGGGAGGTGAGTGAGTTGGTTTTTTTTATGTTGAGTTGACTTAGAAAAGCAATGCATAGGCACAAGGAGCGATTGGTGGATGAGAGATCAATGGACGATTTGCTGTCCTTCATTGATGGGGGAGGTATTTTTGAGAATTCTCAAAAATACCCCGCAGCATCATGGGGGAGGTGAGGTCCAGGACTTTGGGCTTTGAGTTGATTCAAAAGGCGATGCAGACGCACAAGGAACGATTGGTGGATGAGCAGTAGGTGAACGACCTATTATCGTTCATTGATGGGCAAGGCGAGTGAAGCCGGGGGCTTTGAGAATCCGCTGCTGTTTTGTTGTCCATCCATGCGTGCTTAGTGTCTAAATTTGACTGTGTCGAAACGAAACAGAATCGTTTCTTGGACTGAGTGAAAACAAATTCTGCCCGTTGCCTTCTCTGTGTAATTTCTTCAGTCGACTCAAAACTATACTCAAAACTGCCTGCTCTGTGTCTTTTCTCTTGCGTGCAGGGAGCAGCGGCAAAGGCAAGTCCGGGAGAAAGAAGAAGAGCCGGAAGAAGACGGACAAAACGAAGGTGTGTGACGCGGTGGGATGGGATGCGATGGGATGGAATGGGATGTGATGTTCTCCTCATCTAACTTCAACGTCCTTACCTTCAACGTCCTCATCTAAATTTCTTTGTCTTCCTTTTCCCGCTGTCCTCTTCATCTCATGTTTCCCCCTTGTTATCTTCTCCTCCCGTTTCCCTTAGTCCCCTCGTCTTCCAGATTCAGACAAAATCTGCCATCCAGCATCGGGAGGCAGTGCCAGTCAAGACAAAAGCTCAGGAGGGATGGAGAGTGGGGAGGGTGAAGAGGGATTGGAAGGAGAAGTGGAGGAAGAGGGAGTGGAGGGAGGGGAGGGAGAAGGCGGTAAGGAGGGAGGGGCTGCGGTTGTGGTTGATAAGGTGATGGATGGTGGTGGTGGGAGTTTGCTCAAGGCTGACAGACGTGGTGGTGGTGAGGAGGCTTGGCTTGACCATAGAGGGAGGAAGATGGGTGAAGAGAGGTTGGGGCCGGTAGCAGAACAGAGGGCTGCAGCAGCAACATCAGTAGCAGCAGGAGCAGCAGCAGCAGCAACAGCAGCAGAAGGAGCAGGAGTAAGAGGAGAGAAGGGAAGCAGTGGTGCAGTAGGAGTGGGAGGAGCGGCAAGAGAAGAAGAGGCCGCATGCACTGTTGGGAAGGAGAGGAGAGGAGAGGTGGTGAAAAAGGTTAAGACGCCACGGCAGGCTAGGAAGGTGACAAAAGAGGAGCAAGAGGAGGGGAAGATGTTAAAGGAAGGGACTGGGGATGTTCAAGCTAAAGAGGGAGTGAGGGAGGGTAAAGGCAGTGAGGGATGTGTTGAGGGGAGGGGAGGAAAGCACAGCAAGCAGGGGAAGTCTGGGAAGGTGACTCCTCGGCACAAAACTGCTGCAGCAGAAGCTACAGCAGAGCAGGAAACAGCTGGGGTGACTGTATCGAGCTGTGATGTTATCAGAGTTGAATCCAAGACAGTGGAGGTGGCAGCAGATGGAGCAGCACGAGTTGCATCAGAAGGAGCAGCAGCAGAAGGAGAAGCAGCAGAAGGAGGAGCAGCAGAAGGAGAAGCAGGAGCATCAGCAGCAGAGGGAGGGTCAGCACGAACAGCCGCAGCTGGGTCTGTTGTTGTTGAAGGCTCTCAATCCCGCAGCCGGGACAAGTCCAGCCGTGCCAGTACCCCTGTGTCCCGTCGTGCCAACACCCCTGTCTCTAGCAGCTCATCTATCTCAATGGGAGTGGGAGACACTTGGGCAGCAGAGCAGCAGGCACGGCCGCTCCCTTCTCCTGTGAAAACGCCCAAGAAGAAAAAGAAGAAGAAACATTCAGTTTGCCAGCAGCAGCAAGAAACAGGGCGGGAGGAAATACGACAGGAAGGAGTAAGGCAGCAGGTGCAGGAGATGGAAGAGCAGCAGGAGGAGGAAGAGGAAGGAGAGGAGGATATAGCGGAGCGAAAGCGACAAGAGCAGCAAATTGCTGGCTCTGGTGAAGCTGCTGATGCTGTTGGTGATGTTGGTGGTGCAATTGGTGCCGCTGGTGCTACTGGTGCAGGTGATACTGGTGGTGGCGCTACTGGTGCAGGTGATACTGGTGGTGGTGCTACTGGTGCAGGTGATACTGGTGGTGGTGCTACTGGTGCAGGTGATACTGGTGGTGGTGCTACTGGTGCAGGTGATACTGGTGGTGGTGCTACTGGTGCAGGTGATACTGGTGGTGATAAGCGTACAGATGTGCATGCTGCAGTGCCTGCAGCGCAGCTGAGCATAGCAGGGTCTGGCCGGATGAATGGCGACCCAGAAGCAGAGACAGCAGCAGCAGCAGCAGCAGCAGCAGCAGCAGCAGCAGCAGCAGCAGCAGCAGCAGCAGCAGCAGCAGCAGCAGCAGCAGCAGCAGCAGCAGGGGAGAGAGCAGCAGGAGAGGCAGCGATAGGTGAGACAGCAGCAGCACCAGCGTCAGTGCTGGAAGCAGCAGCAGCAGAAGCAGCAGCAGCAGAAGCAGCAGCAGCAGAAGCAGCAGCAGCAGAAGCAGCAGCAGCAGAAGTAGCAGCAGCAGCAGCAGCAGCAGCAGAAGTAGCAGCAGCAGCAGCAGCAGCAGCAGAAGTAGCAGCAGCAGAAGTAGCAGCAGATGCAGTTGCAGTTGCAGAGGGGCAGGTGAGCAGGCCGCATGAGAAAGGAATGGAATCTACCCACAGCAGCCTGCAATACCCTGCCGTGGCTGCTTGGCATGTGCATAGTCACAAGCAGCAGCAGCAGCAGCAGCAGCAGCAGCAGCAACACCACCACCACCACCAGCAGCAGCACTTGATTCACAGGAACGCACAGGGTGACAGTGCCATTGGTACCACTACTCACTCAGCACATGTTGAGCACTCTGCCCACTCTGCATCCACTCCACTCCCCCAAGGACCGTCCTGGCAGCCCTTTGTCTCGAGGCTGCAACAGAGCCCAGGTGGTCCCAGTGAAGCAGGCAGAGAGTACAGCCCCAAGGGACGCACACCACAATACAGCCTGCCAGGCTTTACACAACCTAGCAGTGGCAGCAACGGCAGCGGCAGTGGCAACGGCAGAGGCAGCGGCAGCGGCAGCGGCAACCCGCATATGAGCCCTACGAGAAACAGTGACAGGCAGTCCCCACTGCCGCATCTCCCTCCGTTGCTCTACTCGCCCCCCCAGCCATCTTTCTTTGACCTGCCTCTCCATCTCGCCCACCAACACCACCAGCCCTGGATGGCCCGAGTCTCACCACCCGGTCCACCAAGTCAATGGAGTCAACCAGGCGTTTCAACTCCGCCTGGTCACTTGGGTCAATGGAGTCAACCAGGCATCTCCACACCTCCTGCTCAGCAGGGTCAACCTGACCAGGAGCACCCAAGTCAATCAAGTCAACAGGGCCATCCAAGTCAACTGGTTCAATTAGGTCAACAAGGCCAGTCCCCTTTGGAGCAGCAAGTGCTGCATAGCAACCACTACAGACACACTTGGCCGCCCGTGTCTGACGACCAGATTCCAATTCGTAGCAGCAGTGCGGGCGGCAGAAACAGAAGCGCGGGTAATAGCAGTGGCGGCAGCAGCAGCAGCAGCCGCACAGGAATCAGCATGCTAAGCACCAGCACTGGCACCACCAGCACTGGTACCACCACTGACACTGCTGCTGCTACTAATCTTCCTCCTGCCACTGCTGCTGCTGCTTTCCCTGGTGCGCCTGGGTTCGGGTTCCCACCGTTCGCTGCTTCTGCTGCTGCTAGTGCCTCAGCCTCCCCGTCTCCTCTCTCCCCCGCTGCTTCCCCTGCAGCAGCATCAGCAGCTGCAGCCGCAGCAGCAGCGGCAGGGGCGGCACCAGCGGTTGTGGCAGGGCGGGCAGCAGGGGCGGAAAGATTTGCAAGTGCGGGCAGCGCAAAAGTTTTGGGCACCAG
Organism: Closterium sp. Yama58-4; assembly: GCA_947470075.1. NCBI lineage: Eukaryota > Viridiplantae > Streptophyta > Zygnematophyceae > Desmidiales > Closteriaceae > Closterium > Closterium sp. Yama58-4. The sequence goes on along the minus strand of CANIUD010000397.1, from coordinate 64,640 downwards.
TGAAGATGCATGGGAGGTTGCTACTCTCCTCCAAACCTTCATCCAGCTCCTCCATCTGGACTCCCACATTGAAGTGGTTTTCAAGCAAGGGCTAGGATCGTCTCTCGCCACGTCAGCTTTTTCCTTAACCAGAGGATTTTCGTCAGGTGGCGGATTGTTTGGTGGAGCGAATGTGATTGGGCAGCTCCCGCAGCCTCGGCGGTCAGCTTCGGCAGCGTCGGACCTGGAGGTAGCTTCGGATGTCCGGCCAGGTTCGGTGAACCTGGCACATCACCTGAGGTCGGGGGGGTTCCTCAGCTTCTCGTTGTCGCAGCCGGTGTTACCAGGTTACAGGGTTTCGTCTCCTGCTGCTCCTGGTGTTCCTGCTTTTTCTGCTGAGGTTCGTCCTTCTGCTGGACCTGCCGGTCCCGCTCCTGCCAGTCCCGCTCCTGCCGGTCCTGCTGGTGCTGCTAATGAAGCTCATACTGTCCTTACTCCATTGGATCGGGCAATTATGGCTGCTGGAGTTCCCAGTGGGCATGGGACAGTAACTAGTGGAGGACACAACAGTCACATGACTATATCGAGTAATCGGGCCAATGGGCCTTCGGCTTATGGTCATCCCCATCTTCAAGGCCACCATAGCCACCTCCACTATTACCCCCATAACCACCAAAACCAGGGGTATTTGCCCAACTACCCTGACGACGAGCGTACGCTTTATAACCAGCGTCTAATGCATAGTAATGGGGTGCAGAGCAGTGGAAGGATGGTGGCCAATCAAATGAGCGGAGGAATGGATCCTATTGGCCACTCTCGGCGCAATTCACAGGGTAATTGTGATGCAGGTGGTAAGAATTTGGTACAGGGTAATTGCGGTGCTGGCGAGCATTTACCCTCCGACCCTTTTGCAGATGGTGCGTCACTGAGAGTGGATTATCGAGAGGGGTATTTTGATCTGGGACCTGGACGGCAAGAACAAATGGTTTCCGCTAGTGTTGGCATACCACTTCATGGGATGGATTCGCCGTTTGATAGATTTGTTGGTGACTTTTCACACTATTCGTCACAACATGGGTCTTCTTCTGAAGCAGGTGGCTCTTTCAGATGAAGGGTCTCTTGTTTGGGGTGCGGTGTTGTAAAGCGAAATTAATTGTGTTGTACCATTTTTATCATTGCTTTCTGTATATTGTAGGTTATGCCCAAAGATTAATGGGTTCTACACTGTACCCGAATCCCTCCGTAACCATTCACTACATCGAGTACAGGACAGAAACTGGTTTCTGTGACCCAATTACTTCTGACCACTTCTAGGTTGTGCTAGGCTAGGTGATAGGATTCAAAACGCTATGACAAAAACGTCAGTGTCGCAATGGCGGTGATTCGGACCTAGGCATTCACGATTACGAAACGCACATTTGTAAATGATAGGACGTAGAGTTATCAGTCTGATCGCCGTAAACCAGTATTTCTAGTGGGATCCCATCCACGTGTCGCCATTTTAATCCAGTCTGAACGCCGTGAATCAGTGGCGTCGCTTCCAATTTTTCGAGGACCCCGCGTCCGTCGATTATTGAGTTGACTAAGAAGTCATGCAAACCCATTGAAACCCATTCTAACGCATTTAAACCGATTCTAATCTCAGTCTGGTCGACATGAATCAGTGGCGTCGATTCCAGTTCTTCGAGGACCGCTCGCCCGTCGGGCCGCTAGCCGACGTGCTCGCGGAGGGCGTGCGGTGCGGCGCGGGTGGCCGAGGCCGACTAGCCGTTGGCACAGAGAGCGGCTCGGTGCTGTTGCTAGATCGGTCGCTGCAGGTTCGACGAAGCTTCGTGGCTCATGAAGGCCCAGTGGCGTTTCTACACCTGTTCAAAGTGAGACTGGGCTTTCAAAGGTCTTCGAAATTGAAACATAGGTTGTTGGCTGCTGCTTCTGCGTGATCTGTTCCCACTTGGTTGACGTCTACTTCAGGTAATACACTGCCATTTATTTCAGGTCACATCCTGCCATCCACTTGACGTAACATCCTGACATCCACTTGAGGTAACATCCTGACATTCATTTCAGGTAACACCCTGACATCCATTTCAAATAACATCCTGACATCCGTTATCAGGTAACATCCTGACATTCACCTTATGTAACAATCTCATTCTCATATTCCTCCCTTCCTTCCCCTCCCTCTTCCCCTCACGCCTCCGCCTGCAGCAACGCAGTTGTCTGTTGACCGTGGGCAAGGAGGCAAGGGGAGCAGCAGTGAAGCTGTGGGACCTGGACAAGGCTGCTGCTTCAGGTGCTTCAGGTGCAGCAGCAGCGGAGGGAGGTGCACTGGCGCTTCTAAAGACCTATAACATCTTCTCAGACGCCTTTCCTGCTGCACAGGTGAGTAAGATTGATCATGTTGACTGGGTGATATGTTGAATGTGCGACTGTGTTGAGTGTTGGAGAGGAGAGGTGCACTTGCTCTTCTACGGACCTATAACATCTTCTCAGACGCCTTTTCTGCTGCACAGGTGAGAAAGATTGATCATGTTGACTGGGTGATATGTTGAATGTGCGACTGTGTTGAGTGTTGGAGAGGAGAGGTGCACTTGCTCTTCTACGGACCTATAACATCTTCTCAGACGCCTTTCCTGCTGCACGGGTGAGTAAGATTGATCATGTTGACTGGGTGATATGTTGAATGTGCGACTGTGTTGAGTGTTGGAGAGGAGAGGTGCACTTGCTCTTCTACGGACCTATAACATCTTCTCAGACGCCTTTCCTGCTGCACGGGTGAGTAAGATTGATCATGTTGACTGGGTGATATGTTGAATGTGCGACTGTGTTGAGTGTTGGAGAGGAGAGGTGCACTTGCTCTTCTACGGACCTATAACATCTTCTCAGACGCCTTTCCTGCTGCACGGGTGCGTGAGTAAGTGAGTGTAAGAATGTTGATTGGGAGGGAGATACACCTGTTCTTGCGCGGACCTATAACATCTTCTCAGAGGCCTTTCCTGCTGCACAGGTGAGTGAGCGAGCGTGTGGTGGTCATGCCTAACGGACGCCTTTCCTGCCCTGGGACCTGCCCTGGGACCTGCCCTGGGACCTGCCCTGGGACCTGCCCTGGGACCTGCCCTGGGACCTGCCCTGGGACCTGACCTGGGACCTGCCCTGGGACCTGCCCTGGGACCTGCCCTGGGACCTGCCCTGGGACCTGCCCTGGGACCTGCCCTGGGAATCTTCAATAAAATGAAGCAGTTTCACGTTTCCCCATTCCCCATGCGTGCAGATCACAGCCTGTGCCACTCGCGAGGCGCCACAGCTAGGCTACCTCCTGTCTTCCCTTCCTGTCCTTCCCCCTTTCCTACCCCCTGTTCCTTTCCCTGACCGTCCCCTGCCCCCCCTCCCCTCCTTCCCGTTCCTCATGCGTGCATTGAGACGTCTCAAAAACACCCTCATTCCTCATGCGTGCAGATCACAGCCTGTGCCATCCGCGAGGCGCCACAGTTAGGCTACCTCCTGGCCGTTGGATTGGCCACAGGAGCCGTTGATGTGCTCCTGGCAGACTCGTCCATGCGGATCAAACGGCTGAGAATCCCTCCCAACAGCAGCAGCCAGGGGCAAGGGGGGGCAGGGGGAGTGGGCGGAGTGGGGGGAGAAGGCGGAAGAGAGGGGGCAGGGGAAGGTGGAGGGGGAGGGGGAGGAGATGCGTTGGGTGTTGGGGAAGGGAGAGGAGGTATAGCAGCAGGAGGAGCGGCAGCAGGAGCAGGAGCAGGAGTAAAGAGCGATCACTCAGGCCCTTTTGAGAATTCTCAAAAGTCAGGCCCTTCCATCTCTGCTTCTGCTTCTGCTTCTGCTTCTGCCTTGGCTTCAACTGCTGGAGCTCTCCCCCCCGTTGCAGTCACAGGGCTGGGGTTCAGGATCCTGGATTCGGGCCCACAGCTCTTTATAGTCACGGGCGAGACAGTCACACTGTACACTCTTCCCAGTGGCATGTTTGGGGCTGCAGCGGAGGGAGGGTGGGCAGGGAAGGGAGGTGGAGGAGGAGGAGGGGGAGGAGGGTGGGGGGTTGTGCTTGAAGAGAGAGGAGGGGATTTGTTCTGCTCTGCCATGACTGATACTCAAGTGAGCGCGAGTGAGAGCGAGTGAGCGTGAGTGAGGGTGAAGGTGAGTGAGGGAGCGGGAGCAGGAGTGAGTGTGCGTGAGTGAGGGTGAGTGAGCATGAGTAAGTGCTGAGTGAGGGTGAGTGAGGGTGAGTGAGCATAAGTGGAGGCGAGTGAGTGTGGGTGAGCATGAGTGAGGTTCATCCCTGCTCCCTGCCGACTCCCCGCCTTCTCTTCTCTCACTTGCATTGCATCCCCTCTCACCCTCTTCCCACCAGGACCTGATGGTGGAGCGCCCAGTGGCCTTCTCCCTTATCCCTCTCTTATCCCACTCGTATCCCTCTCTCCCTCGCTCTCGTTCCCACCCTCACTCTCAGTCATCCCTTCCTTCTCTCCCCCTCTCAGGACCTGGTGGTGGCGCGTCCAGAAGCCTTCTACTGCTTCAGCGAGGATGGGCCGGGGGCGTGCTTTGGTCCGGTCCGGCCCCTCCCCCCCTGCCTCTGCCTCTTCCACGCCTCATCAATCCTCTCTCTCCCAAGCGGTCCATGTATTAGATCCTCTCCCTCTCTCATTCATCTCCTCCCTCTCTCCCTCTCCCATCAGGACCTGGTGGTGGCGCGTCCAGCAGCCTTTTCTTGGTTCAACGAGGATGGCCCGGGGGCGTGCTTTGAACTAATCCTTATTTCTCTCCCCAGTATCCGTTGCACACGCACACACACTCTCTCTCCTTTCCCCCTTTACCCCTCTCAGGACCTGGTGGTGGCGCGTCCAGAGGCGTTCTACTGGTTCAACGAGGATGGCCCGGGGGCGTGCTTTGGGCTGGACGGCCCCAAGCACCGCCTCGCCTGCCTGCGAGGCTACCTGCTCTGCCTGCACTCGCCGCCCTCCCCTGCTCCCACCGCTGCTGCCTCTGCTGCTGCTGGCCCGGCAACAACCGGTAGTGGTGGCGGCAGCGGTGGCAGCGGCGGTGGTGGTGGCGGCAGTGGGGAGTCTCGAAAGCAGCAGCAGCAGCAGCAGCAGCAGCAGCAGCAGCAGCAGCAGCAACACCATCAGAAAATGGTGCTGTCAGTGTATGACACACGCAACAAGCTGGTGGTGCATTCTGCGCCGCTCACTCCCGCCGCCTCTCTCCTCGCACCCCTGCTGCTGCTGTGCGAAGGGGGAGCTGTGGTGCTGCTCTCCCTGCACCGGCGAGGAGATGGGGGAGCAGGAGGAGATGCAGGAGGGGTCTCAGCAGCAGGGGTTTCAGGAGGAGGGGCTTCAGCAGGGGGAGGAGGCGGCGGAGGCGTAACGGGTGGAGGGGCAGGAGGAGCAGCAGGAGGAGTGGGTGCAGGGCGTGTGGAGGCGAGGGGGCTGCTGCTGGTGGAGAGGGACATGGCGTGGAAGCTGGAGGCCCTTTTTCGAAAGGGCTTGTATTTGAGTGCACTGGACCTCGTGGTGTCTCAGGGAGGCGATGCTGCTGCGACTGCTGAAGTGCTCAGAAGATACGGGGATCATTTGTATGCCAAGCAGGTGAGAAACGGGTGGGATATGGGGTGTAGATGGGTGTGAATTTGGTGCCTGCTAGTGGAGTGCGTATTGAGTGGAGGCGAGGGGGCTGCTGCTGGTGGAGAGGGACATGTCATGGAAGCTGGAGGCAATCTTTCGCAAAGGCTTGTATTTGAGTGGAGGGGAGGCGAGGGGGCTGCTGGCTGCTGGTGGAGAGAGGGACATGGCATGGAAGCTGGAGGCTCTGTTCCGAAAAGGGCTCTACTCCAGTGCACTGGACCTCGTGGTGTCTCAGGGAGGCGATGCTGCTGCCACGGCTGAAGTTTTGAGACGATATGGCGATCATCTGTATGCAAAACAGGTGCGTGAGGTCTAGGTGTGAATGGGTGTGGATGGGTGATTTTCAGGGGTTCAATTCTGCTCTGAACGGGCCTGCACTGAGGCAGTTTGCGCGTGGGGTGGAGGCGGGGGGGCAGTGCGGGTGGAAGCGAGGGCGTTGCTGCTGGTGGAGAGGGACATGGCGTGGAAGCTGGAGGCGCTCTTTCGAAAGGGGCTGTACTCCAGTGCACTGGACCTCGTGGTGTCTCAAGGAGGAAACGCTGTTGCCACGGCTGAAGTGCTCAGAAGATACGGAGACCATTTGTTTGCAAAGCAGGTGGGGCATGGGTACAAATGGGTGTGAATGGGTGCTTTTTGGGGGGTTTTTCAGGAAGGGGCTGTACTCCAGTGCACTGGACCTCGTGGTGTCTCAGGGAGGAAACGCTGTTGCCACGGCTGAAGTGCTCAGAAGATACGGAGACCATTTGTATGCAAAGCAGGTGGGGTATGGGTACAAATGGGTGTGAATGGGTGCTTTTTGGGGGGTTTTTCAGGAAGGGGCTGTACTCCAGTGCACTGGACCTCGTGGTGTCTCAAGGGGGTGACGCTGTTGCCACGGCTGAAGTGCTCAGAAGATACGGAGACCATTTGTTTGCAAAGCAGGTGGGGCATGGGTACAAATGGGTGTGAATGGGTCCTTTTTGGGGGTTTTTTCAGGAAGGGGCTGTACTCCAGTGCACTGGACCTCGTGGTGTCTCAAGGGGGTGACGCTGTTGCCACGGCGGAAGTGCTCAGAAGATGCGGGAACCATTTGTTCGCAAAGCAGGTGGGGCATGGGTGTGAATGGGTGTGAATGGGTGCATGCTATGGTAGGGGCTCTGTTTTGGAAGAGTTTGTAAGCAAGTGCGCTTGTACTTGGGCAGGTGCAGCCGTCGCCGTCATACGTGATTCAGCGCTACCTGCGCGCCCAGCGGTTGACCCTGCTCATCCTCCTGTCCTCTCCCTGTCCCTGCACAACAGGACTATGAAGAAGCAATGGGCCAATACGAGCGCACGTTCGGGCAGGTGGAGCCGTCCTCCCCACCCCCCCCCTTTACTAACACTATCCCCCTCCCCTCCTCCCCTTTCCCCCAGTAGGACCATGAGGAGGCAATGGGCCAGTACAAGCGCACCATTGGGCAGACGTCGCCGTCATACGTGATTCAGCGCCACTCCCCCTCCCCCCTTTTTCCTTAAACAGGACTATGAGGAGGCAATGGGCCAGTACGAGCGCACCATTGGGCAGGTGGAGCCTTCATACGCGATTCAGCGCTACCTGCACGCACGCCCTCAGAAATACAGTATTCCCTTCCCTCCCCGCCTGCACACTCACGTTAGGACTATGAGGAGGCAATGGGCCAATACGAGAGGACCATCCGGCCGGTGGAGCCGTCATACGTGATTCAGCGCTACCTGCACGCACGCCCTCAGAAATACAGTATTCCCTTCCCTCCCCGCCTGCACACTCACGTTAGGACTATGAGGAGGCAATGGGCCAATACGAGAGGACCATCGGGCAGGTGAAGCCGTCATATGTGATTCAGCGCTACCTGCAGGGCCACAGGAACACAGTATCCCCTTTTCCCTCCCCGCCTGCACACTCACTTCAGGACTACGAGGAAGCAATGAGGCAGTATGAGCGCACAATCGGGCAGGTGGAGCCGTCATACGTGATTCAGCGCTACCTGCACGCCCACAGGAACACAGTATCCCCTTTTTCCTCCCCGCCTGCACACTCACTTCAGGACTACGAGGAAGCAATGGGGCAGTATGAGCGCACGATCGGGCAGGTGGAGCCGTCGTACGTGATTCAGCGCTACCTGCACGCCCAGCGGCTGAGCCTGCTGGCCCGGTACTTGGAGCGGCTGCACGATAAGGGCGTGGCTACGCCGGATCACACCACTCTGCTTATCAACTGCTTCTCACGCCTCAAGGTGAGTGGATTTTGTGTGTGTGTGTGTGTGTGTGTGTGTGTGTGTGTGTGTGTGTGTGTGTGTGTGTGTGTGTGAGTGTGTGTGTGTGTGAGTGTGTGTGTGTGTGTGTGTGTGTGTGTGTGTGTGTGTGTGTGTGTGTGTGTGTACGTGCGTGCGTGCGTGCGTGCGTGCGTGCGACAACTGCCTCCAATACAACGAGACGAGAAGGCCGTGGCTACGTCGGGGCCACTCTGCTTATCAACTGCTACTCACGCCGCCTTAAGGTGAGTGGATTTTGTGTGCGTGTGTGCGTGCGTGCGTGCGTGCGTGCGTGCGTGCGTGCGTGCGTGTGTGCCTGCGTGCGTGCGTGTGTGAACTGCCTCCAATACAACGAGACGAGAAGGCCGTGGTTACGTACGGGGCCACACCGCCCTGCTTATCAACTGCTACTCCCACCTTGTGTAATGAGTCTGCTTTTGAGTTGTCTCAAAAGCATGCTTGTCAAACAACTGCTTCTCCCACCTCGTGTAATGAGTCTGCTTTTGAGTCGACTCAAAAGCATGCTTATCCATCAACTGCTACTCCCACATCAAATGGCAAATGGATCCATTCAAGTGGATTGTTGTATGGGTGCAAGCGGGTCACACCCATGGTGACTTTTGAGTCGACTCAAAAGCCATTCAAGTGGATTGTTGTATGGGTGCAAGCGGGTCACACCCATGGTGACTTTTGAGTCGACTCAAAAGCCATTCAAGTGGATTGTTGTATGGGTGCAAGCGGGTCACACCCATGGTGACTTTTGAGTCGACTCAAAACCCATTCAAGTGGATTGTTGTATGGGTGCAAGCGGGTCACACCCATGGTGACTTTTGAGTCGACTCAAAAGCCATTCAAGTGGATTGTTGTATGGGTACAAGCGGTTCACTTCACACCCATTTTCACCTTTCTCGCATACCCGCGGACCACCGTTCTCTCATCCCCACCGTTCTCTCATCCCCACCGTTCTCATTCACACATACTGCATTCCTGCGCATCCCTCTGCACCCATTTGCACCGTTCTCTCATCCCCGCCCACCAGGATGTTGCTAAACTGGATGCTTTTGTCCGGGCCGGCTTCGATTCCCCATCCTCCATCGAACCACCAACCACAGCCACACCCAAGCCTTCATCTGCCCCCTCCTCTTCCTCCGCTCTCCCTCACTCCCTCACCCTCTCACTCCCTCACACCTCCTCCTCTCCCTCTCTCCCGTACGATGCCGACACAGTGATCCAAGTCTGCTGCTCCGCAGGGTATTACAACCAAGCTCTTTTCGTCGCTCAGCGCGCCGCTAAACATTCCGCTTACTTAAAAATCCTCGTGGAGGATCTACACCGCTACGCCGACGCCCTTGCCTTCATTTCTGCCCTCGCCGACCGGGCGAAGATTGTTTCGGCTGCCCGGGAATACGGGCCGGTGCTGGCGGCTCACCTGCCCGAGGAAACTATTTCTCTGTTCTTGGAGCTCTGCACGGGATTCGGTAGCAGCAGAGATGGAGGGGGGATGGGAGCCGGGGCTGTCTCAACAGGTGGGGAAGGATCAGGGGGAACTGGAGCAGGCCCCTCCAGGTTTAGGGATAACAGAGAGTCTGCCTCTCCTCGACCCAGCCCTGGTGCCTCTTCAGGTGCTTCTTCAGGTGCTGCTGCTGCTGCTGATGCAGCTGCAGGCACAGGAGCAGCAGCAGCAACACCAAGAGGAGGAGGAGCAGCAGTTGCCCCGGTTACCATCCCCCCTCGTTCTTCCAGCTTTCGAAAGTCACTCGTTTCCGGCTCGGGCAGGCTCATGGGCAGCCCGGGCAGTTCGGGCAGCAGCAGCGCCGGCACGAAAATTCGCATCATGGACCCCGGGCAGCAGCAAAAATACCTGTCACCAATGGAGCTAGCCCCGGTGTTTGTGGACCAACCACGTTGCCTGATGAAGTTCCTAGAAGCCTATGTAGACCGAGTTATAGACTCCCCGTGGCATAAAGACGCTCTGAACTCGCTCCTCGAGTTATACCTTTGTTATGAGACCTCGGCCGTCCTCCCATCCTCCTCCTCCCTCCCGTCGGATTTGCTTTCCTCACCCTCTGACTCTGAACTTCCAAGTTTTGAGTCAGTTTTGAAAGCTGCCGCTGACGTCGCTGCCAGTGCTGCTAATTCTGCTTGCAACGATGGCATGGGCAGCTCGATTCTTTCAGGGGATTCTGCCCGGACAGACCCTGTGCGGTGGGCAGAACGAAGGATGCTTCTCGGGCAGCAAAAAGAGAGAGAAGCAGCAGCAGCAGCAACAGCAGCAGCAGTACTGCTACCACCTCCTATTTCGTCCCCCCTTCTCCCACCTCCCTCACTTCTCCTCCTGCTACTGCTGCAGCTGCTGTTGCTGGAATAGGAGGAACAAGAGCGAGTGGAGAGGGGGGTGGTGAAAGACTAGTTATTGTGTCGACCAGAAGTGCAGAGGGCAATGATCGGGCGGCTTGTTTGGCAAAGGCGGGTGCATTGCTGCGAGCCTATTGGCAGCAGCAGTCGGCTCCTCGTTACGACGCTGACCTGGCACTGCTGACGTGTCAGGTGAGTGAGTACATTCTTTTGTGTGTTACATTCAGTGTTTGCAAGCTCGTCTCCTCTCTTTTGTTTTTTTCCACATGGAACTTTCAAAAGTGATTCCAGTATTGCGTTTATGTGTTGGATGTAAGATTTTTTAACCGCATCCCCTTTGTTCCCGCCTCCGCCTTCCCGCTCCTCTCCTCCCCTGTCTTCTCTCCTCCCCTGTCTTCTCCCTCACCCGTTCCCTCGCTTCCCCGCTCGTTTCTCCTTTCCCCCTCCCAGGTACGTGGTTTCAGGGATGGGCTTCTGTTTCTGTATGAGAGAATGCGGCTGTTCAAAGAAGCCCTGGCGATGCACAGCCTTCACCCCCCTCCATCCCCTACTGCCCCCTGCTTCCCTGGTGCACGGCTTTAGAGACGGGCTCCTCTTTCTCTGCGAGAGAATGCGGCTGTTCAAAGAGGCCCTGGCGATGCACATGCGGGAGGGCGACAGCAAGGGGCTCATTGCTGCCTGCAAGCGACTGGGGGAAGCTGATGCTCCCTCCTCTCCTCCCATCCCCTCTCCATCCCCTCGCAGGTGCATGGCTTCAGAGACGGGTTACTATTTCTGTATGAACGAATGCGGCTGTTTAAAGAGGCCCTGGCGATGCACATGAGGGAGGGCGACAGCAAGGGGCTGATTGCTGCCTGCAAGCGGCTGGGGGATGCAGGGAGAGGGGGGGACCCCAGTGTGTGGGCGGACGTTGTGAGGTACCTGGGGGAACGGGGGGAGGCATGCGGGGAGGAGGTGGCGGAGGTGTTGAGTGCGGTGGAGAGTGGTAACCTGCTGCCGCCGCTGCTGGTGTTGCAGGTGAGATGATTGCTGGTGGTTGCTTTGGCGGGTTTGCACTGGAAAATGTTGGGACTCTCTCTCTCTCTGAACCCACACATCATGGTGGGGGAGATTTTAGACGTCTCAAAGCACTTCTTTTATCATGTTTGAGTGCTTTATCGAGTGGGGCTATGTGTTGCTGCACTGCTATGTGTTGTGGTGGCACTTGCACATGCAAATCTTGAGGCGCCTCAAAAACCCTCCACACCAGGCTCTCTCTCTGAAGCCACACATCATGGTGGGGGAGATGCGGGACCATGTGTCACAGCACTTGCACGTGCATATCTTCTCCCCCCTTTGAGAATTCTCAAAAGTCACTTGCACGTGCATATCCTCTCCCCCCTTTCTCCTCGCTATTCCTTCTCCTCCCTCGCCCCCCATTGGCTTTGCGTGTAATGAGTTGTGTTTTGAGTCGACTCAAAACGCAAATCTTCTCCCCCTTTCTCTTTGCTGTTCCTTCTCCTCCTCCCTCACCCCCCTCTGGCTGTGCTGCTAACCAGACTCTCTCGCACAACCCACACATCACGGTGGGGGAGGTGCGGGACTATGTGTCCCGGCACTTGCAGCAGGAGACAGCAGTCATTGAGGAGGACCGGCGAGCGATTGAGAAATACCAGGTGGGGAGGAGGAGTGGGAGGTGGTGGGGAGGGGTGGGAGCAGGTGAGGATGGGTGCAAGCAGGTGAGGATGGCAGATGATGGGGGTGCACACACATACACACATACTACAACCCACACATCAAGGTGGGGAAGGTACGGGACCCCACACATCACGGTGGGGGAGGTACGGGACTATGTGTCCCGGCACTTGCAGCAGGAGGCTGCCATTATCTAGGAGGACAGGCGGGCGATTGAGAAATACCAGGTGTGGATGGGTGGAGGCATGTGGGGATGGATGGAAGCAGGTGATAGATGCACACACACACACCCGTACAGGGATGTGGATAGGGAGTAGCATGAGTTGTGACACTTGCAGCAGGAGACGGCCATTATTGAGGAGGACTGGCAGGCGATTGACAAGTACCAGGTGGGGAGGAGTCGGAGAAGGTGAGGAGTGGGAGCAGGTGGGGATGGTTGGCAGCAGATGGGGATGGGTGGCAGCAGGTAAGGATGGGCCAGTGCAACTCCCTGCTTGATCTCCTCGAGGCGCCTCAAATTTCCCAAAGGAGCTTCACCAGCTCAGCTCCCCACTGCTCCTCCCGCCGTGCTCACTGCAACTCGCTGCTCAGCCGCTCTGTCTGTCCCTTATACCTCCCTGATATCCACCCCTCCCAACGCAGCACGAGACTGGCAAGTACAGGAAGGAGCTGCACCAGCTTCTGACCTCGTAAAAGCCAAAACACACACACACACACACACACACACAAAACATAACAAAACAGCTTCTCACCGAACCTCTCGTCTTCCAGTCCTCCCGCTGTGCCGAGTGCAACTCACCAATCAACCTTGCTGAACCTCTCCCCTCTCTCTCCTCCTCTCTCCGTCTCTCTCCCCTCTCTCACACCCTGTTTGTGCCCACTTACCCCAACAGCACGAAACGGACAAGTACAGGAAAGAGCTGCTCCAGCTTCTGACCGAACCTCTTGTCTTCCAGTCCTCCCGCCGTGCTGAGTGCAACTCGCTACTCGATTTCACAGATCCTCTCCCCGCTCTTTCCATCTCTCACCCTCCTTTTGTATACCCTGCCTATGACCCCAACAGCACGAGACGGACAAGTATAGAGAAGAGCTGCACAAGCTTCTGACCGAACCACTCGTGTTCCAGTCATCCCGCTGTGCCGAGTGCAACTCGCCGCTCGATATCCCCGCCGTCCACTTCTTTTGTCTGCATGCGTTCCACCTGCGCTGCCTCGCCGACCCAACCACGGCTGTAGCAGCCGCTACAGCTGCCGCTGCCGCCTCCCTTGCAGGTGACATGGGGGGGGTGATTGGGGGTGGAGGGGTGATGGGAGGAGGTGTGGGAGGGGGTGGGTATGGCGGGGCAAGAGCAGGGGGGTATGGAGGAGGGTTGGGAGCGGTAGGTGGAGAGGGAACGGGAGGAGAGGGAGAGGACGGAGAGGAAGGGGGGATGGAGTGTCCCAAGTGTGCGGCGTCGTACCGGGTGGTGAGGGAGATGCGGGTGGGATTGAGGCAGAGTGCGGCGGACCATGATAGATTTTTTCAGGAGCTGCATGACGCCCGCGACGGCTTTGGCGTCGTCGCTCACTACTTTGGCCGCGGGCTGGTCGGCGCTGGAGGAAGCTGCACGGAAGGCGCCTCGTAGTGCGAGTTTGATTTTTTTTATTTCCAAGAGGAAAATGGAGGGCTTTGGCAGCAAAACCAGTCCAGAGGGTGCGTTTGGGGTCATGTCAGTGTGACCTGGGTGTTCCATATCAAGGTCTTCAAGAGGTTACCAACAGGCGTGATACATGTGCGATTTCGAATTTTTTCTTAGTCAAAAGTCTCTTGAATGGGTAGGAAATCGTATTTCATACGTTCCAGTCATTTTCCCGACTTACGCTCACCAGCAAGATGGTGAGCAAAACCCGGGAATATTCAAGTTAGGTGTGGAGGTCGGGCTTGGGTGTACAATATTCAATATTTAGTGGAGCGGGCATCCCCTCTGACTGGGCACTGTATGAAAGAGGACACGGATCTCTCTTCAGGCGACAGGGATCTGTCATGATGACTTGGCGACAGAAAAGCGTCGTAAGAAGTCGCTCTCAACTCGCAATGAGCGACTGTGCGATTGGATAAGGAGATCTTCCAGGTCGCGTAAAGTCGTGCCATCTCACGCGCGAAAGACTTTCGGTGGCCGAGGGAAATGCGGCGACGTGATATTTCTCGTTTTAGCACGAGCCCTCACCCTGTGACCACGCGCTCCGTTCAGGGGCTCCTCAAGTCCACAGATTACTCGTGTGCTGGCAGCCTCTCCGCACGTCGCGCTAGCGAGGAAATTTTACGTGTGTTGCTCTTTGCGCCACGCCGACAGGTAAAAACCGTTCGGCCAATACGGAGGGACGGAATCTTTTGGGGGAAGCATCTTCCGACGGATCTCCCTGGACCTCGCCCCCTCCTAGCACAACGCGGTTCCATTCATGAGTGTTCCAGACCGTTCACTGAATCTATCCTGCTGCTATGAGCACCACAAAGATGTTGGGCCTCACGTAACTTTTGTCTTCTGCCCTATCCGTAAGGAAGTCCAATCATGCACAAAACAAAAACAAGACACAGAACACATGCGAACAAAAGTACCGCAGTCCAACGAAACTAACGAATCAGTTACTGCAGGAGCCTTTTTCGCCTCTAGCTCGCCCACGTCACGTCACGACATGCCTCTACCCTCCGCCCAACCTCCCTCTGCCCGTGCCTGCCCATCGCCGCCATTCCAATCTGCCCCGTACTCAAATCTGCCCTCGTCGCACCTCTAATCTGCCCCTGCCCGGCTTCCTCCCCTGTTCTTGAAATTTGCCTCGATACGCTCAACCAGGTTCCATCCATGGCCAATGTCGTTCGTTCACCATCGAGCCTTTTAAAAAGGGCACTGTACCGTATTGTACCTTCGTAGGTCTGTGTTCCCCTTGCGATTCCTCTAGAAGCTCATTTAGCTTTTTGCGGCTCTGTTTGGTGGGGGGTACGGAGCGGTGGGTTATTTAGTAAAGAGCCCGCAGCGAATGTTGAATTCCATTAGAGATTTAACTCTTAGAGCAGTGCCACTGCAAAGACTTGCAGTGGCAGGTGCTCCAGAGTCTCCTCTCGCTGTGTCGCTGCATCTACTTCATCCCTCGCGTCCCTAAATTCCGCACTCCCGCGACTTGTCACTAACAGCTTCAAGCAAAACCTCCCAACAGCCTTCCAAGGATCTTCTGGCGGTATGGATAACACTCGCACCCTGCTCCTGCGGCGTCAATCTACCCCGCACGCTTTCGTCCATTCCGGCACTTCCTTGATTCCGTCTTCCGAGAAACGCGCGTCTCAGCACCACCGATCATCGGCGAATTCGCAGCGGAGCCTGCGCCTTGTCCAATCCTCCGGAGTTGCGGCTTTCCCCCGATCTGTGTCCTCTCCCGCCGTTGCTCCGCTCCGGCGATCTCTGTCTTCCCCCGCACCCGACGCCATGACTTCCGCGGCCTGCGGGTTCTCCTCCGGAGTCTCCGCAGCCTCTGGAGTCCTGGGACTTTCGCCCCTTTCGCCGTTAGATCGCTGCGCGGCTCGCAATAAGAACGATACCGTTCTCAACAGCTTTCGGAGGCGTAGCCAAGTCAGAGTCAACCCGGTCCTCGCGGAAAAGCGGAGGAGCGTTACGGCGTCGGTCAAGCGATCCACCACAGCGGCTGCATCCCAGCGTGATGCGTCTTTTGCGGAGCTTATTGACTGTAGCCGAGTCGTAACCCCTTCGTCCAGCGCGCTAGATTCGGCTAGCGCTCCCCCTCCGGCCGTTTCTCCTCCTCGCACCGAAGCCGTCGCGAAGCTTCCGTCGCCTAAGATGGACCGTCGCACGCTTCTGGGACTCGGTCTTGCGACGCTCGCTGCGACGGGAGCCGCGGAGTTAGGATTAGTCGACGCGGCCTTGGCTAAGACCGTAGAGCCTCCTAAGAAGCAGCCGATGTGGTTCTTAGGCGACGCGGCAGGGGGTGTGGACGGGGAAGGGGGGTTACTGGGTAAGAACCCAGCGGGAGCGAGTAAATCGCGCGTGTATGACGCTACAACGGTTGGCGAGCCGGCTCTCGTCGGGGATAAGACGAAGGCGTGGGAGAGGTTGCTGGCGGCGAAGGTGGTTTACCTGGGCGAAGCGGAGGTTGTTCGCGATCCCACGGATAAGGTGCGAAAGCGGATGTGTTAGCAGTGTTATGTTTTAGTTGACTCTCGCACTCCCGCCGCTGCATTTCATGAATTCTTGAATCCGTCGGTGGATTTTTGTTAAGATGTCTCATCCACGTCAATTGCCCCAGCAGCTCCAGACCCAGGCCCCTCATCCCCTTTCTCTTCCGTTTCCGTCCGTCTCGCGTTCCCATCGTCCCGGTCTCTCTCTCTCTCGCGTTTCTTCGCCATCCCGCAAACCAGCCGCTCTTCGCGTCGCCCCCACAGCCCCCACGGTCCCCGCTCCCGCTTCGTAATCTGTTTCGATCCGATTTGATTGGATTCTTGTCCATTCTCCGATTTTTTTTTCTCCATCCTCTCAGGTCGTGGCACTCGAGATTTTGCGCAAGCTGCGCGACGAGTCGTTCGCCGCGGGTCGCCCAGTCACTCTCGCGCTCTCCGCTTTCCCGCGCTCCATGCAACCGCTGCTCGACAAGTTCATCGGAGGAAGGTAGGCATGTTGTGCCCTCTTTTTTTTCCCTTCATCGCGCTTTTCTTTCTCACCTTATTTTCGACCAAGTGCAAACCTCAACGTACTCCAATTTTTATTCGCTGCTGGTTTTTTTTGGGGCAGGCTTCCCGAGGATGAGCTCCAGGTGGCAGTCAACTACTGGCCCAAGGGCCGCTTCCAGGAAATGTTACCACTCCTTCGCTACTGTCGCGAAGCAGGAATTCGCCTGTTCGCGTGCGGCGTGCCCCCCAAGGTGCTTCGCACAGTGCAAGCCGGTGGCATTCAAGCTCTCTCCCCGTCGGACCGCAAAAAGTACGCGCCGCCTCTTGGAGGCGGTTCGGCCGCCTTCCTGCGGCCCGACAGCACCTCTGCCGTCCCCTCGTACGGCACCGCCCCGACCGGCGGCTCGTCGGCACTAGCAGGCGGCGGCATCAGCAGCATCAGCGGCGGCAACGGCGGGCTGCTGGGAATCGAACCCATCGCGAACGCCGCCGAGCCTCTTGTCTCCCGAACCTCCTCCCGAGCCTCGTTCCCGTTCGGCCCGGGCCCGTACTGGTTCGCGCAGGCGCGTGTGGTAGAAGATCACGCTATGGCTGGCGCGATTTCGCAAGCCATGTCAGAAGGCGGGAAGATCGGGCTTCTTGTCGTTCTCACCGGCGCGTCGCACGTGCGATTCGGAGTTAACGGTCGCGGCGTGCCGTCGCGCGTCGCGGATTGGCTGCGCGCGTCGCCGGCGTCGCAGGCCGTCGTGCTGCTGAACCCGGAGCGGCAGCGCGCGCGGCTCGAGTCGGATTTCCCCGAGGCGGATTTCTTCTGGTACTCGGGCAGCTGGGCGTGCACGCGCAACTGCTTCGACCGCGCGGAGATCGCGCGCGTGATGGGCGCGGCTGGGCGCACCCCCGACGCGCTTCCGCGCGACCTGCAAGTCGGGATCGAGCGCGGATTAATCTCCCCCGACACGCTCCAGTCGTTCTTCGAGCTCGAGAACAACCCGCTAGTCGCGGAAGCGACGAAGCGCTTCCAGGGATTGCGAGAACGGTTTTACGCGGATCCGCGATTCCTGCAGCGGCTGTGCACGGAGGAGGCGATTAGCATTGCCACGTCACTCGCCGCCCAGTTTCAGAAGCGCGGAGATCGGTTCTGGTCGGAGCTCGAATATGTTTCAGCGGATATTCTTAGGGGAACGGTGGTGAACTTTTTTTCTGTTTGGCTGCCCGCGCCGCGCCTCTCCTTCAGGGATGCAGCTGGGCCAGCTGCGCAGGCGGCCGGGGGGGCAGCTGGGGAAAAGCTTTTTGGCGGGCTGACCGCGTGGATTTCCACGCTGCCCCACAATGCGTTCCAGATGGCCGGGCCGGGGCAGAATTTCGGCCTTGCGGAGCGAATCGGAACGGTTGTGGTGGCGGGAACGAAACTCTTTTCGGTCGGGTTCGTTTCGAGTTTGGCGACGCTGTCGTTGACGAATTTCCTGGCGGACATGAAAAACAAGCTGCCCGCGAAAACAACCGAGCACGCAGCCAACGGGCAGGTTTCCACAGAAGCAGAAACTGGAGTGGCAGGGGCGGTGGGAGGGGCAGTGGCAGGTTCGGGAACTGCAGCAGCAGCAACTGCCGGGGAAACAGCCGCCAATGGCAGCGGATCTACAGTGGCGAGATCTCCTGTGTTCAAAACAGCATTGGTGTACGGCGCGTTCCTGTCCACGTCAGCGAATCTGCGGTACCAGGCGATTGCGGGGATTGTGGAGCACTGGATCGCCGACTACTACCTGGCGTCCAATCCCGTCGCAGGGACGGCTGTGTCGTTTCTAGCGCGCACTGCGAATTCCTACTGGGGCACCTCGGTACGCTGCATATGTTCTGTCGTTCTCCTCTGTCGCTCTCCCCTTCTCTTCTCCCCTTCCCTCCGTCTCTCCTCCCTCCTCTCCCCTTCACACAATGCATGGATCATACTTGGTTTGCATGCCTGCCTACCTTCTCCTCCCTCCCTCCCTCCCTTCCTTTCCTGCTTCCAGCCGTGAATGCTCCCTGTCTAACGACACCTACGTCCCTCCCATCCCTCCCATCCCTCCCTCCCATTTTTCCTTCCCATCCCCCTCCCATCCCTCCCATCCCTCCCTCCCATTTTTCCTTCCCATCCCCCTCCCTAACTTCAGCAATGGGTGGATCTCGCTCGCTTCACAGGCCTGCAGCAGTCCCCCAAGCCAGCAGCTGATGCTACTGCCGCAGCTGTAGCAGCTACCGCCGCCCTGCCAGCTGGTGCTAATGCTGCTGGTAGCTCTATGGCAGTTGCCGAAATAAACAATCCAACAGCAGCAAATGCAGCAGCAACAGCAGGAGGAGCAGCAGGAACAGCAGTGGCAGCAGCAGCAGCAGCAGATGTTAGCTCCACCCCTGGTGTTTCTGCACCTTCCCTCAATTTTCCTTCCCAAGGCTCCCTGCCTTCACTCGTCCCTGCATATGCCACCGCTTATGCCAGTGCTGCAGATCTCTCCTTTGCTGCTCCTAACGGAGCAGCCTCTAACGAGTTCCCTTATGCTGCTCAAACAGCTTCAGACACAGCTTCGTCGTCCTATGCTGCTGCCGCACCTGCGTCTGCTTCTGCTGATGTTGCTGGATCTTCTGCAGGTGCCACTGCTGCCGCTGTCTCT
This sequence comes from Closterium sp. Yama58-4, assembly GCA_947470075.1. Lineage (NCBI taxonomy): Eukaryota > Viridiplantae > Streptophyta > Zygnematophyceae > Desmidiales > Closteriaceae > Closterium > Closterium sp. Yama58-4. Next base: position 45,455 of record CANIUD010000397.1, on the reverse strand, counting down.
CCTGCAGATGAGTTTGCAGCAGCAGTGATGAGCACAGCAGCTGCTGCTGCACACAGCAGGAGCAGCGTAGATGCTGATGAGGCAGGTGCAGCAGCAGTACTGACAGCAGATGTAGCAGATGTTGCAGAGTTAGCTGCAGTGAAACCGCCAGCAGCGGATGGAGCGGCAGTTATGGCAGCAGATGTAGCAGATGTTGCAGAGTTAGCTGCAGTGAAACCACCAGCGGGGGATGTAGTGGCAGTTGTGGAGTTCGGAGAGGAGGCTGTAGCAGCCGTGCAGGCAGGCGCTCGTCTTGTTCCGGTGGAGGTGTTATCTGACAGGGACGTTCTCAACTACCACAGCAGCAGCAGCAGCAGCAGCACAGCTAGAGTATCAGTGGTGGGCGGGGCTCGTCTTGTTCCGGTGGAGGTGCTATCTGATCGGGTCGTTCTCAATTACCACAGTCAGCAACAGCAACAGCACAACTAGAGCATCAGCGGTTGCAGGAGCAGCATTGTCATTAGTGCGTAGCTGAATGGCAGCAGCAGCACCACCACCACCACCAGCACCAACACCAGCATCCAGTCTATCTCCTTTGCACCTCATTGGCAGCTTTGGGTTGCAGAAGCAACCTATGGTGTCAAAGTTTTCTTGAGGAGCAGGAGGAGCATTGACGAGGTCCTTGCGCGTCTGCCTTGGGCAGTTTGTTTCTGGCGCGGTCGTTTATGGTTATCAGGCATCTCAGATGTACTTGCTACCGTAATTCCAAAAATAAAGAATGCTCTGAAAAGGGAAGTCCTATCTGATCCAATAACGACGCAAAAAATGGAATAACTTTGGTGGGTTGCAGTTGCAGACTTGTATTGTGAGACATAAGAATAGATGGGTGTGGGTGGGGGTGTCAAGGTCTTACCATATGATGTTTTCCCCTGTATGGGGAAAACACTGTAAAACATGCCTGAATAAATCATTACAGGGGAAAAGCTATGGAACATCCCTGAATTAAGTCGCCCACTACCTCCTCATAAGCCCCACGGTATATATTTAGGGAGCCTTATACAGTTGGGATCATGGTACGGTATTGCTTATGGTAGTGTTGTCTAGACCAGTGGTATGGATTTTAGATACTGATTTTTTCCCAGCTCTGAAATCCAGGCTTGTTCCTGAGCCTTACTGTGATTTGTCAGAGTAACCCTATTCCTTGGAAAAAAAAACCCAGAGACGTCAGAGTAATATTTTCCCCAACTCTGATGTAAATCTGACTATGGAGTTGGATGTGCCTCACAATGTGAGCTGGCTGGTGAAGTTGTCACTCCAGCTAATCAGGGCTCAAAATGCCGCCAACAAACGAACGAAATCAGGGGGGTTTTACTCTGGAAAAAAGAAGGCTAGACAACCATACATTCAAAATGCAACACGAAGTAGCATGCAGAAGAGCTTAGTCATAATCACGTGCAGGTGGGATTACAGGGGTATTTACAGTCAACAAGCACAACGCTTGGCCTTTCAAAAAACCAGTCCCCCACTGCCTCTGCCATGGTCTGTGGGGGGTTTGAGAAAGAGTGAAGAGGGGAGAATGGGGAAGATACTGGAAATTTATGTGAAAAATATGAAGAAGAAGAAAAAAAACCTTAACAAATTGAGAATGTCCAGGGAATATTTGGCAAAGGTATGGGGCCAGAGCGAACCTTGTTGTTTATTCTCGGAGCAGCGCTGCCATGCCACATGGGAGTCATGGCCTGTTACATGCATGAAGAGGGGATGGATGGATGGATGAATGAAGTGGGATGCATGGGGATTAAGACGATGGAGAGATGGGGAGATAAGATGGATTTGCAATGTTGTGTATCCAAGGCTCCTCACCATGCAGTGTGCTTGGCAGGACCCGAGGTACGCTCCACTTGCTGCAGTTCCCGGCGACTTTTGAGTCAACTCAATAATCATGTTTGAGGCGCTTAAAAAACAGTGTGCTTGGCAGGACCCGAGGTACGCTCCATCAGTTCCCGGCGATTTTTTAGTCAACTCAATATTCACCTTTGAGACGTCTCACTCCTCACCATGCAGTGCGCTCGGCAAGAGATGAGGTATGCTCCGTTTGCTGCTGTTCCAGGTTTGTAGGTGAGTGAGAAACCTGCAAACTTAGAAATCACCTTTGAGGTTGAGCCATCTCTCACTCCTCTCCTCCTCACCATGCAGTGCGCTCGGCAAGAGATGAGTATGCTCCGTTTGCTGCTGTTCCACTCGATGCTCCAGCTAGTCGCCGCCGGACAAGTGGCGCGCTGTGATTTGCCGAGAGGAGGGGCGACACCTGGGCCACCATCTCGTCCCTATAGGCTGTTGCGGCGGGGAAGGGCGCGGGAGAGGACGAGAAGGAGAGAGGGAGAGAGGGAGAGAGGGAGAGAGGGAGAGAGGGAGAGAGGGAGAGAGGGAGAGAGGGAGAGAGGGAGAGGCAAAACTTGAGATGGGGAAAGGAGAGGATAGGAGAGGTGACACCTTCCCCACTGTCTATTTTTGAGTCGACTCAAAAATCGACTTATCACACATTGCGCTACTGTGCTGCTCTGTGTATCTTCACACAACACAAGGAGAGAACCCACCAATCACTGCGCCTTACAATGGATCTTATCGAGCCGCTCCTTATCGCATCCCTGCTGCAGCGACATGCGGCACGCACGCATGCCACACTCACATTCACTGCACCTCACCATGGATCTTATCGAGTCGCTCCTTATCGCATCCCTGCATCGACATGTGGCACGCATGCCACGCCTCCTCTAGGAAGAGTGTGTAAGATGCAAAGGAGTGGGCGATCTGCGGATGGTGTGGATGGGCATTGGGCAACACAGTGCAGCAGAGAAGGGTAGGAAGATTACAGCAGGACACACGCATGCCACGCCTCTTCCAGGAAGAGTGTGAAAAATGCAAAAGAGAGGGCGATCTGCGGATGGGAGGGGGTAGGGAGACATGCAGAGAGAGTGCTTATGAGTCGACTCTGAAACCTTCTAGTGCCTTGTGGCTCGCATGCCACGCCTCGTCCAGGAGGAGTGTGTAAGATGCAAAGGAGTGGGCGATCTGCGGATGGACGGAGGGAAGGGAGATGGGGGGGTGGTGGGAAAAGGAAGGGAGATGGGGGGGGACAGCAGAGGGTGCCTATGAGTCCACTGAGAACAGTCCTCCTGCCACATGTGGCACGCATGCCATGCTTCTTCCAGGAAGAGTGTAAGACGCAAAGGAGTGGGCGACCTGCGGATGGTGTGGAAGGTGGAACAGAGAGCAACAGAGAATAGCTGAAGAATTGCAGCAGAACATGTGGCATGCAGTGCCACGCCTCTTCCAGGACGAGAGTGAAGGATGCAAAGGAGTGGGCGATCTGCGGATGGTATGGATGGGCATTGGGCATCACAGAGCAACAGAGAAGGTTGAAGGTTACAAGTTTACAAGGGCGCATGTGGCACGTATGCCATGCTTCTTTCAGGAAGAGTGTGAAGGATGCAAAGGAGTGGGCGATCTGTTGGATGGGAGAGGGTTAGACATGCAGAGAGTGATTATGCAGAGGGTTACACATGCAGAGAGTGATTATGCAGAGGGTTACACATGCAGAGAGTGATTATGCAGAGGGTTACACATGCAGAGAGTGATTATGAGTTGAAGGCTATTTTTCTGTGGATGGGAGAGTTCTCATCCGGATGGGAGAATTCTCAAAAATAACCTGCAATGCAATATCATAGACATGCAGAGGGTGCTTATGAGTTGATTCAAAACAGCCCTCCAGCGACATGCGGCACGCATGCCGCACGTTTTCTGGGAAGACTGGGGAAGATGCAGAGGAGTGGGCGAGAGGGCGAGTGCAGGTTGAAGAAGGCGTTGCTTGAGTCGGGCTGGAGAGTTTATTCGTACCTGCCAGCCATGAATCGTGGAGCGAGTTGAGAATGGAGGAGGGCGTGCGGAGGAAGGAAGGGAAAGGCGTGGATTAGAAATGCAAGAGAAGAGAGCAAGCCTTACCTGCCAGGAGTCGTAGAGCGAGTTAAGAATGACGAAGGGCGTGCAGAGTAAGGAAGAAGAGGACATGCAATAGTAGAAACGCAAGAGAAAAGAGCAAGCCTTACCTGCCTCGTGATGAAAATTAATACCTGCCAGGAGTTGTAGAGAGAGTTGAGAATGAAGGAGGGCGTGCGGAGGAAGGAAGGGAAAGGCGCGCATTAGAATTGCAAGAGAAGAGAGCAAGCCTTACCTGCCATGAATCGTAGAGCGAGTTGAGAATGAACAAGGGCGTGCGGAGGAAGGGGAGGAAGTGCTGTGGGAAGAAACACTGCCAGCTGTCGTTGGCAGGCCGAGAGGCGAGACAGTGGGGGTTCAGAGTGACGTTCTGCCGTGGGAGCGAGAGAGAGGAAGGGAGGGAAAGGACAAGGGGGAGTGGAAGGGGAGGAAGTGCTGTGGGAAGAAGCACTGCCAGCTGTCGTTGGGTGGGCGAGTCGCGAGACAGTGGGGGTTGAGAGTGACGTTCTGTTGAAAGGGGTGCGGCAGAGGAGGGTGGGGGAAAAGAAGAGAGTTATAAGGAGGAGAGGAAGGGGAGCAAGTAGAGCAAGTACTATGGGAAGAAGCACTGGCAGGTTCCTCTGGCTGGGCGTGAGGCCGGTGTGGTTTCAGTGAAAAGATCTGTAGGGAATATGGGAGAGGGGGAGGCAGAGGACGATGGAGTAAACTCAAAACTCAGAAGAAGGAGGAGAGGAAGAAGAGGAGGAAGTTCTGTGGGACGACTCAAAACTCACATGTAACACACCGGACTCACATGTAACGCGGTAACCGGACGGAACATGGTGTCCCTCAGAAAGTGCCTGCTGCCGCCCACATCCCTCGCATCCAGAAAGTAACCTCCATCCGACATGCACTTCACCACCACTCCTCCTTCCCTCCCTCCCACTCCTCCCTTCTCCCCCCCTCCCTCTTCCCCCCTTCCTCCCCCCACTCCCTCAAGCTCCTCCCCACCCTCCCTCCCCATGCGGTCAGCCAGGCTGTCGCACAGGAGGAGGGCAGCCAGGCCGCCAGCCGAGCAGCCGGAGAGGAGGACGTGGGAGGCTGAGCGCATGCCGTGGTGGGCCAGCAGGTGGGAGATTATGACGTTGAAGACACGGCGACCACGCATGTAGACCTGAGGCTTGCCCTCCTGTGGGGTGGGGAAGAGAAGACGGAGTACAGAGAGGGAGTGTGTGGGACAGCAGCAGAGGTACAGCCGGTAAACCCTCAGATAAACCCAACTGGCTGTCGCACAGGAGGAGGGCAGCCAGGCCGCCAGCCGAGCAGCCGGAGAGGAGCATGTGGGAGGCTGAGCGCATGCCGTGGTGGGCTAGCAGGTGGGAGAGAATGGCGTTGAAGACACGGCGACCCCGCATGTAGACCTGCGGCTTACCCTCCTGTGAGGGAGGCAGGGGTGGAGAGGAGCATGTGGGAGGCTGAGCGCATGCCGTAGTGGGCTAGCAGGTGGGAGATTATGGCGTTGAAGACACGGCGACCCCGCATGTAGACCTGCGGCTTGCCCTCCTGTTGGTGGGATGAGGCAGAAGGAGGTAAGGGGAACACGGGTGGCATGTGAGCTGTGAACATAAGAGGCCGAGTGCATGCCGTGCCGTGGTGGGCTAGCAGGTGGGAGAGAATGGCATTGAAGACGCGGCGACCACGCATGTAGATCTGCGGTTTCCCTTCCTGTGGGGTGGGGTGAGGCAGAAGGGGGTAAGGGGAACACAGGTGGCAGGTGAACCGTGAACATGAGAGGCTGAGTGCATGGCGTTGTGGGCTAGCAAGTGGGAGAGAATGGCATTGAAGACGCGAGAAAACCACGCATGTAACTCTGAGGCTTGCCCTCCTGTGGGTGGGAGGGATGAGGCAGAGGGGGACATGGGGAATGTGGAGTGGAGGGCACAGGCGGTGAATACCTTACCTGCCATGACTTTTGAGTCGACTCAAAAGTCACCTCCTGTGGGTGGGAGGGATGAGGCAGAGGGGGACATGGGGAATGTAGAGGGCATAGGCGGTGAATACCTTACCTACCATGCCAGCCCAGGCAGCAAAGCCACACCACACACAAAACCAACGCAGCGCCCCCCCCCCCTTTCGCAGTGGCGGCTCATTCACTCACATGGTCTTTGAGTGGCTCGTCAACGTTGCCGACGAAAGAGGCCCCATCACAGTAGCGGATGTAGACCAGGTTCCAGTTGAAGAAGTCTGCGAGGAGAGGAGGACAGAGGTGAAAGCAGCAAAATTTTAGTGAGAGTGGTTGGGGAATGAATCCCCATCGCAGTAGCGGGTGTAGACCAGGTTCCAGTTGAAGAAGTCTGCGAGGAGGAGGGATCAGGGCAGGGAGCGAGGAGCAGAAACAAAGAAACAATTAATGAGAGAGGGAGGATGAAACAATTAAGCTCCATCACAGTAGCGGATGTAGACGAGGTTCCAGTTGAAGAAGTCTAGAAGAGGGGAGACGGGAGAGGCAACGGGGAGTGGGCAGATGTAAGAAGGGAAGCAGAGGGATAATAACAACGGTGGGTGGGGAAAAGAAGCCCCATCGCTGTAGTTGATGTAGACCAAGTTCCAGTTGAAGAAGTCTTCAAGAGGGGAAAAGGGAGCAGAGAGGGTGGGCAGACGGAAGAACGGATGCAGAGGGAGGACGCTTGACGAGGGTGGGGGGAAGAAGGAAGCTCCATTACAGTAGCAGATACAGACCAGGTTCCAGTTGACAAAGTCTGGAGAAGAAAGGGGGAGTTTTGAGACGTCTCAAAACATCTCTTTTATCACGTCTCAAAACATCTCTTTTATCACGTCTCAAAACATCTCTTTTATCACGTCTCAAAACATCTCTTTTATCACGTCTCAAAACATCTCTTTTATCACGTCTCAAAACATCTCTTTTATCACGTCTCAAAACATCTCTTTTATCACGTCTCAAAACATCTCTTTTATCACGTCTCAAAACATCTCTTTTATCACGTCTCAAAACATCTCTTTTATCACGTCTCAAAACATCTCTTTTATCACGTCTCAAAACATCTCTTTTATCACGCAGATACAGACCAGGTTCCAGTTGACGAAGTCTGGAGAAGACAGGGGGAGTTGGGGGACGGGTGGGACAGAGCTGGAAGCACAGAGCCGTCAGTGAGATGGATTTTTATCCCACCACATTCATTGAAGCACAGAGCTGCGATGAGATTGGCGGGATAAAGCTCCATCGCAGTAGCGGATGTAGACGTCTGGAGGAGGAGAGTGGGGTGGAGGTGGGGAGGGAGCAGAGGCAACTAGCGTGGAGAAGAACAAGTCACTAGAGAGAAGAGGGGGGGGGGGGGGGGGGGGGGGGGGGGAGTGGGCGCAATAGAGAAATGAAGCGACCGATAATGACTCACTGGGGTTTGTTTTACGGCTGGACGAGAGCAGCCCTTGCAGCAGACAGCTGGCCATCTTGGTGGAAGAGCCGAAGTTAGGAGAAACTGCGGACGATGCAGTGAGCGGCGTCCATGACAGGAAGCTCCATGACAGTAGAGAACACTCGATGCTCCTCTTACCAGGATTGGTTGTTCTGCTGGAAGAGAGCAGGCCCTGTAGCAGCCAGTCGCCCATCTTGGTGGAAGAGCCGAAGTTGGAGAAGCTGCGGTCAATGCAGTGAGCCGAGTCCTCGCACCACGCCCCGCCCTGCAGGGATGCAAGAGTGCAGTGCAAGCAGGTGCGCAATCAAGGCAGGAAGGGGAGGGAGGTGAGCACATTGATGCATTGCACTGTAACCTACTGCAGCGCATGTCACCTCCCTGCACCGCACAGCACCCACCTCAAGATACAGGATCCACTTTTTCCTCCCTGTGCCTCTGCCAGGACGCCAGTTGAAAGTCAGAGGGGAAACTTCCACCCCCACAGTACCGCACCTTACTGCACTGTTATTTACTGCATCGCATATCACCACTTTGCACCGCACAGCGCCCACCTCAAGGTAAAGAATCCACTTGTTCCTCCCCATGCCATGCCCCTCCCAGGCTGCCAGTTGAAGGCGGATGGAAAGATCCTGTGCAGTGCACTATAATCCACTGCACCGCATACAACCATTATACGCCGCACAGCACCCGCCTCGAGATAGAGGATCCACTTGTTCTTCCCGGTGCCCCTCCCAGCATGCCAGTTGAAGGCCGGAGTGGAGAGTTCCACCCCACAGTACCGCACCTTACTGCACTGTAATTTAATGCGACAAGTATTACCATGCTCCACCGCACAGCACCCACCTCAAGATAGAGAATCCACTTGTTCTTCCCCGTGCCCCTGCCAGGATGCCAGTTGAAGGCTGGAGGCGAGCCGTCCAGGCAGACTGGAGGGTCATGGGGTGGGCAGGGGTGTAGAGGGGTGGAGAGAGATGTAGAGGAGTGCAGAAGGGTGGACAGGGATGTGGGGGGGTGCAGAGGGGCTTCAGCACATACGCTGAGAACATCAGGAAAATTTGGTATTGTTAGCCCCACCCCTATTGCAGAGGGGCGACAGCAGCACCAGCAGCCTACCCTTCTGGCAAGCTTACCAGCTATCGATCCGCGTGAAAGAAGAGAATATCTGCTGCGTCTTGAGACGGCTGTGTGATGGACGGACGGACGGCTGTGGTGGGGTGGATGGAAGAAGAGAGAATACCTGCGGCGGCTCGAAATGTCACTTCTTCCATCCACCTGTGATGAGTCCATTTTTTAGTCGACTCAAAAACATCTGAGGCGGCTCGAAATGTCACTTCTTCCATCCACCCCACCACTAGCAGCCTACCCTTCCGGCCTCCTGACCCACCTATCCATCCGTGTGAAAGAAGTGAATTCTTGACACGTCTCAAAATTCTATACTGCTTCCATTCCATCCACCCCACCACTAGCAGCCTATCCTTCCGGCCTCCTGACCCACCTATCCATCCATCCGTAAATCACACAGCCAACCCATAACCACAGTTAGACTAGTCCCGCTACAGTTAGACCCGTTAGTAGCAGCCGCCTAGCCTTCCAGGCTGGATGGAATGTATGTCCTCCCATCCACCCCACGAGACTGCAGCACCTACATACCTACCTGCACCCGGATCAATCGAAGCATTCACTATAGTCAGCCCCGCTAGCAGCAATCTGGCCCTCCAGGCTGTAAGCACCTACCTGCACCGGGATCACTAGATGTATTCACTATAGTCAGCCCCGCTTGCAGACTCTCCTGCCCTTCCTCTGCGTCCGCTGCCGCGTCTGCAGCCGAAACGACTGGCGAGGGAGGGGCACCTGTCACGAGCGCTGGTGCTGGTTCTTGTGATGCTGCTTGTGCTGCTGCTGCTGCTGCTGCTGCTGCTGGTGCTGCTGCTTCTGCTGGTGCTGCTGCTGCTGTCTCTTCTTTCAGAGGAGGAGGAGGAGAAAGAAGAGGAGAAGGAGGCGGAGGGGTAACAGAAGGAGGGGGGGAAAGGGGAGGAGAAGGAGGGGGAGGGGAAACAGAAGGAGGAGGAGAACGGAGAGGAACGGGCGGAGGAAAGACGGGAGGGGAAGGAGGCGGAGGGTAAAAAGAGGGAGGAAGCATAGGGGAAAGAGGGGGAGGAAGGGGTAGCTAAGGCGGAGGATAAGGGGAGGCTGAAAGGGTAGATGAGGGAGAGGAGTCTATGCGGGAGATACTACTCGCACTATCAAAACCACTATCTTTAGCACCAGCATCAGCACCGGCACCACCAACACCAGCATCAGCAGCAGCAGAATTCGAAACAGAGAGAAGAGGATCGTGTGCCATTTGCTGCGGTTTGGATCGGTACAGAGGGTTCAAGTTCACCCCTATAGCGAGCGCAAAAGCGGCGAGATACGCCAACGCTGCCACCCTTCCGCGCCACCTTCCGCCGCCCGCCGCTCTGCTTGCGACGTCTGATCGCGCCATTGCTACTACTAGCGCCTCTCAGCTGCTGCTGATGCTTCTATCTTAAGTCTTTGTGATCTACTAAGTCATCTTCTTGCGACGTCTGATCGCGCCATTGCTACTACTAGCGCCTCTCAGCTGCTGCTGCTGCTGCTACCTCAAGTCTTTGTGATCTACCAAGTCATCTGCTTGCGACGTCTGGCCGCACCATTGCTACTACTCGCGCCTCTCAGCAGCTGGTGGTGTTGCTGCTGCTGTTGCACTGCTATTTTGAAGACTTTAACGGCGTATTGAGTCAGCTAATAGCGACGCCTGGTCGCGCCATAACGCGGCTTACGCCTCTTCGGTGGCTGATGCTGCTACGGGTGAATTTCGAATCGACTTAGCAGTCATCATATTACCAGTAGGTGCCTCGTCGGCCGCCGCTGCTGCTGCTGTTGCTGCGGACGAAAGCCGAAACGACGGCACGACATTGAAACACGCTGCGAGTTTTAGCCGCCGCCCCTTCTCGCAACTTGCCGTTTTATTCTACGCGAGCCGTTCACAAATTGGCTCGCATCCGCGACGCTACTGTTGCCATCACATGTCACAATCAATCCTGCTCGTGCAAATTTTTTAAAAATATTTTACTTCAGCCCTAAAGCAAGCCTCGATGGCGCAGTCGGTAGCGCGTAGGTCTCATAGCATTCCGACTCCTCACATGTGAGGCGGCAGCCATCCTAAGGTCGTGAGTTCGATCCTCACTCGGGGCATGGTTTTTGGGCTCTCTCCGTTTGCTTCACGGGGAGTTACCCTTTTCCTAGGGAATATGTTGGAATCGACTTGCCATTTCTTCGCGGCATCCTGCATACCGCGTACATCGATGTTCTCGCGATCATCCATTTTGTTACCACCCTTGACTTTTCGTCAACGCCTCCCTCCGTTTATCCACACCCTGCGTTTACCTCTGACGTTTCGTTTCGCCTGGGCCCTTCACCCTGGCATTTCACCAACCTCTCAGATGAGCTTCTGTGTACACACACCGAACAAACGAGGCAAACCAATCCCAAGGGACGTCGACGGCTCAGTGAAAATCGAAGGTGAATTCACCACACTGTACACACTCATCAAAGACTAGGCGCCACGTACAAACACCTGACGACGACGACTATGAGAATTTCTGTGAGTACAAGCTGGTCGCGACATTATTTCTGTCGCTTACGAAAGCGAAGCCAGGCCAATCAGGTAGTATCTTGTTCGTGAACGAAGTCAGACGTTACTCCCTGTTGTTTCTTCACGCTGTGAAACGTGAGCTGCCCTTCGGGGATCAAAGCGCCAACCTGATTGCTGGTAGTACCAGTAAAGGTAAAGGTAAGGTGCACGAAATAGCACACTTCACACTCGCCAAAGCTGCAATGAGTAGCAGCAGATTGCGACGCACTTAGGTAATACGGATTTATATTTTAGCACGCTCCCGGAAGGGGTGTTCCGAAATGTTCAGAGCCACCATAAAATCGCAAAACAGTTTGTGCTCTTTCTCGTGGTTGGTGGGTGATCTTCGAGAGTTCCTCCAACCGCCAATCGCAACCGCCTTCCCGTCTCGTCTCTCCTCTCTTCCTCCTCTGTCCTCTGTTTCAGCCCTTGTCGTCAATCGAGAAGTTGTTTCTTTCACTTGCTCACTCACCTCTAGATTTGCCAGTTCCTCACTTTGACTCAGAAGCAGTGAAGGCCTTCAAGCATCAGCATCGTGCATCTTCCCTCCTGTACTAATGTGGTTCATGAGGTTTCACTTTTAGTTGCTTCAAATGGCAGGGCGTACATAACCAGTTGTAACTCGTGCGGCCTTGCGCGAAGCGTACACATCCGCTGCAAGACCCCCCGTTTTGGCCCAGTGGTTTAGCAAAGCGTTATTACACAGCGCTGTATAGTTACCTCCACTGATAGGTTTTCACTTCGAGTACACATTGGGTATTTTACCGTCAGGGTTCTTTTCTCTCGGGTGCGGAGCTGTTCGATATGTCGCCATTAGAGCAGCAGCAGCAGCAGGCGTACGAAAGGTCGTCGTTCTCATCGTTCGAGTTACCGCAAGAGCAGCAGTTTCGCGAGTCGTCGCCGTCGCCTACGTTCTCGGCGGCATTCGAGTCGAACCATGACGAGTTAACGTCTAAATTTGGACCCAGTTTGAAATCAACAGCAGCAGCAGCAGCAGCTGCGTCGACCAAAATGGCGGAAGAGCTCGAGGGAACAGCAGCAGCGCGGGAGCCGCCGTCATGTGCGGCGACGGTGGGCATCTGGTCGATGAACGTGGTGGGGTCGGTGGGAATCATCATGGTCAACAAGCAAGTCATGTCGGGATACGGCTTCGTCTTCGGTAAGAGCTGCTTCATCTTTGGTAAGAGCTGTCTCGGTGAGCTATGTATGATGATCAAGCAAGTCATGTCCGGTTACGGCTTTGTCTTCGGTAAGAGCTGCTTCGTCTTCGGTAGTACCGCAGAAACAAAGTTCGTTCTCCCTTTATCCCTTCCCCTATCTCTCCCCCCTCCTCCCCCCTCCTCCCTCCCCCCCGTCCCTCCCTTCCCCACCCTACACCGCCTCCCTTCCTCCCGTTCCCCCCATCTCCCTCTTCCTCTCTCTCCCCCTTCCCCCCCCCCCCCCCCCCCCCCCCCCCCACCTTCAAGTCAGCACACTAACCGGAATGCGTTTCGCCCTAACAGCCCTAACGGGGGTCGCGCCAGCCTGCGCGGGGCTGGTCCCCAGGCAGCTCAGCGTGCCCTTCGGGGTGCTGCTGGGCTTCTTATCCCCTCGTTCCCCTTCTCCTCTCCCCCTCCCCTTCTCCCCCTCCGATTCCCCACACCTCCCATCTCCCAGTCTCAACGCTAACAGGAATGCACTTCGCGCTCACAGTCCTAACGGGGGTCGCGCCAGCCTGCGCGGGGCTGGTCCCCAGGCAGCTCTCCGTGCCGCTGGGGGTGCTGCTGGGCTTCTCACTTCCCCTCTTCCCTCTATATTCCCCTTCCTCCCAGTCTCAACGCTAACAGGAATGCATTTCGCGCTCACAGCCCTCACAGGGGTCGCATCAGCGTGCGCAGGGCTGGTCCCCAGGCACCTCAGCGTGCCCTTCGGTGTGCTGCTGGGCTTCGCTCTGCTCGGCAACGCCAGCCTCGTCGCCACCAACCTCTCGCTTCTCCTCAACTCCGTCGGATTCTACCAGGTGAGATTATCCCGGGCCTCTCCCTTCAGCTGGGCTGGGATGGAATGGGATTGCCCCCCCACGCACCTCTCCCTGTACCTAGGGGGATGCTCCGCTCTGCCGATTTTAGAGTCGACTCAAAAATCGACGCACCTCTCCCCGTACATAGGGGGGTGCTCCGCTCTGCTCGGCAACCCCAGCCTCGTCGCCACCAACCTCTCGCTGCTCCTCAACTCCGTCGGATTCTACCAGGTGGGCTTGTAGCGAGTCACGGCGTTCAGCTAACGAGTCTCACAGTTCAGCTTGCGACAAGTCCCTGCCTTCCCAACTGTTCTCATCGGCTGTTCTCACCCGTAGATCTCCAAGGTCAGCATCATCCCGACCGTCTATTTCTTTGAGGCTGTCTTCAAGGGTCGCACGTTCACCCCGCGGGTGAAAGCAGAAGTCGCGGTCGTCCTGCTGGGCGTCGCTCTCTGCACTCTCGCTCATACTCAGAAATCCCTCTCTCATCCTCTCCTATTTCCCCCCCCCCCCCCTCCCCCTGCTTCCTTTCTGTTCTCCCCCTGCTTCCCCCCTGTTCCCCCCTGTTTTCCCCCTACACCCCCCCCCCATCTCCCCGGCCGATCTCACCCGTAGATCTCCAAGGTCAGCATCATCCCAACCGTCTGTTTCTTTGAGGCTGTCTTCAAGGGTCGCACGTTCACCCCGCGGGTGAAAGCAGCCGTCGCCGTGGTCATGCTGGGCGTCGCCCTCTGCACTGTCTCTGAGATCCATGTCAACCCGCTGGGACTAGCAGTGGCCGCTTTTGCTGTTCTCTGCTCTGCCATGCATATGATGGTACGCTTGAATAATCTAGTCTGAGGGGACTCAAAAGAGGTGCTCATGCTGGGGGTCGCCCTCTGCACTGTCTCTGAGATCCATGTCAACCCGCTGGGACTAGCGGTGGCCGCCTTCGCTGTTCTCTGCTCCGCCATGCATATGATGGTACGGCACCTTGCATTTTTTTTTTTTTTTTTTTTTTAAATATGGTGCTGTGCATGTGATAACATCACTATGCAAAGGCCATGGCAGCCCCCTGTTCTTCAAGAAAGAAAAACGACCTTCTCTCCCCCTTTCCCTCTTCCGCTCCCCCCCTTGCTAGCATCGCCTTTCTATTTCTCCATTCTATCCATCTCCCCATACTCTCCTTTTGAGGCGCCTCAAAACTAAGACGATTTTTTAGGCCATTTTTTATGCAATTTTTGAGGCGCCTCAAAAATCCATTCTATCCATCTCCCCATACTCTCCCACTCCCCGTGCTTCCAGCTGATTGGTCTGCTCTAAGAAAGATACTCCATTGGCTCTTCCTCAGCCAATCAGCACCTCTCCAGGTCTTCACGCTCTTCCTTCCTTTCTGCCAACATCCCCTTTCGTTCTCCCCATACTCTCCTCTCCGTGCCTCCTCCTCCCCATGCTTCCAGCTGATTGGTCTACTTCAAGAGCGCTACTCCATTGGCTCCTTCGATCTCCTCAGCCAATCAGCGCCTCTCCAGGCCTTCATGCTGCTGCTCATCGGTCCTTCTCTCGACCTCCTTCTCACCTCTCGCTCTCTTCTCGACTACCACTACCAGCCATATGCCATTGTGAGTTTACTTTACCTACACAGGGTGGTGCAACTGGTGATAGAAACAGGCCTTCATGCTGCTGCCTACCAGCCCTACGCCATTGTGAGTGAGCTGTAACTGCACGGCGTTTTATGCGCCTGGAAAGTCTTTCGGGGTGCATAAAACGCCGATTGGTATCTTCTCGATTGCTCCCTTGCCACATCCCGCTCTCTTCTCGACCATGTTGAGTTTTTAGTCGACTCAAAAGTCTTCTCAACCACCACTACCAGCCCTTTGAGATTGTTGTGAGTTGACGATTGAACCACGCCGATCCATCTGTCCATGTTCCCTTCTCCTTTTCAGGCCCCAGTAACTCTTTCCTGGTTTTTGAGAATTCTCAGGATGCAGCTCGTCCCTTTTCCATTTTCTCTTTTCAGTCTCAGGTCTTCATAACTCTCTCCTGCTGCTTAGCCGTGGTCTGCGATCTCAGGGCCTTTCTCTGCATCGAGAAATTCTCCGCCTCGACTCACCGACACACACCCTCACTCACTCCTTCCTCTCTTCCCTTCTCCGTGTTCTGTCTATCCATCTCCATACCCCCTTCACCCTCGCAGGTCTTCATAACTCTCTCCTGCTGCCTGGCAGTGGTATGCAATCTAAGCGCCTACCTCTGCATCGGAAAATTCTCTGCCTCGACTTACCAGGTGTTAGGCCACATGAAGACTGTACTAGTGCTCGTGCTGGGAGTGGTGCTATTTGACTCTGCCATTTCCCTTAAAGCCGTCCTCGGTATGTGTGTAGCGGTCACAGGAATGGTCATGTATGGCCATGCCACTGCCGCGCAGGTGATTGCTGCAGGAGCAGGGGGAGGAGGGGGAGGTGGGGGAGGGGGAGGAGCAGGAGCAGGAGCAGGGGGGGGAGGGGGAGGGGGAGGAGCAGTGGTGGCGGGAATGAAAGCGGAGCGAGGAAGGGGAGAAGCAGGCTTGGTAGGGGGGAAGGAGAGTGAGAGGGAGGAGATTCCGCTACTCAGTATTGTGGTCGGGTCAGAGGATGAGGAGACAGACGAGGAAACTGATGAGGAGGATGAGCGAGACGGCGAGAAGGGGTTGTTTAGGAAGCAGAATATTGATGAGTATAGAGCGGGTGAGCTTAAAGAGGGGACGAGAAGGGCAGAGGAGGGGGTGCATCTTGCACAGGGGAGCAGAGAATCCCACTCAAACCCCACACAGGGCTCCAAATCCAAAACCGGTCAGGTGATTGGATTGGCGTCTCAAAAGCAAATTCAAAGACTGGAAGTCCCGTCGATCGGCCTTGTCGTGTTGCCGCATCCAGAGCGGTCATCAGATTCGAGAATACAGCACCCACGAATGCAGGAGCTTATGCTCGCAGCGGCATGGAAGGGTGAGGGAGGGAGGGACCTGTTGCGGGAGTCGTCGAGTTTCTCCGAAGGATCGGTGGTTTCTGAAGGGTCGGTTCTGTCCGATGAGCCGAGCTTTTCAGAGGAATACAGGAGCTGATGCTTGCGACGACATGGACGGGGAGAGGGGAGGGGCCTGTTGAGGGAGTAAAGAAGGATCAGTGGGTTCTGAAGGGTCGCTTCTCTCGGAGGAGTCTTGTCCTTCCGGAAGAATGCAGGAGCTGATGCTCGCAACGGCATGGAGGGGAGGGGAAGGAGGGAGGGGTCTGTTACAGGAGTCATATTTGAGCTTCTCGGAAGGATCTCTTTGTTTCTGAAGGGCCGGTTCTTTCAGAGGAGCTGATGAGAGAGTAGGCGAGCGGAGGGCAGTGTTGATGGGGTTGGTGGGGTAGTGAAACAACAGCACAAGCTGTTTATTTATTCATTCATTCATTTTCCTGACAGATTGACTACTCGGAAACAACAGCGAAATAATTGGAATTCGGAAGCAAGAATATGCATTCGTTGGGAAAGGGAAACAGGGGGGAAGGAAGCTGGAAAGTGTCTTGGAAACAAATATTCCTGGAGCAGTTTCTGAATGTTAGGGAAAAACCAGCCTTCAAGGAAATTATGCAAATACTGTAGCAGCAACTGCAAGTGTTACGATATTTCCAGTTCCCTCGCCACTCCCGCCCAGTAGCCCAGCCCACACCATTCTGTTCAGACATGCATTCTGTTGCACCTCACACACATGAGCTGGAAATTTGATAGCCATTGTAGACTGGCGTGGATGCTGGTTCTACCATTGAAACTGATTTTGAATGAGATATATGAAGGGAATCCGTAGAAAGGCACTCAATGGACAAGACACGAGAGTGCCCATCAATTGACACGGAACCGCTCCGTAATGAAACGCCTAAGGCCCGCCGTATCATCCATACTCGCAAACCTGCCAACTGTCTGCCACCCGTCGAATAACACGAAAGTCGGTTGGTGTATAAGATTCTCCGCGCTATTATTAAGGTTCTCGTCAATATCCAGGTTGAAGAAGGCTAAATTCGTGTGTTCCTCCGCGAGGCTTTCGAACATAGAAAGCATCTTCACGCAAGAGGTGTCCAATTTAGTAGAAAAGAATACCACGGCTGGACGCTTACTCTCGAAAACGACACCAAAATTCGAATCCGTCAAAGTTGTGACCATTGTCACAAGGAATCTGCTTACGGGTTATGCAAAGTGAATGAAGCTACTAGAAGAGTGAAGCTCCGGAAGGGATTGAAGCTTTCTTGGGCTTGGAATGCGGTTTAGACTGATAAAAGGCGGTCTTCCTGCAGAGCGGAGTTGCAATGGGAAGAGATGCAGCGAGACAGCTGAGAACCACGGTGAGGCACATCAAAACCTAAATCTGCTCAAACTCGGTACTCCGACGGTCGCGAACTTCTCATAACATTCGACATGGTGGGGAGTCGATAAGTGTCGAGAAGTGGGGACCAGGGGAGTCCGTGTTTCCAGTCAGATTCCCTAACACAAGCACCCCATCATTTTCTGGCAAAACCGCGAAGCGCTGTTGACTCTGCGTGCGTGCGTCGCCACCCACAGACTACCACTTGGGCGGTGCCAGGACAGTAGCCCAAAACACCCCAGTTTCCTAAGGGGCGAAACAGAGTGCACGTAGGAGTCGCCATGTCCTAATGTCAAAGCGGTGCACCGCGCACAGAACAGCGGCAATGCTGCTCGAGAGACACTTCCTCCTTTTGCCCTCGCTGTAACAAGTTGTAACTGTAACTGAAGGCTGACACCCTACTGCAACATGTTGTAATGGGGTGTTTCACCAAAGCGGCTAAAAAAGGCTTGGTGCGATGTACGGCGTTTTTTTAGAACTTAGAATGGTTGGGTAGGGTAGTTGCAAAAGACATACCCCCGTGAGTCGGGACCCGCCCTGCTAAATGTCCACTCTAGGGGAAACACGCTGCCTCGCCAAGAAGATGCCTTTTCGTGAATGTGAAGGACGGGGCAAGATTTGCCACGCTGGACAGCTCATCTGCCAGTGTACGTGGTGACTTTTCCTCATCACGAATCGTGGCGAAATTCGTTCGCCAAACCCAGATGTTCTCCAGGTGTGCTTCGTGTGAACGATTTCAAGATAAGGGACGTGCTTGGTTCGGGATTGCTTCATGGGGGCTCACAGTTCTTTTCGCAGACAACTCGCACCCCCCTCTGAATCCCTGGCTATGGTGTCGCGAAATCTGGTCATCACCAGGAAACCAGGTCGCAAAAATGTCGTGTGCTCGCTGGTCCGCGACCAAATTTCGTCAGCAAAAGAACCACTCCCAACCTGCCTGAATCGACGAACGCCGCGTCGCCATCCTTCTCCAGTCCGCTCTGGCGACCCTCACTTCACCGCTAGGTTGGGTTGGGTTTGGTGTACCACCAAACTCTTAGTAAACAAGTTCACTAAGGTTGTCGAGTCCAGTGTCATCAAGGTTGCCATGAGTCAGCAAAGGGGATGGGAGAAGAAGCCCATAAGGGAGCGTAAAGCGACGGAAACGACGGGAGGGGCAAGAGAAGAGAAAGCGATGGAAGCGATCCAAACCAGTGGAGAGTGGCAAACGACGCAGCGAGACCAGGGAGTGACAGGAGAGACAGGAGCGACGGTAACGACGAGAGCGAGGGAGAGGGAGCGATTAAGACAGCGACGGCGGTGATATGACGGCAGCGGGGAACGAGCGAGCGATGGGAGCGGCGGAGCGAGCGGAGAGGCAAATGAACGAGAGAGTGACAGGAGAGACAGGAGCGATATAGTAGCGACAGGAGAGTCAGGAGCGAGGGAGAGGGCGCGAGCAAGGGAGCGACGGCGGCGCGAGCAAGGGAGCGACGGCGGCGCGACCGCCGCTGGTAGTAGGGCGAATCGAGCAGTAAGAGACGCTTGGAGCGAAGGGAGCGGCAAGGGAGCGAGGGCGGCGGGAACAACGGGAGGGAGCGGCGGGAGCGAGTACAGAACGGAAAGTGGAAGAAAGGGAAAGTTACGGGGGTAAATGGTAGCTCGGTAGTTTGATGGGAGAGGGGGTGTAAGTAGCCTGCGCACGTCTCCTACTAGCGTTTCGTTGGACAGCGCGTTACACTGTGAAGTGGTACGTGAAACGTCATACCCACGTTATAGTACATAGTACGCAGGAACGCGTTTGATACTTTAGTTAGTAACTGTACCCAGGTGTGTGATCTCGCGGCCGACTGAACGGAGGGTTCTGGGCTTTATTGCGATAGTGTCGCACAACATTTTCAGCTCCGCTTACGGCAACGTCGGCTTACCCCGACGTTATGGTAGCATCATCGGGAATCCCACGACCCCTAGACTCGCTGAAAACTACTATACCAGACTTTAGGGCTTTGAAAGGCAAGCCTTGATCTATTGTTTGACATATTCGATATTTGCGATCCGAGCTACTTGAGAGGTGAAGCCCGAGAGTGTCCTTCCCGTCCCTTCAACCGCCACCTATACACATGATGGTAGTAAAATGAAAACATTATTGTGAGTTCCTTTCAAATACGCTTTACGGCCAGAGCATGCACGCTGAAGACCATATGAAAGTCAATAGTAGTAAGGCTGTAGTGAAACTCCATCGCACGCCGTGTTTATTGTTTTCAGATGTCGTGCTTCGCGCTTCCCAAATAATGACTGATTTGGGGCGGACCTACAGAACCTTGCATGTCTGGCGTCCGACGTCAAAGTGCGATGACAAATGTATCCTTTTGTTTCACAAATTTGACATGCAATGAGCATGAGAGAGCACACAATATTTCGCAAAATTGACATGCAGCGAGCATGATAAGACCACACGATACTTCACACGGCGAGACAGATTCTCTCCACAAATTGCTCGAGGGCAGTCGGACGTGTAATGCCAACCAACTCGCCCACTTTCTGCCCTTCTTTGAAGACCAGGAAAGCCGGCAAGCTGAAAATCCCGCACTCCTGGTTTGTCTGGGGATTCGCGTCGCTGTCCAGCTTGTAGAAGGTGAACTTTTCCGCGTTCTTCTCAGCGATGTTTTCATAGATTTGAAGCATTTTTCTGCAAGGGCTCGACCACGCAGCGGAGATGCAGACCAGGGCTGGACGCTCGCTTTCCAGAACGCGGGTCTTGAACTCCGAACCCGTCAAGCTTTGAGCCATTGTCAGAAGCAGGTCCCGGACGGGATATGGGAAGAAATGAAGCGCCGCTGATGGAGTATGGAAAGAAATGAAGCTACGTGGATGGAGTATGGGAAGAGACGAAGGTTACTACTGCTTGGTGAACTAGAAGAGTACTGCAAAGGAAAGACTGCTGGAGGTTTCTGATGAGAATGAGCTTCTCTTTCGGAGAGCGGGATATATAGTTGCGGGAGCGAGAGCTGAGTGGGGTGGCGTGGGAACGAGAGCCGAGCCGAGGGTGGGGTGGAGTAGGTTGTTGAGGACATCGAACGCCGGCGCGCCGCATCGCTGAATTATTCAGCGAACTTGACGGATCGCTTGTTTTTATTTGACGAACGCCGGCGCGCCGCATCGTTTGATTTTTTTTTTTTTCAAGGGTAGCGACTCTAGAGGTCGAGCACTTTATGGTTCTCAAATAAAAGCACCGTTGCGTGCCTAATCATGGACACTGCGCTTTATTGTCGAGGAACTGTGCCTGTCGGGTTAGACTGTACTCTCAAGTTCGCGCGTCGTTCGTGCTGTGAAGGCGATTACCTTTTTTTTTTGCGCGCTAGCCTCCTGCGGGTGAACTGCACACAGCACTGCCTCGAAGTTAGTTGAACAAAATGGTTACCCCTCCGATTTTACTGGCTGTCAGACGACGAGACCATTGCATCCGTCAAGAACACCTCAGCATAATCGCCATTGAACGTGCACTCCGGTCAAGAACTGCCACTCTGGACAGCACGGGAGATAAGTCAGGCGTTGGTTGGGAACTTGGGACGTGGATTGCGGGAATAGTCTCTTGACTGACGCACGTGTGAGGTTCTAGATTTGAGGGCCAGCGATATCGAAGCAACGTATCCGCGAATATCATATCGTTAAAATTTCGACATCCAATCAAATGGCCGCAAAACATGGCGATAGTTGGAAATTAGGATTATGTACACTAAAGCCTCGCCAGTGCTAGGAGTTTGACCAGGATTGCACGAAATAACTGTTAAATATCAAATGTTAAAGCAAATGCTATTCCCCTTCCAATATTCTCATTACATAGAAATATAAATATATATTTCATGTGTTGAATTGTGCATTGAGGTAGATGGTATATTTGTCTGTATGCACCTATGAGTATGAGCCCAGAAATTAAACCATTATACCCCTAAAATACAACAAGCCCGATAAAAAGCTACACTTCATATGAAGTTACACTACCCAGAATTCTTATTGCTTGAATTTTGTCATATGGGTATTCTTTACCCACTATCAACCTGCACCATCAATCTCTACAACCTCCCACCTCATTCTAGCTAAATCAAAACGGATCTCTAACTTAGGAGTGCAATATCACTCGGAACGGACGGTTTCGTGTAGCCTCCTGATTGGACCCGTTACAATCAGAAATTTAACCTTCTCGGCAGCCACCTTCTCTCGTTCCCACCCCCACCTTTCCGCAGCCCTCCCACACTAGCTTTCCCCGCGCACACCCCCTCCGCGGCACCATTCGCGCTCAGCCTCCGCTGCCGCGACAGCGTGCGCTCCTCCTCCACTTCCGCAAACTCGCGGCAAATCTCCTCCAGCGCGCGCTCCAGCACCGCGGATTCCAGCGCAAACACTACCTGCGGAACTTCCGCAGCTGCCACTTCTTCCGCGGACCAGCGCTCGGTTCCGCGCACCATATCCCTCCTCGCCGCGTCATCCAGAATGTCGTACACGTCATCCGACGGCGCAACCGGCCAGCTGTGCACCTCCGCCCACACGCGCTGCAGCAGCTGGCGGCCGATGGGGCGCGGGCGGAGAAGGGCGGGCTTGCGCGAGGCGGAACAGCACGAGGCGAAAAAAGACGCGCCGTTATCCAATCCCCACAGGCCGAAGTCGTTATTTCCACTCCCAGTATTAGTAGTATCCGCGAATAGCTGCGACGGGCGACCCGAACCGCGATTATTCGCGTCTCGCTTGTTCTCATCTCGCGCTTGAAGCTCTTCCAGATGAGGCGCGAGCGTGCGGCCGAGCGCCTCGTTGACCGCGTCGAAGAGCAGCATGCGCTGGCGGCGCTCCTCCGACGTGTTCTGCGCGCCGACGGCGAAGCTGGGGAGCGGAAAGAGCGACGGAGACGGCGAGCGCGAAATCCCCGCGCCAACTGCACCAGCAGACGCGCCTGTTGCTGCTCCGACGTTGGAAGAAGCAACTGGGCTTGTTAGGCCTATCATCGAAGGGCTTGTACTCGATAACGAGGACGCTGATAACGAGGACGGAAAGTGTTGGGACAACTGTCCCGTGATCTCAAACTCCAGCTGCTCGAAAACCACCGGGTTTATCGGGAGGTTGCGCGAGAAGATGGGCGGTAGAGACGGTCCGCCAAATCCGGAGATGAGGAGCACGTGGCGCACGTACTCGAGGTCCTGCTCCATGCCTGCCACGTCACCGACGATGTCTTGCGGCGACAGGCGGAGGAGGTCCATGGCGACGTCGCCATGTTGGCTGGGCGACGCGAGCGACGCGGGCGACGGCTGCCGTAGTGCAACGGTCGCGTCTGGGTAGCACACTGAGACGGAATTGACGGAGCGATCTGATTAGAAGGGGGAAAAAGCGACGAAAAAGTAGGGAAGATGGTTAGACGACGATGGTGATCACAAGGAACACTTATGGTTCTTTGAAACATTTCTCAGAACAGATTGTAGTTGATGGTAGAAAAAAATTTTTAGTTCTGAACCAAACTTGCTTTCATGAATTCACAAGAGCAACTCGTTGCTCACCAGCGAATAATTCGCCACTGTTGCCTTCGGAATCGCTCTCGTCGCTTCGTCGCATGCCCACATCTAGCACCGAGACCGGGCTGCCCTCCTCTCGTCGCACACCCATGTGCGACAGCTGCGACATGTCCTTTGCCGGCGTATGATGGCCCGAGTCTGACTCAAATTCATCGTCATGATGCGCCGGCAGAGGTCGCTCACCAGAGGAGGCTAGAGCAGGCTGAGGGTACGGAATGGCAACGCGGAAAATAAAACACGATTAAGTACGTTGGTAAAACGAGTGACGGGCAGGGAACATAAATTATACTTGTAATCAGTGAACAGTAAATCCAGAAAACCGTGACACTCATAGCTTGAGACCTGAACCTCGTCCTACTCACCTTGGACAATAATCTCGCATCCGAATCCGCACGACCAGCACCATAACCACCCACTGATCTCTCCACCTTCTTCGCTCGCCGCTCCCTCTCCGCGTCATCGGCATCACGGCTCTTAAATCGATTCTCCTGTCGGCCGCTGTCTTGCCGCGGCGAGCGAGGACCACCCCCTCCCCCAGAGTTTCCGCAAGCGGCACTCCCGCTCCCTCCGGCAGCAGCGCCACACGAGTTCCGCGTTCCCACTCCGCCGCGCCCGCCCTTCACGTCCCCCCGCGTCGCATGCTCGCGCGTGTGTTCGCCACGGTGACGAGCATTACTGGTGCTCGAATCAACCGCCTCTGCAACCGTAACCCTACCGCCACCACCACCTCCGCCGCCGCCGCCGCTCACGCCAGCACCAGACTTGCTCAGGGAAGAGGAACCACGGTGGCTAGCCGCGTTCTGGACAAGAGACTGCCTCTTCGCTCCGGTAACCGCCAAGCGCGGCGATCGCGGCGACCGTGGCTCGGAACTAATCACCGACCATCGCGGCGAGACTGGCGGAGAGCTGGCAGGAGTTCCTTTGCCGTCCTGCTGCCGGCTTAAGCGGAGCGCGAGATTCTCCGAGACGTCGGAGCGGCGCCGGCCGGTTGCAGCACGGGGGGATGCAGGTGGGGAAGCGTGCGGGGAGGCGCAGGTGGAAGGGGAAGGAGAAGAGAACTTGGAGTGATTGGGTGCGGGACGTCTCTCCAAAGTCATTCTCTCAGATGCTGACCGCGGCTTTTCGTGCCCGTTGGTAACATCGCTGCCGCTTCGCCCTTTAGCGAGAGTCTTCGCGAGGGAGGATTTCGTCGGGGCGAAAAGTCGGCTAGTGGTGCTAGAGGTCGCTGGTTTCTCGCGTTTCGCATCCTTCTTTAATTCCACTTGAGACAAATCAAGCTCGAACAGGTCTGTACTGTCATCCTCCTCCGCGTGAGCTTGACGGATTGCCATGTCTGGGCTACGGCAGGCCCTAAGACAGGCGGGAGGAAGAGAGGAGAAAGTGATAGCAGATCACACTAGCTGTAATGATATCACTTGCTCTGATTGCTTAGACGGGAGCGAGAAAACAGTCAGTTGATTTGGGTCACGTTTCTGGCTTGATCTCTCCACGTTGATTTGTGTTTCAGATGTTGACCAGCCTTCTCTAGGAACTTGCAGCTAGAGTGACGTTCTTGGAGAAAGTCCGAATGGGAAAGTGCGAGAGAGTGCATGTGTGTGAAGGGCGATGACAATGACTGGATGTGGTTTCGTAAGGTCTACTGCTGATGATGTCCTGTCGAAGCGGAGGTCTGGAAAGGCAACCAAGAAGGCCACAGAACGAGAAGCAGAGGGGGCCGAAATGGACGCACTTTGAAACTCAATTGCAATGGAGGGACATGCGACGCGACGCGACGCCAAGAGGAGGTGAGTGCGAGGGAGCTGTAGACGGGGTGGAGAGATTTCGAGATTATGGATGCAGTACTGCTGCCGCCGGACCGCGGATCAAGTCCCCGTGGACATGTCGCCCCCAAGATCTTGCCCGCTGCCTTGACAGGTCGCCACGCCAAATGGCCCGTCAAACACGGATGAACGAGTCATGGGCGGACGTGGCGTAAATTTGGGGGGAACCTGAAGCCCGCCACCAACCCCAATAACCGAAATGGGACCGCTTCACGAAGGTGGGGGTCCTTTAGCGATGGGAGACATGTCAGGCGACTTTTCGCCACACTTCAAAATGTCGCAACTCATCCAGCGACAATGGGTTACGAAGTGCTACTGGAAATAGCAAGGCTGGCTTCCTGCGGGTGAACCGTGCTCACTTTGGAAATCAATTGGCGGCAGATTTGGAGCGGGCAGGTTTGACCAATCGCAATGTTTCAACAGCCTAAGTTCGCCCATCAGCTAATAATGAGGATATGACCATCACACATTAATAAATTAGTATCACGTGATATGCATATTGCGACCGACCTTCTAAACAATCTTTTGCTCAAACAGGTGGTAGCCATCTCAAACCATACACATTTATCATTTCTCGATACACTCTGAACGCAATCTTTCCACTAACAGCTTCCTCGACTCACCTTCCACCAACACCACCGACCTACCATCCTCTTCCCCATCCCCACCGCTCCCCACTCCTCCATCCCCCACGAGCCTCGCCATACCCTGGTAAATACAGTGCAACTCTCGAATGTGCCTGTCGTATATTTGCGTGCCGGCGCCCCTCTTCCTGAGCTGCCTCCACCGCTGCCTGTCCCATGCGTAGCGCCAGATGTGTGTCTGCGGCTGCACCCCCTCACACCCTTCGAGTTCACCTGGTGGCGGAGCGGAGCGAGAGGAGAGGGAAGAAACAGAAGAGTTGAAGGCAGTGTTTGCTTGTCCCATGCGTATGGTAGCGCCGGATGTGTGTCTGCGGCTGCACCCCCTCACACCCTTCGAGTTCACCTGGTGGCGGAGCGGAGCGAGAGGAGAGGGAAGAAAAAGAAGAGTTGAAGGCAGTGTTTGCTTGTCCCATGCGTATGGTAGCGCCGGATGTGTGTCTGCGGCTGCACCCCCTCACACCCTGCCAGCTCACCTGGGACCAGGTGGGAGGGAGGCAGAAGAGGGGAGGAGGGGGAGGACAGGGGGAACAGGAAGGGGAAACGAGTACAGAAAAGTTGCATTGCAAGGTGACTCTTTTGAGTCGACTCAAAAGTCAACGTGTACAGAAAAGTTGCATTGCAGAACCGCTTTACCTGGTGGAAGGGAGTGGCAGATGGTTTATTTTTTAGTCGACTCAAAAATAGAACCGCTTTACCTGGTGGCAGGGAGTGGCAGATGGTTTCTCGCTGGTAGTGTGCAGCCGTCTGCACAAAGGAGAGGTTGAGCTTGGAGCCCGGGTCAACCGGTGAGCCCCCGAGGTCCTTGAAGAGGTTGGTGTAGGGCAGATGCACGCCCACTCGTGGGATGGGCGTGTGGTCCGTCCACTCCAATGCGAATTCCATCTGACGGGGATGACATGGCAGGGCGGGGCAGGGCAGGGCAGGGCAGGGCAGGGCAGGACAGGGCAGGGCAGGGCAGTTGTTGTGTGTAGGGAGGAGGCTGATGGATACTCCCTCGCGGTATGGGTGCATGGGCGGTCCTTGTGTGAAAGAGTTTGCCATTTAATGAAACACTCCCATGCGAGAGAACGCAATTGAGTCGAGAACTCGAAAGTTGACTGGAAAGGGACTTGGCCACTTGATAAGACTCTCCCATTTTGAAAGCACACAGAGAGGAGGCGTGGATGGATGGATGCAACTATGATGAACTTCTGAGAAATTTCGAAAGCGACCTATTCTAAGCAAAATACGAGTCAGAACAGCTTTGAGTCGACACAAAATCATAGTCAATGTTCAATCTTGATAGTTTCGGACTTGTCAAGAATGGTTTTGGCTCTCTTTATTCCTGGCCTGCTGCTTCTGTCTCTCACCTTATCCCTCTCATTGTTCCACAGGTAGTTCCCCATCACAGTGTGGGCAATCTGATCCCTGCACACCACACAGCACCACACGGTACCACACCACACGGTACCACACCACACGGTACCACATTACACGATACCACACGACATGGCACAGCACGGCACCAAGCAACACACACCACACCACGAAAAAGGGGTTGTTTAGCAGTTATGAGAGGTAAGAGGAGGGTGGAAAGATTTTCCAAACGTGATTCTATGGAGGGTGGTGAAAATACTGAATTGGGTGGTGGGGAGGTGTCATTTCACATTTTGCTCACCGCTCAACCTCCCACTGCCTCACCCCTCAACTCTCACGGTCTCACCCCCTCCCTCCCTCACCACTTCTTCCACAGGGAGCTTATACAACCGCTCTCACTCACCTGTACTGCCCGCCGTGGGTTGTTTTTGAGAACTCTCAAAAATCACGCCCTCCCTCCCCCCCCCCCCCCCTCTTTTTGAGAATTCTCAAAAACCAGCTCGTATCACTCCCTCCCTCCCCACCCCCTCTTCAACAGGGAGATTATACAACCCGCTCTCACTCACCTCTACTGCCCGCCGTGGGTTGCTTTTGAGAATTCTCAAAAATCACCCCCTCCCTCACCACCCCCTCTTCCACAGGGAGATTATACAACCCACCTCACCTCACCTCACCTCACCTCACCTCACCTCACCTCACCTCACCTCACCTGTACTGCCCGCCATGCTCCGCCCACCACTGCACAGCCTCGCGATACCCCCGTGTCATCACGGGATGGGCCGCACCCACCGCTTCCCTATACCCCCTCACGGCCCCCCCATACACCACTCACCCCCTCACGGCCCCCTCCCCTACAGGGAGCTGAAACGAGCAGCAGCACAACACACTCACTGTACTGCCCGCCGTGCTCCGCCCACCACTGCACAGCCTCGTCATACCCTCCTGCCATCTTTGGGTATGCCGCACCCACCGCCTCCCTATACCCCCTCATTGCCCACCACCACACCCTCACCTCCTCCTTCCCACAGAGAGAAAATCCATTGAGTTTCACTTAACAAATATTTTATCCCACCACTCTCACTCACCGGTACTGCCCGCCATGCTCCGCCCACCACTGCACAGCCTCATCATACCCCCCTGCCATCTTAGGGTGGGCCGCCCCCACCGCTTCTCTATACCCCCTCACGGCCCCTCGCGGAAGCAGCAGCGGCAGCTGAACCATGAAGTTGCCGGCATAGGCGCGGCGACCCAGGAGGAAGTCGGTGGAGGGGCGGTGGTAGCCTTGGTCCTTGCTGCCTATCAGGTAGGGCCGGCCTTGGGATGGGTCTGAGAGGTTGAATAGGAGAAACGGCGTGACCTGAAGGAGGGAAGGGGACGAGAACGGGGGAGGGAGAGATATGAGCACCGCCAGCAGCAGCAGCAGCAGCAGCAGCAGCACCATCAGCAGCAGCGGCAGCTGAAGCATGAAGTTGCCTGCATAGGCACGGCGACCGAGGAGGAAATCCGTGGAGGGGCGGTGGTAGCCCTGGTCCTTGCTGCCTATCAGGTAGGGCCGGCCTTGGGATGGGTCTGAGAGGTTGAATAGGAGAAACGGAGTGACCTGGAGGAGGGAAGGGGACGAGAACGGGGGAGGGAGAGATATGCACCAGCACCACCAGCAGCAGCAGCAGCAGCAGCAGCAGCACCATCAGCAGCAGCGGCAGCTGAAGCATGAAGTTGCCCGCATAGGCACGGCGACCGAGGAGAAAATCCGTGGAGGGGCGGTGGTAGCCCTGGTCCTTGCTGCCTATCAGGTAGGGCCGGCCTTGGGATGGGTCTGAGAGGTTGAATAGGAGAAACGGAGTGACCTGGAGGAGGGAAGGGGACGAGAACGGGGGAGGGAGAGATATGAGCACCGCCAGCAGCAGCAGCAGCAGCAGCAGCAGCACCATCAGCAGCAGCGGCAGCTGAAGCATGAAGTTGCCCGCATAGGCACGGCGACCGAGGAGAAAATCCGTGGAGGGGCGGTGGTAGCCCTGGTCCTTGCTGCCTATCAGGTGGGGCCGGCCAACTGGAATAGAGTTTTCCTGAGATGGTTTTGAGATGTTGAAGAGCAGGAATGGGGTGAGGTGACCTGGAGGATGGAGAGGGGAAGGGGAGGGGGGAGTAACAAGGGGAGGGGGCGGGAAGATGCCCAGGAGGAAGTCGGTGGAGGGGCGGTGGTAGCCCTGGTCCTTGCTTCCTATCAGGTAGGGCCGGCCTTGGGATGGGTCTGAGAGGTTGAATAGGAGAAACGGAGTGACCTAGAGGAGGAGGCACGGGAGGAGGGGGGGAGATAGAGGGGAAGCGGGCGTGAAGATACCGAGGAGGAAATTAGTGGAGGGGCGTTGGGATAGGTCAGCGGTTGAAGAGAGGCTTTTGAGAATTCTCAAAAGGGCGTTGGGATAGGTCAGCGGTTGAAGAGAGGCTTTTGAGAATTCTCAAAAGGGCGTTGGGATAGGTCAGCGGTTGAAGAGAGGCTTTTGAGAATTCTCAAAAGGGCGTTGGGATAGGTCAGCGGTTGAAGAGAGGCTTTTGAGAATTCTCAAAAGAGCGTTGGGATAGGTCAGCGGTTGAAGAGAGGCTTTTGAGAATTCTCAAAAGGGCGTTGGGATAGGTCAGCGGTTAAAGAGAGCAGGAATGGTGGGGTGACCTGGATGAGTGGATGAGGGAGGGAGGCAGAGGGAGGGGGGGATAGCGGGCGGGCAAGGGGGTTGGAGGAGGTGGAAGACGACGTCACCTTGAGATGGAAGATGACGTCAAAAGACTGATGATGATGTAATTTTGAGGTGGAGCATGACGTCACTGTGAGGTTGATGACGTCACCTTGAGGTTGAAGATGATGTCATCGTCTGCAATGGCGACAAAGGGCGCCAATGTGTAGTTGTCCACCCAGCCGTAGCTCCACTGCTGGAGAATCTTCCCAGGAAGCTTCAGGTAATTGCGCTCGTATTTCACCTGCAGGAGTGCAATGCAATGCAAGCCATGGGGAGGAGAGTTGAACTTGCGCGTACAGAGACGACTTTTGAGATGCCTCAAAAGTCTTCCCAGGAAGCTTCAGGTAGTTGCGCTCGTATTTCACCTGAGAGGAGGAGTGCAAGCAATGAGGGACTAGTTTCAGAGAGGTAACTTCGAAACACCTTTCAACATTCAGTGGTGTACTAGTCAGCATGGAAGTTATGTCTTTTGATACTTTCCAATCACTACAAAACTAGAATCACATCACCATCCCATACAATACAACCACAACTACCTACCTACCTACCTACCTACCTACCTACCTACCTACCTACCTACCTACCTACCTACCTACCTACCTACCTACCTACCTACCTACCTACCTACCGACCTAACTACCTACCTACCTACCTACCTACCTACCTACCTACCTACCTACCTACCTACCTACCTACCGCTTAGAACCGGAGTCACCTGCACCCAGGGCGGCATAAGGTGCATTGCCACGTCATCCCCCTCATCCAGCACGACCACCACGCGGCCAATCCCGCGCGGCCACATCAGCTCCACTGACGTCAGCAGAGAGTAGAGCAAGAAGATCTTTTCAGAGAGGTAGGTTCGAATCACGAGATCTACTTTTCCGGGCCAAAAGGGGCTGAGAAAGAAGACGGCGGAAAGGAGGGAGGGAGAGGAGGAGGGGGTGGAAGAGTAGAGAGAGAAAATAATTTCAGAGAAGCAACTTCGAATCACAAGATCAACCTTTTCTGGGCCAAAAGGGGCTGTAAGGGAAAGGAGGGTTGGGGAAAAGGACGGAGGGGGCGAAGGGGCGGGCGGGGGGTTGCAGTGGGGAACAAGCCAATAAGTGCATTGCCAGCAAGTAGCTTTGAGTCAAGAGGTCAACTTTTGAGTCGACTCAAAAGCGGATTGCAGTGGGGAACAAGCCAGTAAGTGCATTGCCAGCAAGTAGCTTCGAGTCACGAGGTCAACTTCTCCAGGCCAAAAGGGGCTGTAAGGGAAGGGAAGAGGGGGTGGGGGGTGGGGGAGGGGGGAGGGGGGAGAAAGTGAGGGGGGAGAAAGTGAGGGGGGAGGGGGGAGAAAGTGAGGGGGGAGAAAGTGAGGGGGGAGGGGGGAGAAAGTGAGGGGGGTTTGTGAGGTGAGGGGATGTGGGGGCATCAGCCCACCGACGTCAGCAGAGAGTAGAGCAGGAAAAGCTTTTCAGAGAGAGAGATTCGAATTACGAGGTCTACTTTTCCGGGCCAGAAGGGGCTGGTATGGAAAGGAGGGTTGGGAAACGGGAGTGGGGGAGGGGGCAGTGGGGAATAAACAAAACAAGAAAGAGCATCTTCAATAGGTAGCTTCCAATCACCAACGCCGACAGTCCCGTCCCGGCCCGGGCCAGAAAGGGGCTGATACGGAAGGTGGATGAGGAAGTGGAGAAAGAAGCGGAAAGGGCAGTGTGTAATGGAAGCTTCGAATCACAAGATCGATTTCCTCTGGGCCAAAAGGGGCTGTTAGGGAAAGGAGTCGTGGGCGCGTAGAAATGCACGACAAATGCACGTCATCAACGTACCTCTACACGTCACCAACGTACCGGTACACGTCATCAACGAGGGCGAAGAAATCCGAGACGCATATCCCCGCTTTAGTCACTCTCTCGCACCGCCGCCCTCCCCCGTACCCATCTCCACCGTACACGTGGCGCTCGCGCAGCCCTTCATCTCCTATACCTCCTACCCCACGCGACGCGGCCTCACGTTGCGATTCAACGTTTCCTATGTCTCCCGATGCGGCTGCTCCATTAGCGATGCTTCGCGCCGGGTTCGAGGCGCAGGAGATCTGGAAAAACTCTAAGATCCAGTCGCGAGCGCCGCTGCTGGCGCCGCTTTTTGCGGCGAGCGACGCGAGGAGGAGGAGCGAGAGGAGGGAAACGAGGAGAAGGCAGCCGACGGTGCGGCGCACACGCTGCTGATAGGCCGCTGCGCGGAGTCGCGCCTCCATTGTGTGGCTTTGTCAGGCGCTTGAAGTCATTCTATTTTCCCATATGGCAAACCAAATCTAGGCGATCTAAGCTCTGCAATGCATATTCAGACGCTGTTAATAGCCGAGACTGCCCGGGGACGATTCTAAGACAGGCTTAGCATCTCAGATGACTGATGGGTCCTAGCTTAGGTTCGAGAATTGAGCGAGACACAGGGAGGATGCATTTGCCGCCAATGGGCTTCTTTGGGGAGACAAGAGTACGAGTTTGTTAACCGCAGAACCCTACTAAAACGTACTTAACTTGGAGAGTTAAAAAAGACCAGTCTGACACGCACAGCATCGCATCCTACCGTAACGAAGTGAACACTTTTTCGCATGCCGCCCTACCTGTCTCGATTCTACCATTCCCAATGCTCTCACTAGCGAACCTGACGCAGCTCCAGCATCTTAAGGCAGAGATTGACGAATACAAGTTACGGTGTTCGCCAGCAGTCGACAACGTCGCCACGGTCAGAAAGTGGCATCGTTGACAGCCAATCCTGAGAGCGTGCGAAATGCTAGTCACCACGGTTTTCCCCTTCTTGGGTGCACGCTGGATAATATCGAGACCGCATGCCTTACTAAAATGTAGTAACCTACACCATTCCCTTAGTTCTCTCATATGACAGAAATAGTTCTAGCCTACACCAAGTCCCAACTACACCCACAGCTTTAAATCCCTGAAGCACATCTCCCTATGGCTCACATCATCCCCGCAATCATTCGGCACTGCAGCCACCTCCTCCCTGTGCTTCGCAAACCATTCCCTTTCACCCATAACCTTCCATACTGGTGGAAACAACCACCGCGACAACACGCCAACATTCGACCCCGGCTCCCCCTCCTCCACCATCCTCGTTACAGCCTCATTCAGTCCCACTTTTAAGCTCTCCGAAGCGGATAACGAGTGCGCGAGGGAGTTCCTATGCGCTGCGGCTGTCCTTTCCCGGAAATCT
Organism: Closterium sp. Yama58-4; assembly: GCA_947470075.1. NCBI lineage: Eukaryota > Viridiplantae > Streptophyta > Zygnematophyceae > Desmidiales > Closteriaceae > Closterium > Closterium sp. Yama58-4. Next base: position 12,748 of record CANIUD010000397.1, on the reverse strand, counting down.
TCCAACGCGAGAACAGCCCATTCTTTCAGCATCAGGAGTATGGGCCGGGAGGGGCGAAGCGCGACGAACCAAGGGGAGAAATAACCCAAGTCGGGGCGGGAGATCGGCAGGGTGCGTTTGAGTTTGCCGTCTATTTTGTTGTTGGAGGGCGGTGATGATTGGGAGGATGAGGGGGCAGAGGAGGGGAGGACTGCGTTGTACTCTGGAGGGAGGAACGGGAGGGGGTCTTGCAGCCATACAGAGGAGATGTCACTGTTGGTGGGGGGGAAGAAAGAGGGGTAAGGGGGGAAGATGGGGGTGCAATGCGGTGGCATGAGGTGGACGTGAGGCAACAGGAGAGGGTCTTACAGCCATACAGAGGAGATGTCACTGCAGGTGGAAGGGGGAGGGAGGTGGGGGGAGGAAGGGCAAGGAGGGTGTAATGGTTTTAGGAGGGCTGAGTTGATCTCAGGAAGGAGGAACGGGAGAGGGTCTTGCAGCCATACGGAGGAGATGTCCCTGCAGTGGGTGGGGGAAAAGGGCAGGAGGGATGTGTAACCGGGGTGGAGGGAGGGAGAGAGGTGACAGGATGGTTGTGCAAGGCACGAGAGGATATGTCACTGCAGTGGGTGGGAGGGAGAGGGAGGGTGGTACAGGGCGAGTGGGGGGGATGTGTAATGGGGTGGGAGGACAGGACACGAGGGTGGTGAGAGGCGAAGGAGGGAGGAATGGCAGAGGGTCTTGGAGCCATACAGAGGAGATGGCACTGCAGGTGGAGGGGAGAAGGGCGTGCAGAGAGGGTCATCAACTGGAGGTGGAGGGGAGACTCATCACACTTGGAGCCATGCAGAGGTGTCACTTTTGAAGAGAGGGCAGCAGCAGGCATGTGAAGGCTGCCTTGTGATTGTAACTCGTACTGAAACATGTGCTGTAGATGCAGACAGCGGTGTATATTGTTTATACATGCACATATACACATATATTTCAACAAAATTATACATGACAACATTTCTAACGGACCAGTAGATGTCGTTGTAGCCGAGCTTGAGCACTCGCTCCATGAGCAGCGCGGGCAACAGCAGGCATGTGAGGGCTGCTTTGACGACTGTTGAGACGACTAAACAAAGTACTGTACCTGTACTGTAATCTACTGCACGGTATTGTACTGTACTCTAAAGTACTGTACCTGTAGATGACGTTGTAGCTGAGCTTGAGCACTCGCTCCATGAGCAGAGACGGCAGCAGCAGGCACGTTAGGGCTGCCTTGTAGGGCGACTCACTCTCCTCTGGCTGCCTCAGCAGACCCTGGCTGGTGCCCTCGACCTGTTGGGGGGGTGAGGGAGTGACGGCAGGGAGGGAAGGGAGGAAGCAGCAGGCACGTGAGGGCTGCCTTGTGAGCCGACTCACTCTCCTCTGGCTGCCTCAGCAGACCCTGGCTGGTGCCCTCCACCTGTGGGTAAGGAAGACAGGGAGGGAAGAGAAGGCAGGGAGCGAGAGCAGGGGGGGCAGGGAAGGGAGGGCGGGAAGGGAGGAGGGAAGTAAGAATAACAGCAGGCACGTGAGGGCTGCCTTGTGGGGCGATTCACTCTCCTCTGGCTGAAACAACAGGACCTGGTTTGTGCTATCCACCTGTTAGTGGGGTTGAGGGAGAGGGCACAGTCAGGTAAGCACACAACAGTTTACTCTCTCCACCTGTGGGGAAGGCGAGGGAGGGAGAGAGCAGCGAAAAAGCACTTAGGAGGGCAGGCTGGAAGGGGAGGGAGGGAAGGGAAGGCGGGAAGGGGAGGGAGGAAGGGAGGGAAGAGAGGGTAGGGAGGGCAGGGAGGGCAGGGAGGGAAAGCAGGGAGGGCAGGGAGCAGGGAAGGCAGGGAGGGCAGGGACGAAAGGCAGGCAGGGAGGGCAGGGAGGGAGGGAAGGCACACACACCTTTACAATGCAGGGAGGGAGGGAAGGCACACGCACCTTGACACGCAGTCCTGTATCACAAACATAAAATCGTAGACCCATATGTCGTACCTCTTGAGGCACGGAGGCGATCACATGGCCAGCCATGGCAGCAGAGTGCATGGCGTTGAATTGAACCAGTTGGTGAAGAACAAGGTAATCACATGCTGTGATCCTCACGCATGTTCCTCCTATGGCTACTCCTATGTCAAACCACATCCTCACGGATTTTCCTTACGCCATACCTCTTGAGGCACTGACGCGATTACATGCCCAGCCATGGCAGCAGAGTGCATGGCGTTGAACCAGTTGGTGAAGAGAGGGATTTGGCCTGGTGGTGTTGGGGAACAAGAAACGGGAGGTGGGGAAAGGGAGCAGAGCAGAATGCATGGCATTGAACCAGTTGGTGAAGAGAGGCACTTGCCCTGGTAACGGTCAGGGGACAGGAGAGGGTAAGGGGATAGGGATAGTAAGATGAGAGGATGATGGGAGGATGATGGGAGGCTGATGGGAGGATGATGGGAGGTGGGGCACTGCAGCACCACCTCCTCCTCCGATACATGCATCTCAAGACACAGCAGCCCCACAATCGCAAAGCGGTCTGCTGAGGCCACCATGGGCACGAGAGGGTCCATCTGCTGCACGTGGCGCTGCACCCACGACTCAACCGACAGCAGCACCACCTCCTCCTCCGATACATGCATCTCAAGACACAGCAGCCCCACACAGAAGGGCTTTTGAGACGTGCAACTCGGGGCACGGCACACACACACACCACCTCACCTGCCCCGAGTGCTGCCACTCCCACACTTGCATGGACTGACTCACCTTCGCATGCTGCAGAAACAATCACAAAGCGCTCGGCTGAAGCCACCATGGGAACAAGAGCGCCCATCTGCTGCAGTTGGCGCTGCGCTGCACCCACGCCTGCACCACCACCCGCACCCACCTTCCATCACTTGCTGCCACGTATCGAACCATGGCCTCTAAATGGGGCTCGATTGCACCCACGCCTGCACCACCACCCGCACCCACCTTCCCGCTCGCACCTGCCTTTCCTCTCACCTACCTTTGCACGCTGCAGTGACAATCACAAAGCGGTCGGTTGAAGCCACCATGGGCACGAGGGGGTCCATCTGCTGCACGTGGGGCTAAACCCACGGCTGCACAGACCTTTCCATTCCTACCATTTCCATTCCTACCCTTTCCATTCCTACCCTTTCCATTCCTTCCTACCCTTTCCATTCCTACCCTTTCCATTCCTACCCTTTCCATTCCTACCCTTTCCATTCCTACCCTTTCCATTCCTGCCTTTCCACTCATACCCTGGCAAGCCGCGGTGACAATCACAAAGCGGTCTGCTGAAGCCACCATGGGCACAAGAGGGCCCATCTGCTCTGCTGCACGTGGCGCTTCACCCACCGAAACGCCCACCCTTCCACACACCCACAAACCCACTTGTACCTTTGCAGGCCGCAGTGACAATCACAAAGCGGTTGGCCGAGGCCAGCATGGGCACGAGGGGGTCCATCTGGTGCACGTGGCGCTGCACCCACCCATGCACTCAAGCACAGCACCCGCCCTTCCACTTGTACCTTTGCACGCTGCGGTGACGATAACAAAGGGCTGGTCACGTGAAGCATGCGCATGAGGGGGTCCCACCTGCTGCAGAGTGATAAGTCGATTTTTGAGTCAACTCAAAAATTGAAGCATGGGCATGAGGGGGTCCTCACCTGCTGCAGATGTCGCTACACTCACCCACACACACCCACACACACCCACACACACCCACACAAACCCACACAAACCCACATTCACCCACACACACCCACACAAACCACCTGTTTGCTCGAGCCTACCTTTCTACCACCTACCTTTGCACGCTGCAGTGACAATCACAAAGCGGTCCGCTGAAGCCACCATGGGCACGAGGGGGTCCATCTGCTGCACGTGGCGCTGCACCCACGACTCAACCGACAGCAGCACAACCTCCTCCTCAGATACATGCATCTCAGGACACAGCAGCCCCACACAGACACACACACACCCACTCACCTGCCCAACTGCTGTTGCTCCCACACCTCCACCAACACACACGCACGGCCAGACACACACCCACCTTCCGCCCGTACCTTTACACGCAGCAGTGACGATCACAAAGCGGTCTGCTGAAGCCAGCATGGGCACAAGAGGGTCCATCTGCTGCACGTGGCGCTGCACCCACGACTCAACCGACAGCAGCACCACCTCCTCCTCCGATACATGCATCTCAGGACACAGCAGCCCCACACAGAACGGCCCCTTGTCCCCTGAACCGACACTGCTGCTGCTGCTGCTGCTGAGGGCGCTGGTTTCGGTCGTGCTAGGCCATTTACTGTCCTCGCTAGAAGTCGAAGCAGGCTCAGAGATCGACCCTGCTCCTGCTTCCCCTTCGCTCGCCCTCCCCCCACCTCCCGCTGCTGCAGCTTCCCCTCTTTCTCCTACTGCTGTTGCTTCTTTCCCTCCACTCTCCCCTTCTCCAGCTGCTGCTGCTGCATCCGACTCTGCAATCCAGAACCCTAATTTGTTCAGAGCATACCTCTTGGCATCTTTTCCCATCAGCCCGCCCGCATGTACGGTCACCAGCTCCCCCTTCAAAGCCTCCACCGTCGCCCAATCATCCTCCAGCAGCAGCTGCCCGGACAAAAATTTCTGCGCGGGCAGCACGGCAATTCTCGGCAAAAGTCCGTACTTGTCCATTTCGACTATGATTGCGTTTAAATGCTCCTGCTCTGTCCCTTCGTCCCTCCCTAACTTCATCACCCTGTTCGCCCAGTCCCCCACCAAACACTTAGCCCCCGACGTCGGGCGGAGGAAAAGCAGCGAGCTCGAAACGGAAAGTTTCCGGTCAGCTAGCTTCGAGACGCCATAACTCTCAACTTGCACTGCTTTCTTCTGCCAGTTCGACTCGTACCCATCGAGAGTTAGAGCTATGTCAAATGTCTGTTTGGGATCAGCAGTGATTTCCGGAAGAGGGTTGCGCAGAATGGCGACATCTGTGTCGGAATAGAGGAGGTTGAATCCGAAGGAGAGGAGGTGGAGCAGGTAGAGAATGCGGCGGGAGGCGAGGAGGTGGAAAGAGAGAGTGCCTGCGCGCGTGGCGGAGTGTGGGGAGTGTGGGAAGAGTGCTTCGGAGGAGGCCTGCCAGGTGGCGGAGAGTGATTGGTCGGGAAGGGCCAGGTGGATTGTCTGTGGGGGGGATTGGTGAGAGGGGGGATGGTGGGATGGGCAAGAGGGGATGAGTACATGAGTCATTCGCCCTTGCAGCATATGATGTCTCTGCCTTAGCAACTAACCACGCCTAACCTAACCACGCCTAACCTAACCATGCCTTACCTGCCCATGCCTTCCTGCCCATGCAACTAACTAACCACGCCTAACCTAACCACGCCTCACTTGCCAGTGCCTCACTTGCCAGTGCCTCACTTGCCAGTGCCTCACCTGGCCATCTTGGCCTGGCCGAACCTAAGGGTCTTTTCATACTCCGCAAAGAGAATGAAGTGCGCTCCCAGCCCCCACACTTGGCTACAGTCAAAAGTAACCATGCTAGCTTGGCAACCTACCGCACTGCACCTGCCTGTAATGAGTCGCGTTTTGAGTCGGCTCAAAACAGTAATCATGCTAACTTGGCTTGGCAACCTACCACACTGCACCTGCCTGTAAAGAGTCGCGTTTTGAGTCGACTCAGAACAGTAAGCATGCTAACTTGGCATACCTACCACACTGCACCTGCCCTGCCCGTGCCTGCCCCTCCTGGCCGGGCCATCTGGTCTGGCCAAACCTAAGGGTCGCCTTGTCCTCCTGGGTCAACTAAAAGAAACCATTCTACCTGCCCTTTCAAAACCCCATGCCTACCCCATGCCTACCCCATGCCTACCCCATGCCTACCCCATGTCTACCCCATGTCTACCCCATGCCTACCCCATGCCTACCCCATGTCCACCCCATGTCTACCCCATGTCTACCCCATGCCTACCCCATGTCTACCCCATGTCTACCCCATGCCTACCCCATGTCTACCCCATGTCTACCCCATGCCTACCCCATGCATTGCCTGACATTGCAACCCCCCATGCCTCACGCTCACCTGCCCGGGCCATCTAGTCTGGCCGAACCTAAGGGTTTCCTCATCCTCAGCAAAGAGAATGAAGTGTGCTCCCAGCCCCGCATTGCTGACGTGGCGCACCCAGTTCTCCAGCATGTCCGTGTAGCCTAAAACGGGTAGAAATACAAAGGGGTGGGAATGGGTATTAATGGGATGGGATGCAGTGCGGTGGAGAGGTGTGAGGTAGGGTAGTGGGGGGTGCTATTGCACGCTTTTAGTTCTCCAGCATGTCAGTGTAGCCTGGGAAAGATACAGGGGTAGAAATGGGGTACAATGAGATGCAGTGCGGTGGAGAGGTGTGAGGTAGGGTAGTGCAGTGCTGTTGCACGCACCCAGTTCTCCAGCATGTCGGTGTAGCCTGGGAGAGATACAGAAACAAAGGGGTGGAGATGTTGTTTAACACGATGCAGTGCGGTGCAGAATAGTGAGGAGTGCTCTTGCATGCACGCACCCAGTTCTCCTGCATGTCAGTCAGTGTAGCCTGGGACAGATACAGAAACGAATGGGTGGAAACGGCGGTTTATGGATGCAGTGCGGTGGAGAGGTGTGAGATAGGGCAGTAAGGAGTGCTGTTGCATGCACCCAGTATGTCAGTGCAGGCAGGGACAGACGCAGGAACAGAGGGTTGGGAATGGGGGTAAACGAGATGTAGTGCGGTGGAGAGGTGTGCGGTAGAGTAGTGAGGAATGCAGTGTGACGTAGAGTAGTAGACTAACGTAATTCCATTTCCATTCTCCTCAATCCCTCACCCGCGTTAGAAATCACGACGAGGACGGTCTCGTTGACAGCAACGCGGGCAGCCATGTCCCACAGCGGAATCAGAACCTAGTGAAGCTGCATGCCTGATCCGGACACACAGAAACAATCCCACTCACTTCACTCCCTTACCAGCATTGGAAACCACGACAAGCACGGTCCCGTTAACAGCAACGCGAGCTGCCATGTCCCACAGCGGCATCAGGTCCTCGTGAAGCTGCATGCCTGATCCGGACACACAGAAACAATCCCACTCACTTCACTCCCTTACCAGCATTGGAAACCACGACAAGCACGGTCCCGTTAACAGCAACGCGAGCCGCCATGTCCCACAGCGGCAGCAGGTCCTCGTGAAGCTGCATGCCTGATCCGAACACCTCAGGCGACTCCCGCGGCAGCAGCACGCGGCGACGAGAAGCCTGGACAGCTGTTGCCGTTCCAACAGCTGTTGCCTTATTGACAGAAGAACGCGGCTTCAAACCTTCAGCGTCCCCGTGAAGCTGCATGCCTGATCTCAACGCCTCAGGCGATTCCCGCGGCAGCAGCACGCGCCGACGAGGCGCCTGATTGGGTTCTGTCCTGTAGGCCACGTGGGTCTGCGCCGACGGCTGGTCAACGTCGCGCGAGGCCGACGGGCCGCGAATTGCGTGAGCCGCGGCGAAGGCGGCGGCGCAGCAGGAGGGAACGGCGGGTCGCGTTGGGAAGAGTAGCATTAACGTGGGGGACGGCAGAGGTGGCGGCAGTAGGAGGAGTAGAAGTAGGAGGAGGAGAGCATTTCGGAAGGAGCGGGGGTAAATGCATGATTCGGCATGACGGGACAAAGAGGCGGCCATGGCTTGCGGATAATATTCTCGGAAAAAAATATTCGTCTATCATATGAAGAAACGCGCTCGAATTTTGAGATGCGAAGCGAGCCCCTAAAAGATTGATGTGGTAACCAGAACGGCACGATTGGAGAAAAACGTCGCGAAGCTAACAGAACATCGCCGATGGTCAGTCGCTGGTACCTATCAAGTGGACGGTTTGGTCCGTCCAATGCAGACCATCGTTCGTCGGTCGCCGATCGTCGTCAGTCAGGTCCCAAACTGAAACCGTCTAAAGCCTAACCACAACGAACAGTTCACAGAAAACGTCAGTCGGCACGGCACCCATTGTCAGTCAATCACGTCCATTCGGGATCCTTCGAACACGATGGAAATGCGAGCTCTGTTGCTCCTGCTCCTAGCCAGAAACCATGCATCGGCTTGCTGGCAACACTGGCGGAAGTGATCATAGAAGAGTCCATCAACAAAATATAAAAGGGAAGGAGCCACCTTTGTGCCTCGGTCGGTTGGAACGGGTCGTAATGGTTATGGTTTGTTTTGGTTCGGTTTAGTCCAGTTGGGTACACGTCAGAGCAGGTGGGTGGGGCTGGGGCACACTTGCGGGCTTTTGGGTAAACAGCTACCCTTCTCTTACGCACAAAACCGTCTACAAAGAATCAATATCGTATGATACCGCGTGAAATAAACGTAAGTGATGATCAAGCTGCTGGCCTGCAACGAGCATGCCACACCACTTAACAGAAGAAATCGCGACAACGGTAACAATTACGAAGGACAGGTAGTGCGACATATTTAGTTCGTCCATTAAAACACCAGTATGATCCATTCAAATCAAAGCAACTGTCCAAGTAAAATAATTTTATGGATGAATCATAAGACATGCATGCATGTAGGAGGATAAAACAGCCTGGACGAGTCACCAAAGCAGGTGCATTGCTGCGGCAAGTGCGAGTTACGCGCTGCATGACGTAGGGTTCTACAATACAATTAGACTTCATACTTCATCGCTATAAATAGATATACTGAACCTCACATCAACCAATACGGTGCTAAACCATTCAGAAAAAAATATCAACATGCTCATGCGATCATGTTTGTGGCCTCAACTTCCTCAACAAGCTCCACTATTTGTTGCGCAGCTTCTTTATCCCTACCCACCACCACTGTAATGTGGTTTTCTCCCCGAACCTCCAACAGCTTCACGTTCGGATGCCGCCGAGCCAACCCCCTGCTTGAGTCGATCGGGCACAGCTTGTCTTTGTCACCATGCACTATAGTCACGGGAACGCTTCTGTTGCGTAACTCGCCGCTCTCTGCTACGGTACTCGCTGATTTGGTCTCGTAACAAGCACCACTGTGTGTAGTGAGGACGTTTGTGGGGCTCTGGTTGTGCAGTAGGTGCAGGGAAGGTTCCAGGAAGTTGGTGCCAGCGCAGATGGTGTTGAAGAAGCAGTGCCAGGCAGTGTGGTGTGTGTGGCGGGTGAAATCCCGCATGAAGGAGGGTGGGAGCCTGTTGTAAGGAGAGGGAGCATGAGGAAAGGGAGTATGAGGGAAAGGAGCGCGTGCAGCACTTAGCAGTGTGGTGTGTGTGGCAGGTGAAATCCCGCATGAAGGAGGGTGGGAGCCTGCAGCAGAGAGAGGGGGGGGGAACATTGGGAGGAGCATGAGAGAAGAGAGAGGAGAGCAAAGGGAAAGTGGCCGAGCCAGGTGGTGTGGTGTGTGTGGTGGGTGAAGTCCCGCATGAAGGAGAGTGGAAGCCTGTCATAGCGGGAGGGGGCATGAGGGAAGGGAGTATGGAGGAAGGGAGTACGAGAGAAAGGAGCATGCGCAGCAGTGCCAGGCAGTGTGGTGCGTGTGGCGGGTGAAATCCCACACGAGAAGGTCCGAGGGAGAGGGCAGCAGAGGGAAGGAGCATCAGGAAGGTGATGAGGGAAGGGAGTGAGGAGTATAGAGAGGAAAGCGGCAATGAGTTGCGTGTGAGTGTGTGTGTGGCAGGTGAAGCCTCACAGAAAGAATGGAGGGGAATGAGTGGCGTGTGAGGTGCAGTAAGAGAGGGAACATCAGAAGGGGCATCAGAGAGGCAAGGAGCAGTGAAGGCATCAGGAGGGTAGACAATATTCACAAGGCAAGATTGGCAGTGTGGTGCCTGCAGAGCGCTTTTGTGACATCTCAAAAGTTTTTGAGACGTCTCAAGAGAGGTAGACAGTATTCATATAAGGCAAGATTGGCAGTGTGGTGCCTGCAGAGCGCTTTTATGACATCTCAAAAGTTTTTGAGACGTCGAGAGGTGGACAGTATTCATAAGGCAAGATTGGCAGTGTGTTACCAGCTGAGGATGAAGCCAGGAAGGGCTGATGGGGAAAAGTCGAAACAGTGGAGTGGGAGAGTAGTCTACGTGGGACAGCTAGGGAAGAAATCTGAGAGAAATCTCAAAATCTACCGAGCAATATCGGCAAACAAGCTACTACATATCGCACACTCACTTGAGGCCTAAGTGGGGGCAACACCAGGAACGCAGCATGGGAGTTAGACAGAGAGCCAATGGGAGTGCACCAGCATGCACAACCACACACATGTAACAGCCTTCTTCTCACTTGATTGGCGCGTATGTTGTTTTTGAGAATTCCTAAAAAAACATACGCTCCCACTTACTCCCACCCCCGCACTAGAGTATTTGGGAATCACTTCTGAGAATTCTCAAAAGTGACCCCCGCACTAGACTTTCTCACAGACTCAAAATGTATTTTACCCAGATTTTCCAACCCACACAGACCTTCCCATATGCTAGAAGTTTCCACCTCCCTCAGACTTACCAACCCACGACCTCACTTGGCGCCTATGTGGGAATTAGGGGGGGAGCGAGGGGGTTATGCTTGTAGGACTTGAAGCATATGCAGGAAAGTTGAGTCGACTGAACCTTCGAGTCGGCCGTAATGTTTGAGTGGACTCAATTGATGAGTCGATAAAAAAGTTTGAGATGACTCGAAATGAAGAGCAGCGCAAACTCACTTGGCGCCTAGTCGGGGCAGCAGGAGAGCAGCGAGGGGGTCTGACAGCCAATGAAATTGCGCCAGCAAGGCGCAGATGACTCGGCCCACGTGTTCGAACCACGACATGACGCTGATGCCCAGAAGCAGTGCGGGGGAGAAGCAGCGCGGGGTGACCAGGCGGTAAAATTCTTCTGCTGGTGTTAGGCCTGGTCGAGGGAGGATGAACGGCTGAGGAAAAGAACATAGAGGAGGAATGAAAAGAGAGAGAACGAGACGAGTGAGAAAATGAGGGAGACGAGAGAGGGTTACATGACCAGACCAGTCGAAGTCACTTCAACATCACACCCACCCCTCTCTCCCCTCCCTGATGCTCGAACCACGACATGTTGCTGATGCCCAAGAATAGTACAGGGGAGAAGCAGCACGGGGTGACCACGCGGTATAACTCCCCCCGGTGTCAGGCCTGGATGGGGAGGGATGCAGGGCTGGAATGGCTTGGGATGGGGAAAGAGGCTTAGGCGAATGGAAAACGTTGTGAGCGGAACGCGTGTTTTTTTTAAGCAGCGATGGGTGACCAGGTTGTAAAACTCCTCTGCTGGCGTGAGGCCTGGGCGTGGGGGGGTGAAGGGCTGGGGAAGGAAAGATAGAGGAATGGAAGGGAAAACGAGAGGAGAGAGAGTGAGGGATTTGAGACAAAGCGGTTTCCTGAAGAGACCACAGTGGGAAGCGGCTTCTTGGGGCCATTGAGGCAGAGGCAGAGAGACATTAAAAGGCAGAGAGCCATTGGGAGGCAGAGAGCCATTGGGAGGCAGAGAGCCATTGGGAGGCAGAGAGCCATTGGGAGGCAGAGAGCCATTGGGAGGCAGAGAGCCATTGGGAGGCAGAGAGCCATTGGGAGGCAGAGAGCCATTGGGAGGCAGAGAGCCATTGGGAGGCGCGTGGTAAAAGTGATGTTTCGAGACATCTCAAAATATCACTTCTACCACGTGGCAAAGCGGTTTCCTGAAGAGACCACGTTGGGAAGTGGCTCCTTGTAGCGGGAGAGAGCCATTGGGAGGCCAAAACCGCTGCTGCCAGGCAGCCCATGCTGTGGCCCCCGTCTTGTGTCCTGCCAACGAACCTGCTATTCCAATACCACGTGTAGAGAGAGTATTTTTGAGACGTCTCAAAAATACCCTCTCTACACGTGCCGATGCTGTGGCCCCCGTCTTGTGTCCTGCCAACGAACCTGCTATTCCAATACTGGGGAAGTGGGTTACTCACAGGCGAGTAGAGGCAAACAGAGACCACTCTGTCCCGGTTGCGAGCAGCCAAGACTGCACCGACAAGGCAGCCCATGCTGTGCCCCACGACATGGAAGGAGGATATGTTGAGCGGGGCCAGTACCGTGCGCTCTATCCAGCTGCTCGCAGGACGAGGTGGGGAGGAGAGGGGAGGGGGAGGGGGGGAAAAAGGGGAGAATGTGGGGAATGAAAGGGGAGAATGTGGGGAATGAAAGGGGAGAATGTGGGGAATGAAAGGGGAGAATGTGGGGAATGAAAGGGGAGAATGTGGGGAATGAAAGGGGAGAATGTGGGGAATGAAAGGGGAGAATGTGGGGAATGAAAGGGGAGAATGTGGGGAATGAAAGGGGAGAATGTGGGGAATGAAAGGGGAGAATGTGGGGAATGAAAGGGGAGAATGTGGGGAATGAAAGGGGAGAATGTGGGGAATGAAAGGGGAGAATGTGGGGAATGAAAGGGGAGAATGTGGGGAATGAAAGGAGAGCAGGCAGATCCGCAGCTATCAGGCAGCCCATGCTGTGCCCCACGACATGGAAGGCGGATTTGTTGAGTGGGGCCAGTACTGTGCGCTCTATCCAGCTGCTCTTGGAGGAAGTAGGGGGAGGGGAAGTCGGGGGAGGGGAAGTCGGGGGAGGGGAAGTCGGGGGAGGGGAAGTCGGGGGAGGGGAAGTCGGGGGAGGGGAAGTCGGGGGAGGGGAAGTCGGGGGAGGGGAAGTCGGGGAGGGGAAGTCGGGGGGAGGGGAAGTCGGGGGAGGGGAAGTCGGGGGAGGGGAAGTCGGGGGAGGAAGGTTGGGGAGGAAGGGTTGGGGGAGGAAGGGTTGGGGGAGG